>JAMXBB010000007.1:53059523-53486953 GCA_024138015.1 Lumnitzera littorea | reverse complement strand
ATATAGATTGCATCAATATGCTTTATACATTGGATTCCTTCAAAGGATTCTTGTTTGAGCGTCCTTCACCATCCCAAGAGTGCAAGTTAGCCATGATCAATGCATGGTCTTCTAATCCCAAACACAAATCGATGATTAAGAATTGAAATAAAGAGAGTAGATCATTCTATTCTTAGCTATACTTTCTATCATCACCTTTATCTATCTTTGCCTTTGGTCTACGGGTCACTTAGCCCCTCTTAAATTAGGTTTAAGCAAGTGGGACTATCCTTTGGGTTTCCTCATCAAGTAATGTCGATTTCAAGCGAATGGTCCCTCGTAAGATAGGTGCGATAGTGGATACAACCTATTAGCTAATTTTTTTGTCTAATTTGTACAAATTAAGTAAAATGACTAGAAAAGTGATAAAAGAAAATGAAGTAGTTAAGTGCACATAAGATGGTGAGCTTGTTTAGTAAGTTTCTTCATTTGGTTCTTTGATACTATGTAGTATATCTAGCATATCTTGTTAGTTAGGACTATTCACTAAATCGAACAAAACTGTGAATTGAATCAGATTGAACCTAAACCACATGATACAGTATTTTATATTATTATTTGAAAAGTGATTAAAGATTCATGGTTTAGTTTGGATGGGTTAAGTTGAATATTAAACTTGAACACAAACCCTTGAACGTCAAATAAAATTAGAATCAAGAAATTTTGCTTCTTTTTTCTCAATGTCTAACTTTATATCCCTTACCTTAACTTTAATTCTAAGTTTCTTGTGGCCATGGTGTACAGGTTCACACCTTTGCCTACTACAATGCTACCTTCTTGATCCTTAGATGCTAGATGCCATCCAATCTCTAACCAAAACCCATCTTCAGTGCCACTTCTCTCTAACATTTAGTAATAGCAGGGGAAGCACTAAATTGGCAACCTAAACAAAATTGTCCAACTAGTTATGTGAACTTCATGTTCTCTCTATTTTGATTTGTCTAATGTATTTTTATTAATTTTTTTGTTATATAAGTGATCATATTGGAATAGCCACTAAAAAAATATTAAATCATGATTTAGGTGTTATGAAAGTGATTTGAATTGGACCACACCATACTAAACTACTTTGCTTTTAATGTAGTTTGATTCAAAACACTAAAGCATTAGAAGTAGTTTGATGCAATGGGGATATGAATCGAACTGCTATAATCAAATCACTTTAATGGTGTTTAATTTGGTCTTTCCATTGAATTGAATCAAATCCAATCATAAATAGCTTTAATGCTAGTTATAGAATACATATATAGATACACTGGAGAGATATGCATCTATTGTATAGGTGGCTAAAATAAAATAGCCGAGACTATTTAATATTTAATATAAAATGGAATATCATTTGATTACTCATTATATGATAGCTAAAAAGATGTAAGTTCATTTATCTATTCATCATTGCATGGAAGAAAAATATGGATAAATTATTTATCATTATTATTTCATGAGAAAGTATGATTTTAAAAAACCACCTAATAGGAATCAAGTCCTTGGCCTTATTACATGAAGCTAAGGCCTTCCAGGCTTAACCAAATGTTTTTCTAGCTTAAGAACCCTTAAAGGATGGAGATTCCTTCTATGTTTAAGGCCATCCACATTTCCTCCAACCTAAATATAGGATAGTAACTCAGCTAAGACAATTGCTAACCTTACCCAAGGTAAGATAGTAGGACTAGCAAGATTGGATGACCTAACCTCAACACAGGACGACCAAGTGTTGAACTAGCTTTGTAATAGGTTAGGCTAGTCATCTACCTAACTTGATCTAAATCAAGTCGGCTGATTTGACTGGTATAATGCTTTATCCATTGCTGAGTGCACTTAACTAGCTACTGAGTTACTCAAAGACCTAAGCTTCCATCTCCACTAGAAGTTAGTTGAATATGCTTTTATTCACTGTTTATATCAACACTTCCAACCACTACATGACATGTATCTATTACACATTGTAAGCCCTAAAGTTAAGTCAAATAACCGTAGGTTTGAGCTTAGAACCCAAGGTTTAGGGCGATCGGCTAAAAGATCCGATCAAACCCAAATTATAAACTATTGAGAGAAATACTAGTAAAAATAACCCTGTAAACTTAAATTTAAGAAAATAAATAGTAAAATAGGAGACTATAAAATTTTCAAATTTTAAGCATAATAATTGCTAATTGCCGAAAAGGCAAAAAATGTAATCTAATAACTAATAAATTACTAGAAATAGATTATATGTATATTAAAAATTTTAGAATGACCAAAATAATAATTAGGAATGTTTACGTGTACCCCACATATATTTATGTGTAGATAAAAATACGCGTAATTACCTAAATTGGCCAAAAACTAAGCAAATAATTAAAGAAAAAAATAAAATAATTATGGAAAAATCAGAAAAAATCAGAAGATGATAAGCTGAACCAAGATCAGGTCGTGGCAGGTTCAAATCAGAAAAAGAAAAATTATCCAATGAGAATTAGACAAACAAAAAGCCAAAAATCAAGGAATTGGGACAAAGTCTTATCAAATTAATGCATATTAATTACTATAATTGTCTATAAATAAGGAAAAAATTTCCAGAAGTCATTTGGTCAGTTTAGGATCTGAGAAAAATCGAAACACTGAAAAAATCGAGAGAAAATCTAGAAAAAAAGAAAAAAGAAAACTGTGCAGATTAGGCAAGTGAACTAAAACCACCACTTGCCACCACCTGGGACCGAGCCACCACCTCCACCCTACACTAGAACCACCGCCTGGACCGGCCGACAACATTGGACCGGGTTTGGACGGCCAAAAAGCTTCATACCGGTTAGCCATTTATTCATCCGATTTTTGTATAATTTTGTAAAATTAGTTATTTTGCCTAGAAAATTATGAAACTTATTATTCTGAGGTTTTATTGTATATAGATTTAGGGAAAAATATTGATTTAGTTTAATTATGTTTGGAAATATAGGTTCCTTAACAAATTGTTCAAAACCGAACATGATTAAACCAGAAAATAAATAGGCTTAGGAGTGTAGTTTGGAGCTCAAAATTTTTCTGTAGGATGCTCATATGATGTAGAACAGTGCTATGAAGCCATTTTTTTAAAATTAATTTTTGAAATTTTTAAGTTAATTTTTAGCCCTAAAATGATGGAAAAATTGAGTGATTTAGGATTAATTAGGTGATTAGGATGTTAATTTCTGATTTGGATCTTAATTAGATGTTTAGGGATGTTAATATCTAAAGTGGAACCTTAATCCTAGCCTTTGGGTATTAAGTATGGTTAATTAGGGAAATTAGGTAAGTAATATAAGAAATTAGTAATATGTGAAAGTGTAAATTATTAAATCTAAAAAAATAAGGTTATTTAGTTAATATTATAATAGAAATCAGAAAAATAATAAATCTGAAATAATAATTAATTTTAAGTAAATATCTCAAAATGTAAGATTTTTACACATCGGGAATAAATCCAATGCCTCAATTAGGGTTAGCGTGTACCGAATAGTTTAGAATACCAAATTACGATCCAATAGGATATTTAAGTACCTGAGCGTAATGTGATTAATGTCACATTGGGATTCGAGCCTAATTAAGACCTAGGAATTTAAAACTAGAATCTAGTTTAGGAGTCGAACTTTGAAATAGAGTACAACGAATCATTAGAGCGTTATAGGTATACATGGGGAAAATGAGTTACATTTTGAATTAGAATAAGAATCCATAAAATATAAGTACTAAAAAGACCTATTTGTATTATAGGACACCCAGAGATAAATTAACTCGCGACTAAAGGATCGAGCGATCGAGCGATCGAGCGATTTCAAGAAAGTTGGGTTATTGCTTATTGTAATAAAGTACTAGTTTTGTAGTACTCGGAGACTTAGGCTTGTATATGATTGTGATTGTAAGTAGTTTGCGTATTTGTTTGATGTATCTGAATTCGTGCTGAAATTTGTATTGTGAATGATTTTATGACTGATTGAATTGGTATGAAATTGTTTGAACACCCTAAACATAATTTAATATTAGTTGACCCTGATAACAAAAAAATGTTATGCATTGCAACCCGTTAGGGGATTATAGGATTCTCCAACCAAATACCGACCCCTTCGAAAAGGATAGCGCAGGATTGCAAAATGGTCCCTTCTTCATCCTCAGTCGAACTAAGTGACAGGAGAGGAGGTCGCGGTGGGGGTGAAGTCAATGGTTCGAAGGTAGTCGCGGGAGGAGCGAGGTCTCCATTGCACAAGCCTGGGTTTGGTTGTGAGCTGCTGCATAACATGGAACTCCTCAACCTGGATTGGAGCGGGTGAAATTTCTCTGATTTCACAACGGATCGGACTACGTTGTGCGATGGCACTTGATTGTTGCATTGCATGAAAATAATTGTTTGATAACCCTGTTTGTGCTTGTATGGATTCATGAGTCTCCAATTCAACTTACTGAGCTGTAGTTGCTCATACCCTTATAGATCCTTTTGCAGGTTCTGATTTGTGATCACTTTAAGTACTATGCCGCCCTACAATTACCCAGAGGTTAGTCCTTTTGAAGCCAGAGGTGTGAGGATCAAGTTACTTAGTATAATGTGTAACGAGATTGACCTTGTAGTTAAAGGTTGAAGACTGATAGTTATTCTGTAAATTAGTAAACTGTGGTGATTATGTAAAACTTCCTAGGAAACTCTGTGGACTTACTTATAATTATCTATGTTTATTAGAAATTGTAGTGCTTATCATAATTGTAGTATAATTATTAATCGAACTGTTTACTTCAAAGCGAGGAGTCGTCGATGCCTTGTGTAGATCATGTCTATGGTAGGCACTGTGAGGCCAGTTACTATCATAGAATGGTTTACACGGCGGGACTGTTGCGACTCTGTGACTTCGGGGCGTAACAGTTCTCGGTTGGTATCAGAGCGTAGTTTTAGTAAACTCGCTTTGAAGCGTCATACCTTAAAAGAAATAGACATTATAGGAATAATGAGAGTGGGTAATACTAAGTGGGCGATAAAAGATTGTATAATGTAAGTAACCTTAATCTTTATAATTACAGGGTCGAAGGGGAGAATTAATTCATAGTTGGATACGATTTGGATGGAATGGAGAAGTATCTCCCATTGATTATAGGGTTAAATTACAATGGCTACTGATGGAACTAGCCAATTGGAATATATTTAGAACAGTTGATGAGATTATCAATAAGTTTCATGATCAAATGTGCTATAGCTGGAAGGATGAGTGGGCATGGATGGAGATGAGTTTAGGACCCCAGTATAATAGATACACTGCTATAGCAGCTTTTGAGTAGAGATGGTTAGAGAAAGAGGGAATTATAACCATGATGATGCCCTTACGGTATTTTCCTGCTAGGTTAGAGGATGGGAGACCATACCCTGCTAGTATTGTACACATCCCTGCTGACATTCCATACATTCCTAGACAGTACCCACCAGGGATCATTGATTTGTTTCCACAGTTTCCAGAGCCTGCTGGGGATGGTATAGAGATACCATTGAACCCTAACCCTGAACCTGAGTTGGAAATACCAGAACCACCACCGGAAAACCCACCTCCAGTTAAACCCCACGTGGATGGAGTCCAAGTTGAGGAAGACCCTGAAGAAGATCCAGAGGAAGATCCAGAGGAGGACCTAGAAGAAGAGGAGCTAGAAGAAGACCCTGAGGAGCAGCAAGAGAATGAGAGTGAGCCCGACATAGATATACATACGGTAGTTATGCAGGTGATTGCGGACACCGTGATAGCTGGAGATGGAGCTGGTGCTACAGCTGAGTCGGATGATGATGTGCAGGAGGTGATTGTGATTCCTGAGTCTCCAGAGATCGTGTTAATAGACTCTTCATCAGACAGCGAGCCTGAGGATCACTCTGTAGGAGGCTATATGGCTCACGACTCCTTTGATGGAGTAGCTACTACAGATTCAGAGGAGGATTAGCTTAGTTAGACGGCTAACTTGTTTTGGTTGGGTGGATTTTTAGTTATGATCCAATAGCAATTTTGATGGAAACTGATGTATTTTAGGATCTTTTGATGTATTTTGACTTTTGATGTATCTTTTTGAATTTTGATGTATTTTATAGCTTCTGGATCAAGTTAGATGTATGCTGTAATTAAGTTTGATGTAACCTTTTGTCTTGTACAGTTGTACAGATCGAGTCTGTATTAGATGATGTAAGTAATGATGTAATCGGGTTGTAAATTTGATGTATGTATTTGAAAGATTATCAAGTTGTATCTTTTGTTTTGAAGTTGTAATAGTGATGATGTAAAGTTGAATAAAATATATAATGGAAGTTAGACTACTAAGTATGTTGACTTCAATGATATTGTCATTTACTATTTGATATGAATACTTATTGCCAGCATTTATTAACATTCTTTTAACAAAAGTAGGGATAACTTATAGATAGATATGAATGCAGGATTATAAGTTAAACTATTAAGCGATTATGGCTGAAGCTGAAAACGGAAGTAGTCAAGGAGAAATTGAAGGAAATCAAAACCCTTCACCACGAGCACCATCACCACCAAGAGAACAAAATAGACAAGATTTACCTCCACCTCCTTCACAGGAGAATATGCCTATTGGACAAATACTTGCCAGTATGCATATAATGATGAGACAGTAAGGAATGTTAATTTAACATCTTCTGATTGGTGGTAATGTGGGAAATAGGAGACCTCAAGAAGTCGAACAACGAATGGAGTGACCTTAAGAGGTAAATAAACTTCCTAAATTTATAAAAGCCAACTGTTATTTTGAAGGAGAGATGGGTAGGCCAGATCTAGCTGATGATTGGCTAGCCCAAATTGAACGAAGTTTTGAGGCTTTTAGAGTTCCGGAATCTCAAAAGTTATCTTATGGTACATTTATGTTAAAGTTAGCTGCAAGAGTATGGTGGGACTCGAGAGCAAGGCAACTCGGAAATAACATTGATTGGCAACAATTTAAGGAGGAATTCAGGAAGGAGTATTTCCCTCATAGTGTCCAAAACCGAATGGTACGAGATTTGTTTGAACTGAAGAAGGGAAGTATAAGTGTAACCCAGTATGAGACTGAGTTTAATACATTGTTACAATATGTACCTGGTTCATACCAAGATAATATTGAGTTAAAGAAAGATTTGTTCCTTACTAGATTTGACCCTACAATGTGTTGCAAGCTGTTGGATTACGGTTTTACCACTTATAATGAAGTGGTAGATAAGGCAAGACAATTAGAAGATAATCGTGTGAGAATGTAAGCAATGTGGAGTCAAAAGATCAATAGAGGATATCGACCAGGACCATCATTTAAGAGATCATATCCTAGTGCCTCTAGTAGCAATTATGGACTGAAGAGAAGGAGACCAGTAACTCTGGCTAGTAACCCAGCGCAGTCAATACCGAGTTTGAGCTTTTATGACAAAGATGGTAATGTCAAATACTGGAAATGTGGTGCAAATCATTTTCTGAGGAATTGTGCTCAGCTTAAGGGGAAATGTTTTATATGTGGAGATCCGAACCATGTGCTGAAAGCATGCCCTAAGATGAAATTAGTAAAGTGTAATAAATGTGATAAAAAGGGCCATTTCTCCAGATACTGTCCACAGTTTGTACAAGGAGCTAAGCGAACAGAAGGTTTTGATAACACTACTGCACCTGCTCGTATCTTTGCTTTGGAGGATATGGAAATTGAGGAGAATGAGGATTTCTCAGATTTTATGGAGGAGTACTACCATGATGATGTTGAGGAGATCATGGGAGTTGAAGAGGAAAATGATGAAGGACTTGTAACTGGTACGTACTCAGACTATCTATTGTAATGATAATTCTAAGTGTGAATTAAATTGAAATATTTGCATTTTAAGATTTATGAATGCTAGTGTAGTTAGTAACCATAGTATTAGTACATTCCAGGACATGTGCTGATAAATGGACAACCTACTTTTGTGTTGTTTGATACCGGTGCATCTCATTCCTTTGCGAGTCAGAAATTTGTACATGAACAAGAAATTAGTGTGGTTACTGTTAATGTAACTTATAAAGTTAGAACTCTAACTGGGGAGAAAGTAACAACCCGAGAAGTAGTTGCGGATGGTAGAATAAAAATCCAAGAAAAGGAGTACCCTATAAGTCTTGTGATATTACCTTTACAAGGTTATGATGTAATAGTGGGAATAGATTGGTTGTCCAAAAATAAAGCCATTATGGAGTGTAGGAATAAAATTGTCAATCTTAATGATGGAGAAACAATATTTCAAGGAAAAGTTGGTGGAAGTAGGTTGAATTTATCAGTGATGGAGATATGTGACGAACAATTTGAGACAAGAGTAAAGGAGGATGATTGGAAATTTTGTTGGGTGTTTGCTGTGGACGCAAAGAAGGAAATACCCAAGGTAGCAGACATACGGGTAGTAAATGAGTTTCCAGATGTATTTCCAGAGGATTTACCAGGGTTAGCTCCACCCCGAGAGTTAGATTTCACTGTAGAATTAGTTCCTAGAATTGAGCCCATTTCTAAAGCCCCATATCGGATGTCACCCATAGAACTTCAGGAACTAAAGAAGCAACTTCAGGAGCTATTAGATAAGAAGTTTATTAGACCGAGTGTTTCACCATGGGGAGCACCGGTATTATTTGTGAAAAAGAAGGATGGTACTATGAGATTATGTATTGACTATCAGGAGTTAAATAAGGTTACCATTAAGATTAGGTATCCATTACCTCGCATTGATGATTTGTTTGACCAACTCCAAGGTACAACTGTGTTTTCTAGAATAGATTTAAAATCAGGATATCATCAGTTACGAGTTAAGCCAGAAGATGTGCATAAGACTGCATTTAGAACTCGATATGGTCATTATGAATTTTTGGTGATGCCATTTGGCTTAACGAATGCTTCGGCTGTATTCATGGACTTGATGAATCGTATATATCAACCATATTTGGATAAGTTTGTTGTGGTGTTTATTGATGATATTTTGATTTATTCAAAAACCAAGAAGGAGCATGCAGAGCATTTACGATTAGCATTACAGAAGTTGAGAGAGAATAAATTGTATGCCAAGTTAAGTAAATGTGATTTTTGGTTGGATAGGATTGCTTTTCTAGGTCATATTATATCTGGTGAAGGAATCTCTGTAGACCCTGATAAAGTGAAAGCAGTGATGGATTGGAAGCAACCAACCACAGTGACTGAGATAAGGAGTTTTCTGGGTATGGCTGGATACTATCAACGGTTCATAAAGGATTTTTCCAAAATTGCCAAACCGTTGACTCGATTGACCCAGAAGGATGTAAAGTTTGAATGGAGTGAAGATTGTGAAATAAGTTTTCAGGAGTTGAAGAAAAGACTGGTTACAGCACTAGTATTAACATTACCTGATCCGGATAAACCTTATAATGTGTACAGTGATGCTTCACGGAATGGATTAGGTTGTGTATTGATGCAAGATAGAAAAGTTGTTGCATATGCATCAAGACAATTGAGGCCACATGAGAGGAATTATCCAACTCATGATTTAGAGTTAGCAGCTGTAGTGTTTGCCATAAAGATTTGGAGACATTATCTTTATGGGCAACGGTGCGAGATGTACACTGATCATAAGAGTTTGAAATATTTCTTTACTCAGAAAGAGTTGAATTTAAGGCAAAGAAGGTGGTTAGAACTGATTAAGGATTATGATCTGAATATAAATTACCACCCTGGAAAGGCCAATTTGGTGGCGGATGCATTAAGTCGAAAGAATTATGAACAAGTTGCCTTACTGTTAATGCCTCAACGTGAATTAGTGCATGAATTTGAGAGGATGCAAATCAACTAGCAAACTCTTTCTCCTTACTCAACATTTTAGCAAATTCTCTCTTTCAAACTCAAGCTTTCACATTCTAGCTCCAAAAACCCATCAAGAATTTAGGTATGCCAAAAACTAGCATCATTAGTCCACCTTCCTTTAGGGTTACTCCCCTCGTGAGGCAATGGAATCAACATCAACTAGTGATAATGGTGGATTGGCTTCAAGTTGTAGCAATGCTATTGACAAATATGACAAACTTGCTCATATCAAGGCTCTTCCCAAAAATGTTTTTCCCTTAATGGTGAAGGTAACAAGTAGGTTGTTTATCTTTTTAATGATATTGTGTATAATATTACAGCATCAAATAGTGTTAAGAGTTGTATTGATAAATACTTGGTGTCAAGGTACAAACCTTTCCTTTCTAGGCTCTTAGAAGATTTGAACCTTAAGAAACCTAAGAGAGATGAAAGGGTTAATTTTGTAATTGAGGTCGTGTTCCATGTTTACCTTAAGTACTTTGAGTTTGGTTTGTGACTGCCAATTTTTTATTTCCAGAAAGCTTTCTTCAATTACTTCCACATTTCATTGAGCATGTACTAGCCAAACACATATAAGATCTTGATAGCTTTTGAAATAATTTTCAAGGAGTTAGAAGTTAGGGCTACTGTAGAGTTGTTTAGATAATTTTTGACAATAAAGTAGGAAAATGACAAATGGTTCTACGTTACTGTTAGGTGTAAAAGGAAATTTTTGGTTAGGTTGGACTGTAAAATCTATGGCTAGCACAATAACTTTGTCTTAATAAGGTCGGAAAGAGGTTTAGATTTTTAGAACAAATGGATAGAGCCCATCTAGATAGGGGATATCAAACTTCTTCCTAATGGTGAGCAGGCTGCCAAGAAGATAGAAGCATAGTAGCGAAAGTTCTTTTTCTAAGATGTTGAAATAATAATCCTTCGAGTATGAAGGGACCAAGCGAATCTTCTTTAATGATGAAAGTACTACTTGATCTCCTGACCATGCCAAGTCGAGTTAGTTAAATTAATGCTGATCAAGAGCTTCATGGGGGATTTTATTTTTTGAGATTTGATTAGCATGATTTGTGAATATTTTCTATTTTTAACTTAGCTTATAATATTCTATTTTTTTTATTTTTATTTTTTGCAAATATGGATGCTAGAGACGTTGACTCCAAGAAGCTTTAGCATAAGCTAAGGCTAAAAAGAAGAAGATCAACCTATGTGTTGTTAAGGTTGTAGTTGAGCAAGGGGCTCCTTCCAAGGAGTTCAAGAAAAAGAAAATGGCATCAAATAAACCCAAGGCGACTCTTGCAAGGAAACCTCCTTAAGCAGCTCCGAAGGATAGCATTTAGGTGTTGGGATTTAGGGATTAAAAAATCTAGTATTATAGTAGATTTCTTTTTTTTGGAACAAAACCGAATCCCCAAAATGCTAGTAGATCCATGTAGTAAATTAAACTAATGTGAGTGGAGTTCTTTTACCTTATGCAAATTTAAGTTATGTTGGTGATGCGAATCTATAGGCGCACTCAAACAAACACACTAAAATAAATTGCAGTGTGTGCTAGTACCAAAACCAAATGTAGGAAATCCCTCACAATTTCTCATGTTTTCACTCTCTATTTTAGTCTGTAGAGTTTCTTTGTGAATCTAAAGTTAATGATATAACGTCAGCGTAATCCTAATAGAAAGTTGTCTATATCTATATATAGACCAGTGAAAATATCTTCTATAAGATATTATAAGATTTAGTGAGATATTAAAGGATAATAATAATATTTAATAAAATACATTATTTATTGTTTTTAACCAAAAATAATAAACATAATTATCTATCATTCTTAAATAATTAAGAATAATAAATATTTCAATACTTCCTGCTAGGTTTAATTAAAATAAACCCATAATCTATTTTGTTCGTTCTTTATATGCGACCTTATAGGTTCACTTAATGTTGGTAGTAAGCCTAAAAACTCCTTTCGTGCCTATAAGACATAAGTGGCCCTCTATCAAGACATTATGTCTATCGAAATTAAGTAAAGATCAGTGATCCAACTTTACTTAATCCATAACTTATGTCATAATCCTTTTATCACATGATACATAGATTGAACATAAGGCATGGATAGTGTCACTCTTATATTATTCAACTTTATCATTTTTGATCTACAAGTAAACTAATATGACAAATGATATTGATCATACTATCAATTCATTTGAGCACGGCCATGCATTTCTCAATTTCACTTATCGAAGGGCCTTAAGATATCTATCTCATAATGAGATGGTCAAATCCCATCTTAATTACTTATTTCCTTCTACATGATTCACATTATGACTAATCACAACCTTTATAATTATTTGGTTAAAATTAACATTTGATTGAGTCGAATCATAATGTTTCTAATGTTGGAACCCATGGTGATTTCAGGTCTAAGGATGCATTGATATTATTATAATGAGAATCACTTATGACATTAATCTATGTAATGTTCTCATAGCAAGTTGGTCTGATATAAAGTTCTTTAACATGTACCTATGAGTTTGATTTGTATCTCTATATAAATAAACATCCCATGATTATCAATCAAACCTCATACTAGATTTAATTCAATATTGTTCCCATAATAATGAGCATCTAGAGACATTTAGAATAACTATATGATTATTCAAAGATATTATTATAAAGTAAACATGCAAACAATATAATAATGAATGCCTCTTAATTCATAAAAATACAATAATGGCATTATCTAATAATTGGCTTGGGGCACAATTACTAACACTAGGAGTTGTAAATTGTGGCACTAAAGTTGAAGCTTCTAGCTAAGCCTTCTACCTTGCTAGCTATTACCTCTCCTAAGGTGTTGAAGTGAAAAGAATGGAAGGAGAGTAAGGAGCCTCCTACCGCCAAGAAGGAAGACCTTCAACTCATACAGTGATGCCCCTGATGTTGATGACAACACTGCCCCTCCACTTGTCCTTATCAAGGTTCAAGAAGATTGGGCTCTTGGCATTGCCTTTATGGACTTCGTGTCAAGATGAGAGGATGTTTATGATTTTATTCCCTTGTGAGACAAAAGAATCCTCACCTTTGACTCTACTCTTGGGGATGGACACAGGTCCCCAATTCTCATGAAGGGAATAATCTTACCTTAAGATTAGAGGATCTTGTAGAGGAACGTAAGGAGGGTTAGAGGTAGTGTTGCAAAAGTGACTACCGTTAAGCTTTATGATATAAGTTTTTATCTTTTGCCATGCTGCTTTAGATGCTGAACTATATAAATAGTTACTAATCTTTGTTATTGTAGGTGAATGTGAATATCTGGATTGCCATCGAAGAGGTCAAGACTACGATGCAAAGGGTAAGTACTAATCATTTTCCTTTAGTATTTTAAGCTTACCTTACATCTCACTTGTATTTATACTTATACAGGTCGAAGAGGCCTACAATGCATCTAAGATGTAACCAATTGTTGCCAAGAAGGCTAAGATCTCAGCCGAGATGGAGGTTAAGAAGCTTAAATACCTCTTGACATCTAAGCAAAACGCGCATAAGGAGGCCTTCGAGGAGCTTCTCAACATGAAGGGTTGGCATGATGAACTTGCTAAGGAGATGAAGGACCATAGGTATCAACTTCAAGAACAAAAGGAGAAGTGTCAATCCATGAGTGAATCTTGCTTGTCCATAAGCGAGAAGGAGTTTACGCTTAATGATGGGATAAAATGACTAAAAGGCAACTCTACATGCCAATAAGCTTAGATTGTTGAGTTGGAGTAGGCTACTAAGCTTGTGATTTTTATCATAGAAGCTCTCAAAATAGTGATGCCAAGCAAGTGTTACAAGAGGCTCCTTCAAAAGAAACTCCTCTAAGGTGTTCAACTAGAAAGAGAAGAAGTGCTAAAAGTGCACTTGGATTATGACCTCTCTTGTCTTAACTTTACCAATATAGAGGATGAAGATAAGGATAATGAAGATGACAAAGATTAGGAAGAAGGCATGAGTTAGGGATAAGTTCAAGAGAACCTTGCTAGAGTTGATGCCACGGAGGCTCTTACTTCGATAGAAGCTCCCCCTTTGACTGAGAAGGACCCAGCCTAGAAAGATGCGAAGTTAATGCCATCGACTAACCATCAACTTAATTTTGTTATTTTTGCTATAATCAAGATTGAGATGTTGATCTTATTTTCTATACTAAACACTTTATTAACGCATTCTCTTTACCGATTATATTTATGTATGCCTTCTTTGTATATATTTTAGCTTAGTAGGTTGGCTTAAGCATGACTTTGTCTAAAAAGACTACATATTTAGTATCCATTTTTCCTTTTCTAAGGTTAGGATACAAAGCAATTGCCTATCAAGCGTAAAGAGTGTAAGCTTAGAAATGAATTTATTAACAATAATAGGTCAGATTTATTTTAGTAGGTTAGCTAACTAGGGTGCACTCATTGACACTTCAATGTTAAAACTATTAAATAAGTTCCTTTGTCGATCTAGCATGAACTCTTAGAATTTACTAATCCATTAACCATGATTAGATTAGGGCTTAATGAAGTAAGGTTTCAACAATATGTTAACATTTGGAAAAATATTACTTCATTGCATAATAACTTGAACTTGTAACATTTCATTGCATTACAACTTATACTTGCCACATCAGGCTTAACAAACAATATTGATTCATAACAAATCGTCAAAGTGAACAATCTCTCATTTAGTAGAAACTAAAGTTACATTCTAAAATTATCTCAAAGGAGGATCATTCAAAATACATCTTCAAATTCTTGGCATGTCCTGTTCGAGATATAACATGTTTGCCTAACCTTTCCAATCTATAGGCACCATTACTTATAACCTCTCAAATTTGAGCTAGATATTCCCAATTAGTTGTAAGCTTGCCTTGGCCATCCCATACTCCTATTACTTCCATCTTGTGGCACACTAGATCTTCAAGTTGAAAAACTTTGTGCTTCACCTTTTGGTTATAATATTATATTGTTCTATGTTGATACATTGCAATCCTAGCACTTGTCATGTCTCTTATTTCCTCTATTATATCCAAGTTGGTTGTTAAGATGACTTGATTAGACATCACATTGAAATTTTGTGTGTGTAAATTATGAAGCTCTTTTGGCCAAAAAAAAAAAGAAAAGGAAGCTCTAGCTTAATGGGCAGAACAACCTCCAACCCAAATGCTAACCAAAAGGGGTTTTCACTTATTATTGCTCTGTGAAAGTCTTATAACCCATTAAAATGTTTAGTAACTTGTCAGCCTACTTGCCTTTTGCTTGGTCCACTCTTTGTTTCAAACTATATAATATTATTTTATTCACTATTTCCACTTGTTCGTTAGTTTGAGGATCTGCAACTAAGGTGTAGTTCAATCGAATTCTATGCTTGCCATAAAAAGCTTGAAAATTATCATTATTGAATTGTAGTCTGTAGTCTATGATGATCATATAAGGAACTCCAAACCTTGATAAAATAAAATTGAATACAAAGGATTCTACCTTCTATTTTATAATCTTTACCACTGCTTTGACCTCCACCTACTTGGTGAAATAATCAACCGCGACTAATATAATTTGACATTACCCCATGGCCTTTGGGAATGGTCTTAAAATATCTAAGCCCCAATGAGCAAAAGGCTAGAGATTGGTCAAATACCACAATTCACTTGAGGGAATACAACCTATTACATCATGTTTCTAACATTGTTGGCAATGTTGCACCAAGTCCCTTGCGTCTTCCTTCTTGGTTGGCCAATAATAGTGAAGCCTTAATGCCTAAACATAAAAAGTTTGGTTCTTCACTTAATTATTGCAAACCCTGGCATGGAGCTTGGAAAGGACACATCATATCTCTTTGGGTGCAAGGCAACGAAGATAAGGTTGATTGAAGCTGCGTTTGTATGGTTGGTCATTAATCATTGTGTGATTGGTGGCCTAATACATGAGTCTTCAAGCATCTTTCCTATTAGTAAGCAGTGCTTTGTCTTTCAAATAATCAACTATTTGATCCATCCAAGACTTTTCCTTTAGTGTGGATTTTTACTTCTAGCCACTATTCAAATGTTTCCAAGCTCTTACTTAACAAGTATTCAATGAAGAGCCAATCATTCAAATTTAGAAGTAAGGTACAGCCTAACTTAGATAATTTATAGGTAGCTATGTTTTGTATTTTAGGTACCTTAGTAATTGTAAAGGACGAGAACTTGTCAGCGAGTGTACGTACTATGATTAAGTACTTGCTCATTATTTCGTCTTTTGTTGTATAATCTCTCTTTGCCTATTGAATTATAAGCTAAGAATTAGAAAAAAAAAAAAAAACTTCCAACCTTTCTACTCTAACCTCCCTCCTTTACTAGCCTTGGCTGGGCAATCAATGCTTCATACTTGGCTTCATTATTACTGGCTAGGAATCCAAACTTAATTGCATATTAGACCTTCAAGTTATGTGGTTCTAGTAGCATAAGTCCTGCTCTACATCCTTCTCTAGTTAAGGAGCCATCTATATATAAACTCTACTAATTCTTTTCATGTAGCTCAACATTGTCTTCATCATTGAGAATTTTGCAATGAAATCAACCAAAACTTATGCCTTTAGAGTTGTTTTAGGTCAGCACCATGGTACTTAATTCAAGCACATACTTCATCATCTTACCTAAGAAGTTAAGCTTCTATAATGCTTGCTATAATGGTTGGTTTGTAAGAACAGTTACTTGGTGGGCTTCAAAATAAGGTTTCAACTTCCTTACTACCACCATCATAACAAGAACAAACTTCTCTATGTAGGTATACCTTAGCTCTAACCCTTACAAAATGTGACTCACATAATAGATTAGCTGGTATGTTTTTCCCTCGACATGGACTAACATAAAGGAAAGAGTTTTGTTCTAACATTTAGATAAAGAAATAAATCTTCTCTAAGAGTAGGCTTTGAAAGTATTGGTGGAGATGACAAAAACTACTTTAGTTCTTGAAATGTGACTTTAGATTCATCTATCCACTTGAATTCCCTAGGGTTCTTCAAAACTTTAAAGAACTTAACACACTTGTCGGCACTCTTCAAAGCCAACCTGTCTAATGCCATAATGTGACCTATTAACTCTTATACTTCCTATAGCGTACTCAACGACTTTATATTCACTGTGGCTTCTATTTTCTCTAAATTGGCCTCAATTCCTTGTTAAGTCACCATATAGCCTAGAATTTCCTAAAGTAGCCCTAAAGATATACTTCTATAGATTCAACTTTATGCTTTAACTTCTTAGTATATTAAATGTTTCATGGAGAGATGTTGACATTTCTCAATGCTTTTCACAATCATATCATTAATATAGACCTTAACATTACAATGGATTTGAGATTTAAACACCTTCATCACTAACCTCTAATAAGTTGTACCTACATTTTTCAAACTAAAAGGCATAATAGTATAGCAATATGTACCAAAATCAATGACAAACAAAGTGTGTACTTCATCTTCTTCCTCCATCTTAATTTGATTGTAGCTAGAGAAAGCATCCATGAAATTGAGGAGCACATGTTTGGCATTTGAATCCACTATCTAGTTAATCCTTTAGGTAAGCATTATTTAAGTTTATGAAGTTTATGCACATTTGCCATTTACCATTTGACTTCTTGACTAATATGCATTTAGCTAACCAAGTTAGATAAGGTTTCTCCCTTATAAATCCTACCATCAAAAGTTTCTATAGTCCTCCTTAATTGTGCTTACTACTCAAGGGCAAAATGTCTCTTTTTCTATTACACCACTTTAGCATTTAGATCTATCTTCAACTTGTGTGTCATAAGCTCCCTAAGTATACTAGGCATATCCAAGGGAGACCAAGCGAACACATTGGCATTGTTTCTAAGAAACTGTACCATGTTTTCACACAGATTTGAAGATAAGGACCTTCTAATCCTAGTTGTTTTATCTAGATCTTCTTCAAGTTGTATCTCCTTAGTTTCTTCTCTAGGTTTCTCTATGTCGCTAGTTTTTTTATCTAGATTCGTCTCAATATGGAAAACTTCCCTACGTTTAAGGGCTTCAAGTACAAAGACCCTATGAGCTGTTAATTTCCTTAACATATGCCAACTCTAGTAAGAATAGGAAATTGAGCTTTTAGATGTGCTATTGAAGGGACCATGTCAAACTAGTTCTAGTTATGTTGGCCTATGATAATGTTGTAAGGTGACCAACATTTGACTACAAGAAAATCCACTTTGTCTTCATCGGTATTACTATCATTGTCAATTTGAATGGGGGAGTGATCACCCTTGAAACACGTATAGGTTGATTGTTAAAGGCATATAGGTCACAATCATAGGACCTTAACTATGCCTTAATCTTCGACTTCATTTGATGATACGAGTGCTGAAAAAAATTATGTCTATCGAGCTTCCTATATCCATTAGAATCTTCTTGACCTTAAAATTTGCAAATCTTACATTGATGACCAATCATCGTCATGGGACTCTTGGATGCCTTTAAAGTCTCTTTTTGAAAAAGAAAAAAAATTGAGTTGTGAACTCTTAGCTTTTCACCTTGCACTTTACAAACATGATCAAAGGCATTAGTTGAGCTTAAGGAGCAAGATGAACCTAAATTAGGAGGTGATATCTGGTAAGTGCACTTATCAATTTTAATATAGTGGATGTAAGTTTAAGTCGATCCCTTAGAGACTTCGAGTACTAATATTAACCTTAGCTCTATTATTTAACTGGAAAATTATGATGAGTTGAATAGATTAAAAAAACTAAAATTAACAAACTAACCTAATTATGAGACTTGATTAAGCAATTTAGAAAGCGATAAAACTAAGAACGACTTCAAGAAGGTAATAACGTACTTAGGAATTATTTCCCCTAGTGTTTAACATGTGACTGCTTAAAATGTATCCAATTAAATCTTTATTATTCTTGACCGGAGGGATTCACAATTAAAGTTAACACCTTTATCAAGCATATTAACCTTAATTCTAAATTATTTACCGAAATCTCTTCACTTAGTAATATAATTTAGAATTGCATTAATATATAATGAATTCTCACACAAACAAACAACTTTCCGAAAGAAATATATATCTTATCTCTAAGTACACATGTAATTCTCTTCAATTATGTCAAGATCTCACTACACATGTAATTTCTCAATCATCATGCAGATTGATATTCTAGAAATATCATAGATTGATATTCTAGAAATATCAATTAACAATTAAATAACATAATTGAATCAAGAAAAGATAGAAACTTTATTGAAAATTATCAATCAATCTAATAGTCACATGAAACCCTAGGTTCCATAATCTTAAATACAAGTATCTTAAGCTAACATAATGAAATTAAAAATGAATTCCAACAAAACCAATAGATAAAACATGAAAAACCCCTTTTGTTGATGATAAATCTCTTCAATCTTGAAGTTGGATGTTGCTTTCGCCTTTTTCTTTTCCTTATCTTCAAGTCTCTTCTCTTTTGAATGTCTAATGTTGTGTGCGAAACCCTAGTATGTCCTTTTATATTGTATTGTAAGGTTTCTTTTTTCGTCACCAGACACAGCCTGGGATACAGTCGTGTCCCCAAGTCGTGTAACTTTTTGACCTTAGCAAATTTTCCTGAATGGACACAGCCTGGGGATACAGTTATGTCCCAGACTATATAACTTCAAAACTTCATAACCCATTCATCTGAACTCTAAATTGAGTGAAACTTGATTCCTTTTCTTCGTTTTCAATCCAAGAACACGTTCAAACCTTGAAATAAAAATTTTACTTAATTAAGTATCAATTTCTTTAAAGAAAACAAAAAATATAAGGGAAATACTATAAAATCACCATGTGAAATATGTTTAAAATAAGAGTTATCAAACTTCCCCACACTTGAGCATTTGCTTGTCCTTAAGCAAATAAATCAAAACAAAAATTTCGGGACAAGAAACGCTAAACAAAATTTATCACTATTTAGGAAACTGGTGAACAAATACACTTAACCCGTAGAAAAGTAAGAAAATCATTCTCAACTAACTTGCAATAATAAAGTTAACCAATTTCACCCTTAACAATGTCATAATTTCACCTGACCATATTCAAATGCTCCAATAATACTTAATACTTAATACTTAATACTAGAGTTCACTAGTTAATTTATGAAAGTTGAAGTTTACCCGAGTCATTTAACCAAGGATTCTTAAACTAAAAATTAGATTTAACATCCCACTAACTGGGAAAGAGTCATAAAAATTTTTTCCATTTGACTAAAGTGTATACAATTCTCTCTTCCATCTCACCAAGCGCCATAATCTAAAACAAACACATTTTACATTCACTCATCCTCTGATCATCCCCCTAGTTCATGCTTTTGTTGGGAGGTCTTTTAAATTTACTTTATTTAAGCACAATTGTGTTGGTAGAGGGAAAGAATCTAGCTCTTCTGACGGACCAAGGCTGATCCATACCAACTTATCCCTTATATTGATAGTGGGAAAGAACCTTGCTCTTCTGACGGACCAAGGTCGATCCATATCAATTTTTTTTCATTAGAATTGGCATTGGGACTCAATCTCACTCTTCTGATGGATCAAGATGAATCCTTACCAATTTTTTCTATTCATACACTTGTTATTACTTTTGACCTCCAATCATTGTGATTTTTCAGGGGTTTCTCAAAAAAAGAATTTCATTTGTTTGTTTGCTAAAAATTATAGGGCTCTAAAAATTTCTAAGAGAAAGGTATACATAAAAATAAATTTAAAAATAACCATGACTAACTCTCAACTAGTGATGTTGCTCCAATCTCAAGTCTTAAAGTCCTAAGCTAAATAACTCGTAACTTTGCCCTCTATAGATTTAACTAATCAATTCTAGTAAAGTATAATAAGATCAATAATGATCAAGATGATACAGTTAATTTGGCTCAACACTTGTTAATCACCTATTACAAGTTAACTTAAAAATTAATTGGGTGAAATATGAATAATTAGTATCCTAAACAGTAATAAATTCATATATATCCCTTCCCCACACTTAATAACGTACATTGTCCTCAATGTACGACTAAGAACGCATAGTAGTAAGAAATGAAACAAGAAAAATCATCATAGGGAAAAAGGAAATATATGTATTGAAAAAGAAACTATGCTTGCCTTGAAGCATAAGATACTCTAGTGGAGAAAAAGTGGCTAGTAGCTTGACAACAGTGCCCTCATGAGTGGAAGATGATGTAATAGATTTGGACCTCTTCCAAAAGATTTACTTTTCACAATTTGCCATTGACTACTTGGATTGAGTTATATTTGATGAAGAAATGTGCTGATGAAAAGTAAAACATGAGGAGAACGTAGAAAGAAGATGAAAAGTGAAATGAAGTTGTGTGTGTTTATGTGTTGATAATGTTGTGTAGGGCATGTATTAATGTTGTGTGGGTATTGGGCAAACACGGGTTAGGACACGATCGTGTCCCATGCCCGTGTAACTTTCTGTATTGAGTACATCTTCCTAGGTGCATATGGGTTGGGACACAAGCATGTCCCACGCCCGTGTAACTTTCTATTTTAAGTGCACATTGCTGGGCGTACACGAGCTGGGACACAACCGTGTCCCAGGCCCATGTAACTTTCTGTGGTGATGGATTAAAGGGGCCTGGATGGACATGGGCTGGGACATGGTTGTATTCCATGCCTGTGTAACTTTCTGTTCTGTTTTTTTTTTTTTTAACCTAAATTCATGAATTTAAAAATGTAAGAAACTTAAAAAATAAAAGTACTTAAACTAGAAAAATAAGACAAAGAAAACTAAAGAGAGAAAAAAAATGAAACTAAAAGGGAAAAGCTTATGACTAAAATTGAAACAAATAAAAGAAGCAAAGCAAAGTTAGATAAAAGAAAAATTAAATGGAATAAACTTAAAGAACTAAAGTGTGAGCAAAGTTAGACATGGGTTGCCTCCCAAGAAGTGCTATAGTTAACGTCGACAGCTCGACAGGATATGTCTTGTCATTCATGATTCTTCATCCAGGTGGAGATAGGACTCGTCCCGTATCTCGCTTTTGAACCTTCCATATGAGTATAAATTTACCCTTAGGCCATTGACCTTGCCAATTCCATTTCATTGGTGCATAACTTCCATAGTTTCTCTCCTTATCATGCCACTTATCAAATTCACGTAACCTAAACTTTTTCATTTTGTCTGCTTTTAGCTTAGATGCGGTTGTCATTAGAAGTTTTGAACTTTTCACCACAAAGACATGTTTCAAATGATTTCTTGACAGTTTTGGTTCCAAAATTGGTGGCTTCTCGTTGAAGGATCTTAACCTAGGATCCTTTGGCTTATGGAGTGGATCAACCCCCTTCTTGTCCATAATAGATTCATGAACTTTTATTTGAGCTACCACTTCTACACGTTTGGGGTTAGTCACCAGATTTTCATCTCCCTTTTGCAAGCAATAGCTTGAGGAATCTTTGGCAAGCGTTTCCTACACACATGTAGATATAACGACATTAGTGGCATTAAAATTGTGACATATGTCCTTTGGGTCAAGAAATTTGTTTGTTGCCTTTGGAGTTTTAAAAACTATTTCATCATCTCCGACTCGTAATATCAACTTATGCTCACTAACATCAAAAACAACCCTAACGGTGGCTAGGAAGGGTCGACCTAAAATGATTGGCACCTCAATATCCTCATCTATATCAAGTATGATAAAATCTATAGGAAAGATGAATTTATCTACTTGCACTAAAACATCCTCTGTGATGCCTGTAGGGTATGTGATAGACCTATCAGCTAATTGAAGACTCATGCGCGTTAGTTTAGGTTCTCCTAACCCTAGCTTTTTGAACAATTTATACAGCATCAAATTTATACTAGCTCCTAAGTCTGCCAAAGTATTATCTACTAACAAATTACCAAGCATACAAGGAATAGTGAAACTCCCTAGATCGTTTAATTTTTGTGGCAGCTTTTTCTGGAGAAGTGTCGAGCATTCCTTGTTCAATGTGACAGTTGTAAACTCCTCCAACTTCCTCTTATTCAATACAAGATCCTTTAGAAATTTCGCATACTTTGGCATCTACAAGATGACATCAACAAGAGGTAAGTTAATATGTAATTGTTTGAAAATATCAAGTAATTTACCAAATTCCTTATTCTGATCAGTATAACTTTACTTAAGGCGCTGCGGGTAAGGGATGAGAAGCATGTACTCTTTCACTTTCGGTGATTCCATACTTTGTTTTGATTTTAGTGGCTCTACATCTTCCTTACGGTTAACTTCCACTTCTTTCTCAACTACTTCCTCATCATCTTTCTTCTCCACTTGCAGTTTTCTACCACTTCTCAAGGTCACTACATTAACATGTTCCCTAGGATTGACCTCGGTATTCCTTGGGAGTGTCCCTTGTTGCCTCTCAGAGATCATTTTTGCAAGTTGACCAATTTGATTCTCAAGATTGCGATTGGAAGCCTCTTGATTTCTCAATGATGATTCAATGTTGGATAGCCGATCCTCATTGCCTTGAATATATTTAATGAGAAGTTCTTCCACATTAGACTTCTTTTCTTAAGAAAGAGGAGATAGTAATGGTCTTTGAAATCCAGGTGTGCTAAAGTTGGTCTTTTGCTGGCCTTGGTTTTGGTTTCCCCATGAGAAATTAGGATGATTCCTCTATCCAGGATTATAAGTGTTACTGTAGGGGTTATTTTGTTGCATGGGTAGATTTCCTACATAATCTATCTGTTCCAGTTATTCTTGTGCTCTATAACCCTGCATGCTAAAGTCACTTACATCTGATTGTACTTGTTGAGGGCCAACAGAGAGTGCATCAATCTTCTTACTCAATAGATCTACCTTGGTTACTAAAGCAGTAGTCAAGTCTACATCATAAATTCTCATAACCTTTTGCTTGGCTCTAGCGCTGTCTCACTGATAATTGTTCATCGCTATTCCTTCAATCAGGTTTTGTGCTTGCTCGGGCATCTTTGTGTTCAAAGTACCTCCTGCGAATGCATCAATCATCTATCTCGTAGATAAATTGAGACCATTATAGAAGGTCTGAATCTGCATTCACAGTGGGAGGCCATGATGTGGGCACCTCCTGAGCAAGTCCTTATACCGCTCCCAAGTATCATATAGAGTCTCTGCTTCCAATTAGGCAAAACAAGAAATGTCGTTTCGAAGTTTAGCGGTCTTCGCAGGTGGGAAATGCTTCTCCAAAAATTTCTCTACCAATTCATTATAAGTTGTGATTGAATTTCGTGGTAGGGAGTTCAACCACTACTTTACTCTACCCCTCAAGGAAAAAGGAAATAGCCGCAATCAGATGGCATCATTCGTGGCTCCGTTGATTTTAAATGTATCACAAATCTCTAGAAAGCTACAGATGTGGGCATTAGGATCTTCATCTTGGAGATTGTCAAATTGAACATATTGTTGCACCATTTGTATGATGTTAGGTGCAATTTGGAAGTTATTAGCCGCGACGGTTGGCCTTGTGATACTAGAGTTAGCTTTAATAAGTGTAGGCCTTGAATAGTCAGACATGATCCGATTTGCTTCATTACCATTGTTAGCCATGTGTGGTGGATCTTCTTGCTCAATGAATTGAGTGTTGGCCTCTTCACCCTCTTCCTTAATTTCAACGATTGACTCTTCTTCTATGGTAGCCACAATTTGTTTAAGTCGCAATCTCAAATTTTGGAGGACAGTTCTCTAAATTTCAGGATCAAGTTCTACCAAATCTTCCGGGTTGCTTTGGGCCATGCACTACAAGGGCAAGAAATATAAAATCAATTGCAGCTCTAGGTAATAAAGATAAACAATGAAAACAAAAAAGAAAAAAAAATGGTTAAAGTAATAAAGTAACTAGTGTTCTTAATATCAAAAATCCCCGGTAATGGCGCCAAAAACTTGATATTTGGCAAGTGTACCTATCAATTTTAATATAGCGGATGTGAGTCCGAGTTAATCCCTTAGAGACTTCGAGTACTAATATTAACCTTAGCTCTATTATCTAACCGGAAAATTATGATGAATTGAATAGATTAAAAATACTAAAATTAATAGACTAACCTAATTATGAGACTTGATTAAGCAATTTAAAAAGCGATAAAACTAAGAACGACTTCAAGAAGGTAATAACGTATTTAGGAATTATTTCCCCTAGTGTTTAACATGTGACCGCTTAAAATGTATCCAATTAAATCTTTATTATTCTTGACCGGAGGGATTCACAATTAAAGTTAACACCTTTCTCCAGCATATTAACCTTAATCTTAAATTATTTACCGGAATCTCTTCACTTAGTAATATAATTTAGAATTGCATTAATGTATAATTAATTTCCACACAAACGAACAACTTTCCGGAAGAAACATGTATCTTATCTCTAAGTACACATGTAATTCTCTCCAATTATGTCAAGATCTCATTACACATGTAATTTCTCAATCATCATGCATAACAATTAAATAACATAATTGAATTAAGAAAAGATAGAAACTTTATTGAAAATTATCAATCAATCTAATAGTCACATGAAACCCTAGGTTCCATAATCTTAAATACAAGTATCTTAAGCTAACATAATGAAATTAAAAACGAATTCCAACAAAACCAATAAATGAAACATGAAAAACCCCTTTTGTTGATGTAAATCTCTTCAATCTTGAAGTTGGATGTTGCTTTCGCCTTTTTCTTTTCCTTCTCTTCAAGTCTCTTCTCTTTTGAATGTCCAATGTTGTGTGCGAAACCCTAGTATGTCCTTTTATATTGTATTGTAAGGTCTCTTTTTTCATCACCAGACACAACCTGGGACACAGTCGTGTCCCCAGGTCATGTAACTTTTTGACCTTGGCAAATTTTCTTGGATGGACACAACTTGGGGATACAGTTGTGTCCCAGACTATGTAACTTCAAAACTTCATAACTCATTCATTTGAACTCCAAATTGAGTGAAACTTGATTCCTTTTCTTCGTTTTCAATCCAAGAACACGTTCAAACCTTGAAATAAAAATTTTACTTAATTAAGTATCAATTTCTTTAAAGAAAACAAAAAATGTAAAGGAAATACTATAAAATCACCATGTGAAATATGTTTAAAATAAGAGTTATCAGGAGGTTCGCCAACTATAGTGTTAATAATGCCATTTGGTACCCTATTATTGTTGTTGTGACCATTTTACTAACCATCTCTGCCATCCTAGACATGTCACTTATCTCGATCCTAATTTGTTCTCCTCCTTCAGGCTAGTCTCTCAATTTTCTTTGCATCATGAGCTATAAATTTCCTCAAATAACCTCACTAGATAGCATCTTCAATGGCATTGTTCAATTGTATACACTTATTAGTATTGTAGCCTCGATCTCTATGGAAATCAATACTTGAGCTACTAAGTTAAGTAGGTCACTTCTCATCAGTATCTCCATTTCAATTCAAACAAGGGTTTGATTCTTCTAAATTATATGGATCCATGGGATTAATTTGACGCTAGAGTAGAAGCCAACAATAGATATTCATATGAATTTCATATATTACATATATGAAGTTGGGTAAAATTTCAAGTTAAACTACTAATGATACATGGTGTTTCTTGTATTTAGCTACGTGTAAGTCATAAGGAGTAAGCAGTTGAACAGTTATTGTTTGGATAACTATCAAATTGTTTACGCCATCATTTGATATTGGAATATTAGAATCTTTTTAGGCCAGGCCTTATTGATTGGACCTCGAAAGGCATTGATTGTAAAAGTAACAATAAGTTGTAGAAGCTTTAGTAGAAGGCTGGCAGTCGAATTACCGATCTAATGATATCGATCAAATGATTAGTTTAAATAGGACTAATTTAAAAACCATTACATTTACGATTGATCCACGTCCCATTTTAGACAGGTTAGTAATATGCCGAGCATCTAGCCAAAAGGGAAGAAAATCTACCATCAACACATACATACCTTATATATATATACATACATACCTTATATATATATGTATGATATATATATATATATAATATTTCATATTATATCAATTCAAGCTGATATTGAAAAAGTTATAAATAATTAATCAACATTTGACCAGATGTGGTATTATTTGAGATTTAGATCTTACTACCACAAAAATACCTTTTGGTCAATATGTTATCGAAAGGAGAAAATGAAAAATATTCAATGTTTTTTATAAAGAAAAAAATTGATGTTTTGATCATCTTACTTAAAATCTCTCAAATTTATACCTAAATTCAATTAATTAGTTTATAGAATAATTGTTATTTGAGTTGTTTATATTTATGTTATTTTATCAATTACTCCTTATTACTATTTCAAGATATATATATATGTATATATGTATGTATGTATAGTACAATATAGATAATAATATAGGTTAAATAGAAAGATAGGTTCATCTATTTATTTATAAAGTTATATATTTGCTATGGGCATATATTGCTAAATTTCTATTATGCCTTATTTTATCTTTACCAATAATTAAGATTTTTTCTACTTTCATTTCTCTCATTATCCAAAAACATTAGAAGGAGTTAAATCTCCCATAATTCTTTCCCTCCATATTCTTTCTTTCCTATTTACTTCCTTCATGTAACAAAGTGTAAAAATCTTTGAATTATATTAGGGAGAATGTGAATTTTTATACTTTTATTTTTTAAATAATGGATTTATGAGAAAACTAACTATTAATACGATAAGGTATTAAACTAATCTTAACTCTTAATAGCATTGTTAATTTAGTTATTAATGACATTAAAATAGATGATGATTCCATGAGATGTATCTATCTATTCTATATTATTTAAGCAAGTAAGGGTGCTTAACTAACATTCATATTTTCTCACTTATAATAACCACTTTATCCTTATCCACTTTTTTCTCTCTCATGCTCTCTCCCTCCTTACCCCTCTTACCCATATAAAAACCAATCTTTCCTACATTTAGTGCACTACATTGCATTTTAATATTCTATTTTGTTCCCCACTTTAATTTTTCTTCTCTTCCATATTATTTCTCATTATCCTTTACCTCTTCTCATGTTCATCACCAAGTAGTTTTTTTTTTTATAATAGTTTCTTATTTCTCTAATTATATCCTATTTTGATAAATTGTCTATGCATATATAGAAACAAAATAAATCAAAAGGGCATAATATCAATATTATTAATTAATCTTCTGTATTGTTAATTTATTTGATATTATTAAGAAGAAACTTTACTTTTTATAAGAAAATGATGCATGCTAATGTGCATACGAATATATATAATTGAATGCATAAAATTTCAGTTACAAAACAATTATATATTTAAGAAAATAAATATTAAAAATTATCTTTAAAATCCATTATATATCATGGCTTTAAAAAAAATTGAAGGCATGTATGGCGCATGTACCAATGTATCAAAATAGTTCACGTGAAAGTATATAAGATTATTATGTGGAAACTTATTAAATCTATATAACTGTTATGTAAATATAAATATAATGGTAAATTATTAAAAATTAAATGAAAGCATCTACACCGCATGTGCTAAAATAAATTTATCAAAGTAGCCCATATAAAAGTGTAAAAGAGAATTATATGGAAATTCATTAAAATGTAATTGTTCCTTAAATTTAAATCGTGTTAAATTATGAAAAACTTTTGCTACATCTAAACTATGTGTTAAGATTATAAATAGATTGTTGATGAACTTAAATTGGATGTATGTTTCTTATGAATATAAAAAAAGGGAGAAAAGAGAGAGAATTCTTTGTGAGATTGAATTTTTTCAATTTTTTGGTCATTGTTTAGTTATTCATATAGTTAAATCAAGGTGAAGCAATTTATTTGTTCATTCAATTTTAAGTAATTTAAATTTTAATGAGGACAAGTTTTTATTTTTTATTTTAAAATTTTATTCTCATGTATGATGAATTTAAATTGGGAAATGTTATTTTTAACTATATAAAACAAATTCGAGAAAAGAGAATTTTCCATTTATCTAATAAAATTTTGAAGTAATTTTTCATTGTTTGGTTATCTGATAAATTTATATCATGTTAAATTATGAAAAAAATTTGCTATATCAAATCTATATGGTGAGATTATAAATATATTCCTGATGAACCTAAAATGGGTGTATATTTCTTATGAATATTTTGTAAAAAAGGAAAAAAAAAAAAAGAGAGAATACTGTATTTGTGAGATAGAATTTCTTTCGGGTTATTGGTCGTTGCTTGGTTTTTTATTCAATTATTAGTCATTATTCAATATAATTTGAAATTATTAGTTTCTATAAACAACTCTTCTAAATTATAAACACCTCACTATTTTTTCACTATTTTTCCATGCAGACAACAATTTGTGAGATGAAGTAAATAATATATAATTAGTAATATTGTCATTGTATTAAGAAAGGCTAATTATTTATGCAGTTTATTATTGCTAATATTTTTTACTAGCTTTCCTTGCAAATTTTTTTTTTTGTATTTCTAATTTTTACCCTTACATGTATTTAACTACAAAATTTTGTATTTTCTCAATATTAAAAAATCTTAAATTATCTCCTTAATTGTTTCTTAAGATTATTTTTATTTGATGAATAATTAATGTATTATTGTCATTGTACATTTCATAGTTTTTTCTTAAACAGTTTTATGAATGTCCATAAATCGTTATATATCTTATCACTTTATTCCTTTTATATTTATGAAAGTTAAAAAAAAAAAAATGAACCTAATTAAATCGTAATTTCAATATAGTAACCTATTAATAATCATTTAACTTTACCATTGTATAACCCTCAAGATATTAAAATTGTTATGAATAACATAATACATATTAAATTAAATTTAAGATTGTTAATTTAATAAGAGTCAATTATTAATCATAGCTTAACATTTCCTATATAATTGCATCTTTTCTATAACCATGGAAAAATGGGTTAATCCCATTGCTACATAAAAAAATTCTTAATTATGTTTTTATAAGTACATTATTACATAATTGATAAAGCAAATCAAAAGTAATTGCAATATTTTTAATCTACTTATATTAGTAAATTGGTAATATGTTACTATTATTATTCATTTCCTTCTCCTTTTATATGCAGCTCTAGTTCTATTTATACAAAACTTTTTCTTTTTTAAGATTAAAGATCATTCCTATAGTTTAATTGATTATATATCTTTATATTTTAATAGCGTTTGGTTATAAGGATTGGACTGGATAGGATAAGTATAAGGAGGACTGATAGTACAAACTTATTGTATCATGTTTGATTTATACAGTATTTGACATAAAATTTATATTAAAAAATTAATTATTTATATTATAAGATAAATAATTTTTTATAATATTTAATAAAAATAATATTCATTAACTTAATGTTATAACATGGAGGGATATATTTAAAAATACAAAATATTTGTTGTTTTTGTCTAATGAATTTTATTTTTGTATTGCGGTTCAAATAGGATAAAATTTAGACATTTCGTCTAATTCATCAGTTTAGTTTTTATTCAATCACTAAGCAAATTTACAAACTAAACATGGGAGAAAATTTTTTATCCAATTCAATGTCATGAAAATTGTGCAACCAAACGCTATATATACTCTTTTTAACTATATATTTTATATTTTCTAATTGTATATTTTATATTTTCTAATTTTAAAAGTGTTTGAAATCCCTAAAATTATGACATACACTACACATTCATCCTATCTCTTTATTGGTAGTAGGTAATTGTTATTTCCTATCTCTTTATTGATAGTAGGTAAATGGAAGTTATTGGGATAACGACAAACCTTTTTTAGTAGATTTGGAAGGATTTAAATATTTCCATGTTAATATATTTTTATAAGGATTTAAAAGAATTCAAATATATTCGGATAACAATAAACCTATTTTAGTATATTTCAAAAAATTAAAATATTTAATCGCTATTTCGAATGTTTTGTATTTTTAATTTATTCAACTCTTAGGTATTACTTATTTATATAATTTTTGTTACTTTTTTTCCCCAACTATTTGCCTAAATAAAGGAATTTTTTAAAAGGATTTTTAGTATATTACTGTTGTTGTATTCTTTCAATTTGAATTATTCACATATTTTTAATGTATTAATGTTATTGTCTTCTTTTTTTTTTTCAATAGATATCCTAGCATTTTTACATTATTTTTTTTTAATGTCAACTAAATTTGATTTTTGCACTTGCAATATGGGTAGGCCAATTGCTAGTATACTTTTATATATAATATAATTTTTTTTCTTTTTAATTAACTATATAGTAGTTATTTAGCCAATAGCCTGATGGCATGGAATGGATATTCTAAGTGCAATGGATTTGGTTTGAATTATCTTTCTTTCGTTATAATCAACTAAAAAAAATAGTAATTATTTAATTTTAGTAATCATGGGAATTTAATTAATACAATATAAATAAAAGCACGGTCCACGGTCTCGGGGTTCGGTCTACCAAGGGGTTATCCTCGCTAGTACAGTGGATACATACAAGCGCTTAAACACGATGTGAGTTGCGTAGACTAGCCGCTCCGCACATGACTCCACAGGATAGCCGCCACTGGACAATATCCCTTTATCGATGGAAAAGAGGGGGGGAAAAAAAGGAAAATATATAGTAATAAAGTTTGGCCAAAAAATGGGGAAGAAAAAAAAAGAGAACTTGGAAAGAACTCGAGCGCGAATCCGAGACCGAACTGCGAGTGTTGCTCTATATAAATAAATAAATCTGAAGCTTCCATTTCCACTGCACACATAAACTGCTTCCTATTTGTTATTTCAACAGTTGGAGTTTGTCGTAACAGAATCGGAAAGATCTTGAGGAAGAGAAAGCAAGAAAGGAGAGCGAGTTTTGGAGAGTTGAGTTTTGGAGCAATGTCTGGAGATACTAGTAAGCTTCCGGTTTCTGTACCTCCACCAACGTTTGAGCTTGGCAAAGGCATCAATGGCCTCGACAAAGTTATTCTCCGCGAATCTCGCGGAAGTTCTGCTGAGGTAAGTAAATATGCACAGCTTATCTTCTTCGACTAAATCTTTTTCACTGTGTTTGTGCTCGTCACTACTGCTGCTACTCGATTTCGTTCGATCGGTGGTTTTATGATAGCGAGTAACGAAACTATGCTCTGCTGTTGTCGAGATTCTTGGAGATGATGTGAATCATGATTGCTTAGGGTTTTAGTGAGATTCTTCTCTGTAGGAAACTGTCTTGGTTGTTATCGTCCTTGTCAGATCTGTTCGAGTGCAGTAGCTTTTGTGCTGAAACTGAAACAAAAACTGATCGCTGTACTTCTTTACATAGCGACGTATTGTCTTCTTTCTCGCCCATGCTGTTTATGAACATGTAGATCTGAATAGTAGAGGAGTAGAGGAGAATACGGTCTAAAGTCATTTGCTTTGGAGATCTTTTCCTCTTCAGAAAGATGTTATTTGTGTGTCACTTTTCATTGCATGGATGGATGCCTCTATGTGTGCATGTTATGCACATTGTTTAATTTGGATATGAACTGATGTAAATATATTTCATTTCAATTGTAATTGCTTTATTGAAATGTTGAATGTTTTTTATACCGTAACTTTTGTAGGCTATTATAATCTATCTACAGATTAATATTAATCACTGAAGAAAAAAAATGAGATATGACAGAATGACATTTCCTCTAGCTAATAAAAAATAGTTTAATAATTGAAAAGCTCAGTATTTTTAGTGAATATGAAAACTTCAATATGCTTATGTCACATGGCATCTGTGTTGATAAGGACTTGGATCCTGTAACTAAGAGAAATTTGTATGCAGGCATTTGCTTGTCTGGACTACTTTTTACTGGCATAGATTTCATTGTATTGCACTTGATTTGTAGAGAATTATATTTACGTAGGATGATGTTCAACATGATATGCTGTCCTCTCTTATCTTTCTAAAATTTCCCATTTTTTCCAGGTATATTTGTATGGGGGTCAAGTAACTTCTTGGAAGAATGACCATGGGGAGGAATTGCTTTTTGTCAGTAGCAAGGTGCTTTTGGAAATCTGTCTTTCACGTTTCCATTATCTGTGAAAAGGTGTCATGTTCATTCCCATGTCTTAATAGTGAGGTGCTTACGTGGAGCCATAAAAAAGTTTGGTTTCCTATGTTCGGCTTGTTAATAAAATTGTTCACCATGTAAATATGTTCTAAAATTTCCAGTCTGAGATGAAAAGTTGCCTCAAGCTAGTATTCTTTTCATATACACTGTTATAGGTAGTTGAGATTTACAGATAGCTCAAGACTGCTACTGCTTGCTCTATGGTTATAATGTTACTGTTGAGAATGAACAAGGACATATGTGATATTTTATAGACAATCTAAAAGATTCGGAATGTGTTTCCTTTATCATTTTATGTCATTAATCTTACTTGAGGGTGCTAGATTAATTATAGTACTTCTTTTGTCCTCAGTCTGTGGTATTCTACTGAGGATACTTTCTTCTGTAATTTCTGTTTGCCTTTGTCACTCAATCAATTCCATAAATCGATTCCAATGTAGATGTTTTCTATTTTCACATATGGGGGGGTGGGAAAGTAGGGCCTTTATGTTGCCTGGCAAACATGCAAAATGACATTTACATTGTTTCTTAGAGATGAAAACAAGTGTCTGAATCAATTATATCATTTGATTGTCATTATTTTTAAAGAAATATAATGAACTCATTGATCTTTTCCAGGCACTTTTCAGGCCTCCAAAGGCAATTCGTGGAGGTATTCCAATTTGCTTTCCCCAGGTATATGCTCTTTTTTCAACTTTATTAAGTATCTCCAATGAGTTCACGTCATTGAGGTGTCTTTTAAATATTCTCAGTTCTCCAATGTTGGTCCCCTTGAGCAACATGGATTTGCAAGAAACAGGTTTTGGGGCATTGATAACGACCCCCCACCATTTCCCACTAATTTCTCAAGTAAAGCTTTTGTGGATTTGATCCTTAAGCCATCTGAAGAAGATGTTAAGATCTGGCCTCACAGGTAAATATCCTGTTTCTGCTTTTGGTTCTAAAGATAAAGCATTACAAAACCTTTTACGTAATTTTTAGGATGTTATTTTCCTCCATTGTTGTCTGTATGCCTGATCATGCCCTTCTATAATTTCTCTTCCAATTATCTGGCCTGCAGCTATGAGTTCCGACTCCGGGTTGCTTTGGGAGCTGAAGGCAACCTCACATTGACATCTCGCATTAGGAACACTAATGCTGATGGCAAGCCATTCTCTTTCACCTTTGCATATCACACCTATTTTTCTGTTTCAGATATCAGGTAAATATTCAACTTGGCCATTATCTGGTGATAATGAAAGAAGCATCTTTTAAAGTTAACATTTGCACTATAAATTGGTATTTTATATAATTTGAGTTGTTCTTCCTGATTTTTCTTTATTGGTGATAGAACTTTTAATCTTCCAGTTACTGGTTAAACTGCTAAATTGGTAGCATTAAGTTTTTCTAGTCTCACTGTTGTGTAAGTGGCTGTTATGCTTAAAAATAATGATGGATAACATCCTTTATCTTTTCAGTTGCAACTCTTGGTTATTTGCAAATGAGATAAAGACCTGATTTTTGTTTCACGTTTAAGGGTGGATAAGTAGAATGTCTTGGTGCCAAGGTGTTGGGAACATGTAATTATCTTATTATAAATGTAGTGAACAGTAATGAAGGCTAAAATTGTGATTGGAACAACTAAATTTCATGGAAAATGTTAGTCACCATGAATTGGGCTTTCTTGCTTGTGGAAAGGGGGACTGTCTTAATGCATCTTTCAAAGCAAATACTGTTCATAGTCAAATAGCAACGACTGCCACTGAGGAAATCCCTCAGACCTTGTATCAAGTGCTGTGCTCCTATTCTGCAGCAGTTGCTTTGGCATCCTTCAATGAAGGACATATACCTTGGTTCTTTTAAGTTTTCTTATCGTGTAAGAGTCCTTTAGCTGAGGATCATCATAAATTTGGTTCTTTTGCTTCATGTTTTGCTTGGGCATAATTTCTGTTAGGATTATTCTTGATCACTCCATCCAAAAATCTTCCTGGTATTAATATTCTGGTCTAGCAAGAAAAGTTTTGGTTCTTTTTATTTTTAATCTACATAGAAAAGAGTGATCATATATTATTTTACCCTAATTTGCTCCTCCGACTGAAAGGTACTTGAACTATATATATATGGTTCAACTCTTTATTATCTTCTCTTCAAGTTGTGATAAGTCTTATAGAGCATGTACTTGTGCTGCCAATGTCCTTGAAAGCAAAGAGTCACATCAAGTCTGCTGTTGGACAAATCAAGCACATTTCTCAGTTCTAAAATAATAGGAACTATGGTTGCATCCTATGAGAATTAAAATTTGAAGCTTTCTTGACTATTGAAATTCCATTTTTGACTGTTTCAATCTATAGGTATAGCTGGTGTAAAGAATTTCCAGAGAATAGATTGGTAAACAGAGTAGGTAAATGGATTTAGATAATTGCAGAATGGATTTAGATGATTGGATTTTCATCAAAAACATTTGATACTATGACTTTGAAATATAGGAGTGGAGTTTCTATGTTAGATATATGATGATGTTTTATTTTCATTCCTTATTGCTATAATTTGTTCAGAAAAAAATGTGCTAACTTTTCAAGTTTGGTTCTGTGAACAACTGTTGTAAGAGTTATCTAGATATATTGGCCAGCTACCTCTTAATTAATTGAACAGGCAGAATTGTCCAAATGAAAATTTTCCTAATGATAATATCATATGGGCTTGCAAAATGCCAAAATCATCTTCTTGTGATATATCCCTTCATAACAAGTATCATGAGATAATCATTTGCAAGGATGATAATTTAAGAAAGATGGAAAAATTTGTTTATTTATGGAAATTCATTTTTATGTGGAAAATATTAGAAGTGACTTGGGAAAATTTATTAAGGGTCAAAAGAACAAACCTTTTCCTGTTTTCATTTACTTGCTTTTTCATAAAATGTGCACTTAATCTTGAAAAGGGGAAAAACTCTTTAGGCTTCTTAACTAGTGCCCCAATGGCATCTGTGAATGTGAACCTTTTGTAATTCCCTTGCCAAGTGCTGTCATGCATATTGCCCATCAATACCTGCATTTTGGTAGAATTCCATATACTTGTTGCAGCCTTTTTTCTTTTCCATATGTAGGATTGTGTCTGTCTCCATTTGCCGTGATATAGTGCTCATCTTATAACATGCTAATATGATTCTCAGTCAGAAATTACTTGTAGAACAATTGAATTTAGGGTTCCAATGGTTACCTGAGCTCTTGCTCAGCTGGAAGGTGACTTCCATTGCAAGATTTCAACTAACTGCTTAACCGTCAATGCTCTTTCCTATTTATATGTCCAGATAAGTGCCCACTCATCACACTTTGCCACATCAGCTGTAGACATTAAGTCTTTAATCCATCCATAACACTACCCACAAAAAGCAACACTATCCCCATGCACTACTACTAATAACACCACTACACTACTACTGCTAGTACCTCATGCCATACTATAGCAGCACTACTATAGCATACTATACAACATGAACACAAACTACTATACTACTTAATACTACATATAATATTCTATAGCAGTATCATTATATGCTCTTCTCACTACTCCCATCACCTCTCCTCTTGTAAACATTAACAATTGGAGCTTGTACTCTTGGGACTCCATCACATGCTGATCTTTTTCTCCTTGTTTATGCGGATGATAAATCATGGGTTTTCAAAATGGTTATTTAACCCCCTACAAGTATAATGCTGTTAGATGCAACTAAGTTTTTCGAGAGAAAACATTTTAAATATGCTCATATCCGTAAAAAGTCTGAGTTTGTTTTTTGATAAATTAATTATAGTTGCTTATCTTATAGTGGCTTGTGGAAGTTTCATCCTGTAAACAAAATGGTTGTTTGTTTACAGTACAATGTGACTGCTTATGATTAGATGGGAACTGGAAGTTGGGATGGCAAGTTTCTTCTTAAGATTGAGCGTAGTTGTGACTGCATTTTATAAGCCCTCCAAGGCTGTTTTAGCTTGGCATTTGATGGGAGACATGATTACCATTTGAATCATGATTTGGATCATTATCATCAGCAGTTCAGTACCACCTCCAACCCTTCAAACCTGGCTAAGTACCCTCACCAAACCAACACATGCATAAGAGCTCAGAAAGGGAATGCTCCTTCAGTTGTCAAGTTTAGAAAATGTAAATGACAATTTAAGGCCATATTGGTAGCTGTTCTTTGTAAAATAGGGAAAATAGCTAGTATTTTCGTTTGCCATCTGAGCTTTGTGTCACAATCGTTGCTCTTGCATGTTTGCAGCGAAGTTCGAGTGGAAGGGCTGGAAACCCTGGATTATCTTGACAATTTGCAGAATAGGGAGCGCTTTACTGAACAAGGAGATGCCATAACGTTTGAATCAGAAGTGAGCATAAATCACTCTCTTTTTCTTTAACTGTATTATTTGTACATTGACACTAAAATTCATCAGGTTGACAAAGTGTATCTCAGCACTCCTACGAAAATTGCAATTTTGGATCATGAAAAGAAAAGAACTTTTGTAATACGCAAAGATGGACTTCCTGATGCTGGTGAGATATCCATATTACAGTTCTCATAATGGTGCAGTTATCAGATATATCCTTTTACTTTGTGCCAAAATTTAACATACTACAAAGCATCCATGCACAAGACTCATAATTATAGTGTTAGTACAGATTAGCATGATTTGAGTCTACTAAATAATGATGCTTTTTTGAGTTAGAATATTCACATTTCCTTTCTAGATGCATTGTGTTATTGTGATCTTCATTGACTCTATCCTCCTGAAAACAGTTATATATGCATATAAGGTGGTGTTTCTTGAAAATCTTTTAATATGGGTTGTGCCTTGTGAAGTTTGCTGGGCTTTGTGTAGGTGGAAGCTTTGTGCTTTTATAAACTAAAGGATATTGGTGAAGAAAAACAATTTCCCCCCCCCCCATTTACATGCTAGAAATCAAAAGATCCTTGGAATGTTACTCTTTCTTTTAGTGCCTTTTAATTAATTGTGATCTAGGTCAAGCCAGTCTGATGACTCACATTAAATAGAGAGCGCTTAGAATGCTATAGATGATTTCATTGAATGTTGTGATAAAGAAAAAGGTCTTATTTTATGGTTTATATAATATTTCTTCAGCAGGACTGTAGCTTCTCCCTTCTTTTAGCTATACCTGCCTGAAGTGGACAGTAAGATGTAGCTTTCTAAACAATTTGCCTTGTTTCTTATCTGGAGCAGTCGTATGGAATCCCTGGGATAAAAAGGCAAAGGCAATGGCTGATTTTGGAGATGAGGAATATAAGCATATGCTGTGCGTGGAAGCTGCTGTATTTGAGAAACCCATCACACTGAAACCTGGTGAAGAGTGGAAAGGAAGGCAAGAAATTTCTGCTGTCCCCTCCAGTTATTGCAGTGGGCAACTTGATCCTCAGAAAGTTCTCCAGGGATGCTGAACATCATAGTGGTTTACATCCTGTACAGGTCATGACAGAACTTTGCTCCTGGTCATATGTAATTTTGATTACATTGATTGCTTGAAAACGAAATCTGGTATGACAAAGTTGTATCTTTACAGGATGCATGAAATAATAAATTTTTCCTCTCTTGGTCTTGCCTCTGCTTTATAGGAGTTTGTAATTTGTAGCACTTGTAATAATTTTTAAATCAATGTGCTACACTAGGCAATGCCCAAGAGCAAGACTCCTAGGGAAGATAGATCTAGTTATAGGTGAAATGTATAGAAGGCTCTTTAGAGAGAACCATCCAATTTCATAACATTGAGGGGTTTGTTAGAAAGAACCCTTTGATCTCATATAACACTAAGGGCTAATTTAGGAACTAATTGGGAGGTAATTAGGTTGTGATGCTGGGTTTGAGACCTAGTCAAGGGGCGATCAATAGCAAAGTCTTTGTTGATATGACTTTTTACCTTTATTTGAGACCCGTCTTTCTTGGTGGAACCTATGTCGGTTAGTGTTTAGTTACGAACTTCTTAAAAAAGAATTCTTCGATCTCACGAATAATTAAAAGAAACGATAACATATCATAGCTCACTTTGTTTCTCAAAGGAGTAGCATTCTATATGAGCTTAGAGACCTGGCTTGTCTTGCACTTTTCATGGGCTTTATGGCTTGTGATTAAATCATGGGCTTTATGGCTTGTGATTAAATATTTGGATGGATCTTCCCTGTGCATGCTGCAACCTTTGGGTATATATGGCTTAGTTTAGTGCCGTTTGGAACTGCTATATGATCATCACATTGATTCCACCTTCTGTTCTTTGAATCTGCCAACAGAACTTGTAGGTCAAATGACTAAATTACCCCTTGCAAAACTTAAGTGAAAGTGCGGTGTCGTCACTGGTGTGTGTGCGTGTATGTATGTATATAGATTGTTTGATGTCCCCCCACTTTAACTTTCTTATTTTGCATTTATGGTCTGCGACTTTTCTTTTTTCGATCAAAACAATGCTGTTCCAACTTGAAAATGGGAAATTTTAGTCAATTCTATACTGATGAGTGATGACCTCCATTTGTGCCCATACATAATGGAGTCAAATCTCCCTTGTTCTCCTGTTTTGATTTCATTCCATGTTAGATGGGTGCAAGGCCTTAAATTTCATAAGTTAGGTGCTACATCATATTATAATATATAATTTCTGAAGCTTTTTCAATAGTTATATCTGTTCAATTTACCATATCATTTTAATTTAATTTTGCATCCATCAATTTATCATATCATTTCAACTCAACTTATTTAAATAATACTCTTTAATATTAAGCTTTTTCAGTAATTCTTCTTAGTTATTAATTTTTTCTCTTATATTACTCTTAGTCACTTTTTTTTTTTTTTTATAAAATCATTTATTTTACTTGCTTTTTTGGTGCTTTTGTTTCTTTTTCATAAAACTAACTCTTTTATTCTTTTACTAGAAGCATTTGTCTCTTTTCCATTACTCTCTTCCCCATTATTTTTATATTATATTTGCATATTTGCTTTTGTAGGTCTTTTATATTCAATCTTAATAACAAGGTTTGTTTTCCTTCTTGATATCTAGATTATGTTTACTTGTATGCTAATGTGATAATATTTATGTTTCTCTATGCTATTATATTTACGACTGCTAATGTGATAATATTTATATTCATCATTATATGTTTACTTTTGTATTATGTCTAAATTATATGTACAATTTATAAAAACTATATAGAAACCATAGTTTTTCGATTGCTTGTATATATAATGAATTTCGATGTGCAGTCTATGAGTTTATAATATGCATAAGTCTATATGATAAGTAATGATTTGTATAAGGTTTCTAATTCCACTATTTATCATTATGTTTTCATATAGTAGTACTTTGCAGGTTTTATTAGCCATATTTTTATGCAAAGGTTGTACTGTTTTTTAATGTTGATGAGTAGAATTATTGAATATTAGATTTTCTAGATATCGTTTATATAAATATTGAAAAACCTTTTCCATTTGTGTATTGTTATTACTAATCATATTTGGGAATTTAAAGCAGACTGATTTTTACTAATATCAATTCCCCTTATTAATAATAATAGGTAAAGCTTATTTTTTGGGTAAGATAATAGATAAAGCTTATTGCAATGAGTTATATCACATTTAATATGAGAAGGGTTTTTCTTTTTTCTTTTTTTCTTATTTTTTTTTTTTTGATGTTCTTTAAATTCCTCTTTCTACACTTGAATTTTTATCATTTATGCATCATTATAATGCACATTTTCACATTTTCTAAAGTAGTGGCTATTGTGGCCTTTATGTCTTTTTATATTTATAAATATAGTAAACTTCTTAATTGTGACTTTTCAATAAAATAAAATAAAAAATTCTTAAATAAGAACAATCAAATAAATTTTATTTCTATTGGTTGTGCCATTTTTATTTTGCTTCCACTTGAACTATTTTTATCAATTTTTTTTAAATGGTTGGAAATGATAAGAGTTTTTTAACAAGAAAATGAGAACTTTATTATTCTATAATTCCATATGTAATATTAGTTTACACCTTTTGTAACGAATGCTCTTAAGCATTAATTAATATATCCTTTGATTATATATTGCTTTAAATTAATGATATTATATGTATTTGGGAATAAACTTGACTTTGGTTTCTTTCTTATAATTTTAATGATATGAAGTAATTATATAAAGGGTATGCCATCAACATCTTATATGTAATAATTTAAAAGGTAAGTAAAAACATTTATTTTAATTTTATGAAATTAGTTTATTAGTATGGACAAGGAAATCCCTTTACTGCTAAAACTTAATATAATGTATTCTAACTATAATTTTTTTTCGAATAAAAGGTATAGCAAATTTATTTTCAGTCAAAATTTTGTATGTATTTTCTAATACTGATTGTATATATGTTATATTAATATCTACATTAATTTCTAAATAACTTGTTGCTTGTATATACAATCCTTCAAAATAACTTGTTGCTTGTATGTACAATCCTTCTTTAAACTTTTCATTCATGAGTAATTAGAATTTAATAAATAATTAAATTATTGTGTTCACATAATGTTTCAATGATAAAGTTATTAATAGATAAATTACTATAATTTTTTATATAAACTATTATTTTCATAAAATGAAATTTGCGCATTACGTAGGGCTTTAATTGGTTCCCGTAAATTATGAAGTTTACGGGCCATGCTGTTTGGGTGGGGGTAGATATATTTAGGGTCGGTATTACATTTGCATCGAAGTTTTGGATATATCTGTATATACGTATGTATACTGTGTATAGTTAATAGTATGGGGCTATTTTATTCTTTTACTTACATTATTAGAATTGGTATTTGAATGTATATAATTCATATATCTTACATTGTAAAGCATTAATCTTTCAATAACACATATTATTATATTACACATGGTATCAGCACCGGATAAACCCTAATCGAAAATCACTTTTTATTATTTTTGAAATTTCGAATTTTTTTACCTTACCATCTGCTCGCATCAACCTTTGTCGGATTTGCCACTATTGCCGACCGAAGTTTCTATACCGTTGTCACCACTAACTTCAAATAGTGTGACTGCTGTTGTCACCATTAAACTCAATACCAACAACTATAAACTTTGGTCAATCTCTAATGACCTCATTCTCATTTCTTTGGATTTATACAAATATATTGACGATATGATCTTTGCACCTTCTCGTGAAATTTTCTCTCCTATCGGTGCTCTTCCTATACAAAGTCGCGACTATACTCAATGGAATATTCTCATGGAAATGCATGATATCCTTGCTGCTTATGACATTTGGCACTCTCAAACGACGGTTCCCTGACTCCATGGCTAGCGATTGAAATAACGGCTTTTAGCCCTCCAGTTAAACGATGACTCCATTTCTAACTATCTTTGTGCTTATCAACTTGCATCTATCAATAAACCCCTTAGTTTAACTGACCTCATAACTCATGCATTTTGTGGTCTTCCTCGTGAATATGATGCAGCACCCTTACTCATTCCAAGATTCCTCTCACATTTGAATAGGTCCAAGCCAAACTGTTCAATTTGGAACAAAGTTTCAAATGCGATACCGTTGACATTTCCATTTGAGCACTTATAATTCTCAACACTTAGACCTCCTCTCTCGCATCTAGGGCGTGAGGTCAAGGTCATGGTTGTTCTATGTCTAGGGGGTGAACTCCATCCACAACATCTCAGAGTTCATCTCCTTGCCACCACAATGCACCAGCTACTCCAGTTGTGGCCAACCTAGTGAGAGACGACTTCCACTACCAAATTTGCTCCAGTAACTCTTCTTGCATAACCAATGAAATTTATGATGGGCCTAGATATTCTGCCCTCAAATGCTATCACAAGTACAATGAGCCATTTGACGAGGTTCCTCAGTCTTTTGCTGCCATGATGCTGCTTGGTATCCCAACTTAGGAGCCATCACCACATGACTCTGCATATAGGTATACTCACTAACCTCACACCTCATATTGGTTCTGGTAAGGTTCTTGTAGGTAATGGTGCATCCCTTCCCATATCTCATGCAGGCAATCTCACCATTTATGCTCATAGTCGATACTTACATCTCAAAAATGTTTTTCATGTCCCTTTGCTTACACACAATTTATTGTTTGTCATTTAACTATGTCAACATAATGACTGTACTTTTAGCTTCATTGATTCTCACTTTTGTGTCATTGATTCTTAATAGGCAAGACTTTCAAACACCAACCAGAAGTCCTTTCTATCCTGTTACCTTGCATTGTGTTTGGTCTCCACAATCTCTTCTCATATCAATAATCCCTAGAGAAATTTGGCATTCTTATTTATGTCATCCTCATATCAACATTCTCAATAAGCTGGCTTGCGTCATGTCATTTAAGTTAAGACCTACTCTACATCTTTTAGTCCTTGTCACTCCTACTTCATTAGAAAGTCCTTTCCCCTCCCTTTCCATCGATCCTCTTATAGAGCGTAGAAGCCCCTAAATTTATTTCATCCTGATGTGTGGCAATTGTCAACTAGATCAAATCTAGGATTTTGTTACCATGTACTTTTTATCGATAACTGTATTAGATGTTCATGGATATTCCTAATACATAAATAAAATAAAATTCTCTCATTGTGAGCACTTTAAAGCTTTAGTAGAAAATCATTTCTCTAATCATATTAAAAATTTTCATAAGGATGGTGGTTTTGAATTTATTAATTAGGCTCTAACCACTTTCTTGCTTGACAATGGTATATGTCTTCAATTCTCTTGTCATTACACTCCCTGATAAAATGCAATTACCGAACACAAACATCGACACATTATTGACCTTGCATGTACTATTTGACTCCATGACAATTTACTACCCTCTTTCTAGGTGGATCCTACCTATATTGTTATCTATACTATTAACCACCTCCCTATGCAACCTTAGATTATAGATCTCCTTTTAAACTCCTCTACAAGATGCCAACAGACTATTACTTCCTTTGTAAATTCGGGTCTTTTTGTTTTCCTAACATGTCATGTCAGGCCTTACATAAATTCTCATCTTTTGTTTATCTCTTGTGTTTTCACCGGCTACTCCACCAATCATAAAGGGTATTAATGTTTAGGCCCTACAACTAGTAAGGCACACATCAATTGCCATGTTGTATTCAATGAATTCAACTTTTCTTACTAAATAAATGTTTCCTCTACTACTTCTAATGTTGAGCCTACTTCTTCCTTCCTTAATCTCACCTTCACCCTGCTTCCCCATCACCTTTACTCCCTTGTTTTCCTTCGACTATTGGACTTACTCCCACATCTACCTTACCTCCCTCCTTAGATCGTCTTAACTCAATAGCTCACTCCTAGAGATTCCTACCATAGCTCATTCCTCTCCTCCTCTCACTAAAACCTGTCTACTAGTTATATATGTCTATTTTCATTCTTGACCCCTTGCTGCACAACCCATTAGTATCCTTGTTTCAACCACCACTACATGTACTCAATTACTTACTTCCTTTACCTCTTTAGCTAAACCCGACTAAAGCACCGCTCTTACCCCCAACTAGATTTTTACCCGCTTTAAATCTAGTATCACAAAACCTTACACCATCCTTAATCTCAATATACAACATTCCACCTTTGAGCATTGTCATGACACCATAGCCCTTTGAGACCTAATCTAGGCAGTAACCATGAAAGAGGAGTTTGACTCTCCCCTAAAATACAATACTTGGACCTTAGTTTGCTCATTACCAAACCAAATATGTTGTTGGAAGCACTTGAATATTTTGATTGAAACACAATGCTCATGGGTAGGTTAAGTGTCATAAACTTGTTTTATTAGGTAAGGATTCACTTAGCGAGAAGTATTACCTATATAGAAACATTTGGTCCTATCATTAAACCCATCACCATTCATTTTTTCTTATCTCATGATGTCTCCTCTTAATGAAATATTCTCTAACTTAATGTTAAAAATGTTTTTCTAGATGGTGAGCTTATAATCTTCATGAAAAAGCCTCCTAGCTTTCTCCATTTTCGGTGTCTTAATTACGTGTGTTAGCTAAAAAAGTCTCTCTATGGCCTAAAAAAGGCCCTTTGAGCCAACTGTCATTATTTTAGCAACTTTCTACTTCAATTAGAGTTTCGCTAAAGGATAGCTCACCCATCTACATTCATCCTCAATCAAAGGTTCTCATATATACGTTATACTTTTTGTGGATCACCTCATATGTATTGGTAGTAGCACCTCATTTCTCAACCATTACATCTTGGCTCACTCCTGTCGTTTGCTATGAAAGACCTAAGTCTTCTATATTTCTTTCTTAAGATTCGTGTCTCCTACATCTCCTATGGCATTCATTCATGTCAATCTCAATTTGTCTATAATCTTCTTAAATGACATAAAATGCACTTGTCCAAACTATCAACACTCTCGTATGACCAATGAGTCATCTTAGTGCTACTGGTTTACCTTCCCTACCCAACCTTGTTGCTAATCTTGAGATTGTTGGTGTACCATAGTACCTTACAATTACTAGACTAGATATCAATTTTGCACTAAATTGATTGAGTCAATACATATACAATCCCATCATAATTCACATGTAGGTAGCAAAATGTGTCCTTCACTATCTATAAGGCATACTAACACTATATCTTCCCATTATTCTCTCATCTCCTACCTCATTGACTATCTTTGCTAATGTTGATTGAGTGGGATGACTAAACACTCGTCATTAACTACTTGGTAGCGATCTTATCTTTTAGTACTTCAAGAAGCAACTCATTGTCTCTTACAGGTCTACTAAGTCTAAATATTAGGCTCTTGCTTATGTTGTTGCTAAGTCTACATAAATCTACTATCTTGCTTGTGAACTTAGAGTTGCCAACAACACCCCATCATTTTATATTATAATAACCTTAGAGTGATTTACCTTTTAGCTAATCTTATCCATTACAATCGCATAAAGAATGTTAATATCTATTGTCACTTTGTTTGAGAAATGTTTTCTACTGGTTTGCTTTTGGTTCATTACGTTCCTACATAGTTCCAATGTATTGACATCCTTACTAAGAATTTGTCTTTATTTGCCTTCCTTAATTACTACTCCAATCTTATGTTGACTTATACACCTTAAGATTAAGAGGGCTCATTATTATGTATATACATATATATAAATACATACATACATACATACATATATATGTATAGTTAATAGTATGGGGTTATTTTAGTCTTTTACTCACATTATTAGGGTTTGTATTAGGATGTATATAATTCATATGTTATATATTATAGAGCATCAACCTTTCAATAACACACACATATTACTTCACCATGCAACTATCACATCCATTATTTTTCTCCTTTCTTTTGAATCCCTAAAGTTAGCTGATTGTAGGAATGTTATATTTGATGTAATATGCAAAAAACATTTGTACCATTAAATGTAATGAATATATTGGAAGTAACTTAGTAGTAAGGTTTTCAATTAAATATCTTTCAAGCACAATGCATTGACAATTGCTTTTTGAATCTTTAATATCATATATTGTGCTAGGAGAGGCTTGGAGGGAACCTTTATATACTATCACACTTTCTAATGACTTTTTTGGGCCTAATAACTCTTCCCTTGACTTAATTTGTTCTACTATGTGTTTGTTAGACTCAGAAAGATTTAGATGCTTGCTACTGGGGCATATACCGAGTTTTGTTGTATATTAATGGATAATGAAGTTTTGTCAAATTGAATTTGACTTAATAGGCAAAGAAGCTAGGCATAATTCTTCCATTTGATTAACAAGTTTAGATAAGAAATTATGCTTGAAGTAGTCTTATGTTATTCCTAAAATCTTTGATTTTTTGTCCTATATCATGTTATTATCTATCACTAGTTAGTTAGTTGTGGAACTTTTCTTGTGCAATTACATTGATGTAAGAATTTGAAGGATCTAGTATGAATTAAGATTCCTCCTCTTCCTCCTTTTTTTTTTTTCCTTTTCCTTTTCTTTTCCCTCTATTTACTTTCTCCTATGTTGATTCACAAAGGGTATTTCTAGTTACGATGCAAAAACATTTTGTGTATCTCTTGTAATGGATTAAAACATTTGATTCTGAGGAAGCGACCTAGTTGTGGTAATAGCCAATTAAGTGATGTGAATTAGACATACCATGAATTGTAACTGTCATCTTATGTGGTTGCTATGATAGAAAGTTTATTCTATCTAGTCTAGATAAATGGTTTTGCTCCATGTTATGTTTCTCAAAGTTAATTAATGTTTTTCTAAAAAGAAGAGGGAAATAAAGGATTTAGTTTTTGACAAATAAATTTTGATATATGAGAAATTAGAAGTTTTTGATATGAATGACTTGAATATATTTTTATTACTCATAACCTATAGATTCTTGTAGGTTTTTACCACGAAATTTTTACCACAGTAATGCCAATAGATATTTATTTTAATGTTTATTAAATGAGATGTAGTTAAAGTTAATTATTTAGAGCTAATTAATTAATGTAGCTTGGGAATTCAAATTCAAGATTGTAATATTAAATATGATGTTATTAGAAAGAGTTGATTTTAGCTATACTAAACTTACCAGTAAATATGAGCTAGCCTGAAATTACGCATAGCCCATTGAGTTTAGAATTGAATTGAGCCAATTGGTTGGCTCTTTCTCTTGAAATTGGTGATTTTATCTTTGTAACTAGTCATTTCATAGTTGGTTCCATCAATAAATGAAAAAGGGTTGGGGGTGGCGGGGGGGTGGGGTGGGGGTGTGGGTGGTAAGGGTGGGTTGGGAAACAAGAGACAACACATTCAACACATACACTATCAAACACATAGCCAACACTACTACTCATCTTTCCCATAAATTTGCAAATGCATATAATTTTGCACTACCTTAATCTTAAACCAACATATATATAGATATAGAAGTTGTGTTATGCCTCTCTTAGGTAGTTTCTAATATTTCTCCCATTCCCTTCAAAATGCCTCTCATGCATATATTATTTAAATGTTTCAAATCCTCTATAGTTACGTGTTACCTGTATTAGTACTTCATTTCGAAATTTTTAATGAATAAAACAAGTGATTGAGTGGAGGGAATATAGAGTTTAAGAGTTAAAGGAAGATTCAGATTAGAATTTTTGTAGTGCTTCATTCATTTCACTTTGAGATAAGCCATGAATGCAGCAAGTAATATAACATCCCAGTATTTAGCACGAATCTCAAGTTCCATATCAAGAATAGCTCAATTAGCCTAGATTCAATATTATGTCCAAACTTTATAATTCAACTCTTCATATAGGGTCTACTTAGGTGAATACCCAAAAGGACAGTTTATTTCCTAAGTTTTCCAAGCAATAAGACACTTCAAAAATTCACTCATACAAGAAGAAAAAATTACACTTGATCAATACACATTCAATGTAATCATAATTACAATCAATCAATCATACAATCGTAGTTTATGACATAACTAACTCTAAGTCAGGTAGACATAAGTTTATTTGCATAAAAATAAAAATATTGACTTATCAGGGCTTGACAATAGTGCAAATGCTAAGGTTCATGATATGGTTCTTCCTTACCAATCATAACTAGCAAAATACATATAGTCCCTAAGTTAACTATGAGTCAAAACCAAATCTCTATAAACTTGCACTTGCTTATCTTTCCAATATTACATTTTTGAACTTTGATTGACTGTATCTTCTTTGTTTCTTACCCAATTTTAGTAAACTTTATATCCTCATGATTATTATTTTGAGTACTATTAAGATATCTTAAGAAACAAAATTGATCAATATGGCTATAAGTTCAAAAATGTCCTTTTTCACTATAAACCTGATTGTACATTATTATAACTACGTAATTGACACAAATAAGCTTCAATTCTTAACTAAAAATACTAAAATCACACTTTCTAAACTTGATTAGCATCTAATATGTACCCTAAAAATACTAACCTTATATGAATTTAACAAATATCTTACTAGTACTAATTACTATGTCACATATTAGGCTAATATATAGGTTTATATTAGGAAAATACGTAATATATAATATACGAGTGCAATTAAATCCATGAAAATACCATGAACATACAAAAATAGATAGTTTAAATATTGACTATTAGTTGTACTAAATTAGCTTATGTCCTATATTTGTAAAAATAGCATTTTTAGTTCAAAATTACAGAAAATTAGGAAAATAAAAAAATTTATGTGTAAGATAAAAATCAAGTATTCCAAATATTATTATAAACTTCCAAAATTCAAAATATGCAGGGCTTATTAATTAAGTTGCTTAAAAACTAATTATTTCAATAATTTGGTAAAACTGCTAGTTCTATTCAAAATAAATATAAGAAATATTAAACGTATATATTTTCAAAAATTCTTATTACCATAAATAAATATATAATAAGGTTCACTATATACAAAAATTCAAGTTGAAACAACAATGTTTAGTATTTCTAAAAATTCCTTTAAAATTCTCCTAAACAGAGCATCTTCTTAAGCATCATATATTTCTACTAATTGTTTAATTGAAATAGAAATACCAAATTAATCTACACCTAAAATAACCCCAGAAAACATTTTTCCAGATTTAATAAACAAGATTTGATATTTTTAGAAAATTAAACAATTTACTAGTAGAAATTTGGTTTACTTGAACTAGCGCCTTCCAACTACCCTCTAGTGGCCTAACCTTATTGGAACAACTTTCCTTATGGTGGACCTTCAAACCTCAAAGCGGTACAAGTCAGGTTGTGGGATGTTATGTGAATCGTACATAACTAGATCCTTTCTTTGTTTTTGTTTTGTTTTTCTTTTATTCTTCTAATTTCTTTTCTAATTTTTCCTAAAGTTGTTTTCTTGTGTTTCGAAGCTCCTAAAATGTTGTAAATGAAGGGTGGTGTCCTATTTATAGATTTAGGGTTGGATAGGTGGCTTAGTCGTCATGCCATGTGTCATTTTTGTATTTATCCATTATTGTTAGGTGTCCTTCTCTTGTTATTTAGTTGTCGACTCATCATTCCAAATTGATCCCAAGCTGCCACATCATATTGATGACTCATCAAGTTATTTTTTAAATAATTTTAATCATTTTTGTATTATTTTACCTATATTATTTATATTTATATTAATATACATACATATTTAATACTATAATGTATATTCTATATAAATACATCTATATTATATTCTATTTCACTTCATTTATCGTTTTTATAAGTTTAATAACTTATCTCTAAGATCTCGTCAAGTTTCAAAACTTGAATCTCAAGTTTTCGATAAATATCGGTTTTGTTGATAAATTAACGTTTTTATCAAATTAAACCTTTTATATAATTTATTTTAATAAATTAACTTATGAAATTACTTCTTCTAACTTTTCGAGTCTTATCATGAAGTTTGAACTAAAACGGACAATGTTACTTGATACCTTAAATTTAGGGGCTTGGAATTGTAGGTGTTATAGATATTTGCATATTACGATCCAATTGTACTGTTTTATTTGTTCTTTAATTCAATATACAATAATTGAATTATTGGTTAAGTCTATTATAGAGTTTATGAGAGCATATAATATGATAGATTAGTACAATTAGACAAAACTAGCGGACTAAAACGTTTAGTAATTTGACTTTTTTAGATTAAGGCAACCTAATAGTAGAATTTAAAGGTTTTAGGTAATTCTATGATACTCAATACTAGAAGAGATCCAGGTAGAGTGTTCTCAGGATTAGGAATTAGTTAAAGACATAAGTTTGATTAGTTCATAATAGGAATCTTCACATTATAATATCGCAATTGGGAATGAATAAGTTACTTACAAGTAGGTAGTAAATAACACAAAGATTTATTAAGGAACATGTTTTCTTCTTTATTCTAATTATTTATGTTTATAATTCTTGTTTATATTTTTGTTATCTTAATTATTCTAGTTGTTACAATATTTATTTTATTATCTTTAATTATTCAGTTACATCTTTTATTGTAAAAGTTAGGTAATTAGAAGATTCTAGAGATAATATTGCTAATTAATTGGATCTTCCTCCCATATATAGTTTATCATGGAATCAATAATTGGACTCAAATTCGAATCTATACTATAACTTGGTTACTTGGACTTGCCTATGCCTCATTAAGTTTTTGGCGCTATTGCTAAAGAGCTAATAAAGTAAACTAGTTAAGAATTTAGGATAAATCTTAGATTTCCAATTATTTTAATATGCCTATAATAGTTTTTCCTTTAGTTGTTTTGGTATTTTTCTTTCTTAATTTGTTTCTAATTTCTAAATTATTCTAGTTTATGGCCAGGAGTAGTAGCAAGAATCTCATGGAATTCGATCTAGAAATTTAAAGAACTTTGCAATACCTTCGCAAAAGAGTTCATAAAGCAATGGATCTAATTAATCAAGGTTCACTACTTTGATTGAAAGAACCATTAGAATCAGATTCAGAAGAAGAGCAAGAAATCGAAAACATGGTGGGAAATAAGGATGAAGCTAACAAGACCCTCATAGAGTTTGCCAAGCCTAAGGTAACCGAAGTTGAATCTAGCATCATGAGACTAGCAGTGCAAGCAACAAATTTCTAGATCCATCCAAATGTAATTTAGATGGTGTAATAATTTGTGCTATTTGACGGATTGGCTAATGAGGATCCTAATAGCCACATCTTAAGCTTTTCAGAGATTTGTGACACTTTTAAGATCAACAGTGTCACATATGATATGGTAAGACTCAAATTGTTTCCATTCTCTTTACAAGGTAAGGCCAAACAATAACTTAACTCACTTCTTTAGGTTCTATCACTACTTAAGATGATTTGGTTGAAAAGTTTTTAGAAAAATACTTTCCTCTAGTTAGAACGGCGAAATTTAGAAATGATATTTCTTCTTATGCTCAAATTGATGGTGAGACCCTTTATGATACATGAGAAAGATTCAAGGAATTGTTGAGGTGATGCTTGCATCATGGCTTGCCTCTATGGATGTAAATCTAAACATTATATAATTGGCTTAATTATCTTATGCATTAAATGATTGATGCCATAATTGGAGGCACTTTGAGTGCTAAGACATCAGACAAGGCCCAAAAGGTGATCCATGGCATAATCTAACCAATCTTGCTTGCACAATCGAAAGAATGACAACAAAGGAATGTCTCATTCAGTATGAAATGTGAGATCTAAAGTGAAGGTGATTGGGAAATTTGAAGTAGATTTTATGACTGCACTGATAGCATAAGTTGAGAACCTAAGTAAGAAAATTGAAGGATTGGTGAAGCTAGTGAATTTAGTGTAAGATGAACCGTTGGCTAAATTTGAAGATGTTAATTCTATTGCTAACTGAAGTCAAAATAATCCTTTTAGCAACACGTCTATCCAAGTTGGAGAAATCGCCTGAATTTCTCTTAGGGAGGTTAGTAGCACCTACAAACTAGAAATATATAACCTTAAAATAGGGGCCCCCATGTTAAAGAGTTGCTGAATAGATTCATACAAAGCTCAGATACTTGTTTTCAAGCCACTGAAGCAGCATCCAGAAACACTGATGCTTTATTCAGGAATTTGGAGAGTTAGCTTAGTAAATTGGCTAAGACTACCATTAAAAGACCATAAGGAAGCTTACTTAGTAATACTAAACCGAATCCTAGAATAGCAAGTTCGAAACCAAGCTAAAGGAACAAGTCAACCATCAAGCCAATGATGTTAGACAACAGTACTCCTTGGGAAGTAGCCCAAGTTTAATTTCTTTTTATTTTAGTTGTTAGTTAGTTTGTTTCATTTATTTTGTTGTTTTGTCATAACTTAATTCGAATATTGAGTCCATGAGACATTAGCCAGTGTCCTACCCCTGCACAAAACAATTTTAATTTCTTAGAAACATTTATTGGAGTTTATTGATATAATAAGTAATTAATGACGTTTTCCTTCTAATTAAGGTGTAATTTTGGTACTTCATTTCACTTTATTTTCAAAAATTTTTCAAAGAAATTTTAGGAAATGAGTCGAGGGAGATCAATGCAATTTGAATTCAAGAATTAGAGAAAGAACACAGTCAAAGTCCATGACCGTAGACTTGTACCATGATTATTTCATAATTATTTTTGAGAGAAGTTGAAAAAAAAATTAGGATAAGAGCTCCAACGTCAGGACTATGCCTGTGATCCTTGATTGTGGTCATTTGCAAGAATGCAGAAAAGGTAAGGCTACAACCACACTCCATGGTTGTGATCTTTGATTGTGGTCATATACAAATTTGAAAAGCATAGGTAACTTGTTTCTATTTCATTCTATAATTTCATTCTCTCTCTAAAACTCTACTTTTCTCTCAATCCTCTTACTACATAATCACTTAAACTTTATAAATCTTAATTGATCCAACCTTTACACAACAAATCCAAGGTATGTACGTTACCCTTATCTATTTATTTTCTTAGATTTGTTGATTATTTGAGCAAAAATGGGATTTTTAGTCAGGATTTGATAAAGAACAATGAGGCTTCCACGTGTAGAAATCTTAGTTTCTAGAAGTGATTTAAGAAAAATAAAGTGATGAAACATGTTTATTTGTTATTTATTTGAAATTGCTTGAAAAACACTTGCTTGCTAGATATTGAAAAAATAGGAAGAACATGAGGATTGTGTTGAATATTGAAGGGAAAGTGATGAGACTTATGTTGATGGCATGTTGATTAAGTGATAACATGATTTTGTTGGTGGCATGTGACTTATGAAATTTATGTTGGGTTTATGAGAGATTGTTTTTGAATGAGTTTGCATGCAATTGAATCAATTCATAGAACTCATGAATAGTTGAAAGAAAGCTTGTTGATGCATAATTCATTTCAATATGCTATCAAAATCATGTTAGGAATACGGAACTTACTTTTAGAGCAATTGCACATGAGATGGATTGATAGAAATTTTAGAAAAAAAAAATTTCAATTGATTGTATATTATATGCCAAAACTTTGTATCAATAGAGATTATGAATAAAAATAGGATTTACACACGAATTGATCCTATAATCTCACTAATATATGATTATAGAAAAGTTAGCATTTCGTTATACAAATTACTACCTGATTGGATAAACTAGCAATTACTATTATAGCATTGCAATATTTCTTCTAAAACACAAGTTTGTTGTCAAAATTTGAAATATCCTTTTATTTTTTATTTCAAGAACATGTCAAGGTATAAGCATGCAGCTTGTAAAACCTCTTTGAGCTCTACTCCTATGCATCCTTTATTAACCTTCAAGGAAACTTAGCAAAGGAAATGATATGCCAAGTTATCGAAGAAGCAGTTTGGTCTAAATTCATTTTTGAGTTAGGAGGCGCCTACTCAAGTGGGTTATGATGCTTAAGTCAGACAGTTGATAGAGTTTAGTGGATGGGACCAACTACTGACTATTAATGAGCTAGTTTATAAAGAGTTGACACTATAAGTCTTGAGTACTTTGAAGCTAGCATAAAATGTCATAGAAAATGGCATGCAAAACACCTTATACTTCAGGTGTAACAGTCATACATGATTATGGCATTTGATAGGATACCTATTTATATGAGATTATATATTGTAGATTATGTAGGATTAGTTAGTATAGAGAGCTACTTTATAAGTCACCATAGGGTGTTTGTAATGCCTAAGTTTGGCAAGATTGAGTATAAGAAGAGTTTATGATCCATGAAATCAAAAGCTTTTAAGCTGAGAGATCTAACTCTCAAACTTATTCATTATGTGTTGGTTAAAGGCTTTATGTAGAGGAGATATAGTAGTGTAGTGAATGAGAGTGATATCTTATATTTGCATAGTATAGCTAAATGATACCTTGTAAATTTTGGCATCATGATGGCTTTCTTTCTCAGCAGCTAGGCCATTGAGGCCATGTTAGGCACATTTTTGCAAGTCACTACATCATTAGACTTGTAAAGAATATTGTTGTTTTTCATGATCTCCCTTGTATGTAGGTACTCAAGCTCCCTTCCCTGATAAGCTATGAATCAATTAAAGCTATGAAGCTCCCTCTACCTCTAAAGATCCACTCCATGAGCCATTCGGAGAGGTGGCATCATCATTGCCTCAGCTATAATTTGGATCATTCTCTTCAATAATCGATAAGATCAAGAGGATAATGAGAATATTATTGAAGAGACAAAAGACTTTGTCTCATCAGGTACAACATATTGAAGCTAAGATAGATGTACTCCTTGCTCACCATGGTATCTAAGTACTACCATCCCCACCGCTCCTAGCACCTAATTTAGACGAAGAGATTGGGAGGAAGAGGATGAAGAGGAAGAGAGTGAGGACATGGAGGAAAATGGGATTGATTTTCCTTTGCTTTTATTTCTTTTCAAAAGAATCCTTTTAAGTTTCAATTCTATCTGGATGATTATAACTCCTTAACTTATTTACTGTTGCTTTTTTTTTCTTCAGATAATTGTTTAATTTTTCATGTTTTGTAAGTTCTACAAGGATAGATTCATGATACTTGAATTAGTAATCTTTTTACTTAGTTTTATTTTGTCTAGTTTACTTCTTCTTTTTCATTTTATAGTTAGTTTGTTTTAGTGATGCAAAGAAAACTTCAAACTTAATAAGATTGATGGAATTTTGAATTCTAAACTTCAAGAATTTTTCAAAGATTAATGCCAAAAATCGAGAAAGTCCCAATTCTTTTTCTTTTTATTTTCTCCCATTTTATTTTGATTTGTGTTGTTATAATGTACATTGAAGACAAGGTAAAACTCAAGTATAGGAGCAAAGGATAGGATATTTATATTAATAATTTAGATATAAATACTTAAGCTTTTGAATTTTTGAGATATAAATTTCTTAGAAATTTACACCCTTATATATATAAGCAAGCCAATTTTTTTGAATTTTCCCATAGTCCTTCATGATCTTAGTATACTTTGTTGAATTTAAGTAGTTAAATCCCCATAATTTAGAGTTCCCTGTTGCTTAATTTTAGACTTAGACTCGGGATTAGAATAGATATAAATGGGTTATGGACTAGTTATTTTTATTTCTAAGCCTAATTTTAGAGGATATTTATATCTCTCTCTTTTTCTAAATTTTTTAGATTGGATTAATAAAGGAGATTTTTCCTTTGAAAGTTTTGGAAAATCAAAGTAATGGAAGGCATAAAGAAAAGAATTGCTAAGAATTTGTAAGGATCGATCTTGGTTTCTTAGAAAAGCAAAACTCTTTCTCGCTACTAATTGCAAAAAGAGAAATTAAATTAAAAATTGTTAAGGATTGGTCTTGTTCTCTTAGAAAAAGTGAGGTGCTTTCTTGCTGACAATTACTAAAATGGATAAAAGAGCTAAATTGGTAAGGATTGGCCTTAGTTTGTTAAAAAAACAAGGTTCTTTCCTAATGCTAATTAGCTTTGATAAAGAAATGAAATTGAACTAAAAAGCCTTCACATGAAAACTAAAAGTAGAGAGACAATCAAAGAATGAGTTGATGTAACATTCATCTGGTCTAAGTTTTAATAATAAAATTGGTTTAAGGAAAATTCGCTCTTCTTAAGTTAGAGTGGAGAAATTTCTATAACCTTTTCATAGCTTGTTGATATTTGTTTTAATCTCTAGTTTAGTTTTTGTTTAAGTGATAAGGCTAACTCTAAATTATTGGGATTGATTGTTGAAATTCAGTAGTTCTTAAAGTAATACTATGTAAGTGCTCGAAGGGCATTATTAAATTAAAGAGAAAGGTTAATTCTAAAAAATTTTAGTGAAGCTCCTTAATTTAAGAGTGTACTTTTCTAAATAAAATTGTTGATTATCTTATCCTTAAGATATTTTCATTTTTGATATTTTGATTGTTTTGCTTAAGGACAAGCAAAAACTTAAGTGTAGGGGAATTTGATAACATGTAATTAGCATATATATTCTAAAGTGATTTTGAGCAATTTTTTACATTAATTTAGCTAATTTTGTAGCAATTTGGAGTGTAATTTGTTTAATTTTCATTTTAGGGAATTGGGGAGCATTTGATAAGCTTTTGAAGACTTCCATCAAGTTTTGGAGCACATTTGAAGAAAGATGTTGATCAGGATTTGATGTGAAATAATTTCAAGTGAGGAATAAAGTCTAATAAAGATCATGGGTGGAAAACCACGGCCGTGTATCCCTCGTAAATAATTTCCATGAATTTTGAAAATTTTAGACTAAATGCAAGATCATGCCCCATCTCTATAATTGTGAACCTTGAGTGTCGACATTCTATGATTTTCAAATCTTCTAATTTTTTTTTTTTTTGTGTAAATCTATTCCAATTCTTATAAATTAGTATCTAGGCCTACATTTGTAAAGAGAGCCCTTGTGAAGTAGAGTTAGTAGGGTAAAATTACAGGGGTTTCTCTATTCTTATTTCTTTTCTTGTTATTATGTTGTTATTATAGATTTTCTTAGTAAATTGTTATTGAGCCTTATATTCTATTGTGACTTTTATTACTTCTATTAGTATTGATATTCAATCTATAATATTTGCATATTGTGATCTGATTGTACTATTTTATTTCATTCTTTAATTCAATAAATCGAAGATTGAATTATTACTTGAGTTTATTATAGAGTTTGCGAGAGCATATAATTTGATGGACTAGTACAATTAGAAAAAACTAGTTGACTAAAACATTTAGTAGTTTGATTTTTCTGAATTAAGGTAATCTAATAGTAGGATTCAAGGAATTCATGTGATTTTGCGATACTCTATTTCAGAAGTGATTTGAGTAGATTGGTCTTAAGATTAAAAATTAGTTAGAGGCACAAGTCCAATTAGTTCATAATAGGAATTCTCATGGTCTAATATTGCAATTGAGATTAAATAAGTCATTCAAAACTAGGTAGTAAATAACACAAAGATTTACTAAGAAGCATGTTTTCTTCTTTATTCTAATTTTTCATGTTTATAATTCCTATTTATGTTTTTGTTTATATTTTTGTTATTTTAATTATTCTTGTTGTTACATTATATATATATATATATATATTTATTATCTTTAGTTATTCAATCACATCTTTTATTGTAAAAGTTAGGTAACTGGAAGATTCTAGGGATAATATTGCTAATTATTTGGATTTTACTTCCATACCATCCATAAGATTGGGGCATTAGCAAAGGCTCATCTAATAGCTTACTACAACAGGTTGCATTGTACTATGATAAGCAGGTCAAGTATAATTGTTTCCATCTTGGTGATTTGGTATGCAAAAAGCTAGAGGCTTTAGGAGCGAAAGAAAGTTAGGGTAAGTTGACCCTTGAATAGGATGATCTCGTTAAAGTGAAAGAGGTCATCAAAAATGGAAAAGCTTACTAGTTAGAGAGGTTGGATGGTTAACCCATTCCCCGAGCTTGAAATACATGCAATTTAAGGCCATATTTCGAGTAACTAACCTCTTTTGACAAGTAAAATAGCTAAATTTCTAGCTGTTTTAATTGTTTGTGAGTTGTATGTCCTGTAGATTGATAGTTAGCAGTGTCATTTAGTTGTTTTCATTCATATGTCTGGTTTTTGTTTCTTTGATTAATCTTCTTTGTCTATGTTGCTCCATCTTATGTATTGTAATTGCTTTGGTAATGAAATTTATATGCCATTTTGTGTTCATAATATTGTGTCTTATTTGTGCTAAGTGATACTTTCATTTGTTTCAAGTAAAGGAACCTCGAATTAAACAAAGTCCAACAAAGGGCCTATACTCTGCCCACATAGATACGTATTGGTAATGGGCTAAATTTCAACTTTTATGAGTTCAAAAGAATATGAAAATCTCTAAGTCCTAATTTGTATGGGTGATGAGCAAGTTGATTATTACTTAGTCCCAAAATCTTACTTGATCACGAATTATGGGAATGATACGTCTTAAAAGATAGGATCCTTAAGGGATCATAATGAAGTACTTTATGTCCTAAAATAACTACAGACGACCAGTTTATTAAGGCATGGGAATAGACACCTCATTTTTGCCCCTCTTGTAGTTTTAGGTTGATTTTTTTTTTTATGAGAATAAACAAAAGGTTCTAAATTGAAAAATACAAAAAAAAAAAAAATTAAAAAAATAATACAAAAAAATAGAAAAATTAAAAAAAAAATACAAACTTAGAAAATTAGGAAAATTGAATAAATAAAAGTTGAAAATAAACACTTTAGATTAGAGTAATAAGGACTCAAGTATTTTTCACATTGGGTTCGATTGGGCCAAGACAAAATTTAAATCTAAATTTAGCTTAGCTTAAAGCCTATATGTAATTTGTTTGCAATAGATGATAGGGTATTGGCTACATGGCCCATTGGTTTAGAGCTTAGTTTTGAAAATCTAAAGGAGCTAAAGGTTACGAGTTCAATCCTTATAGTAGGCACTTTTATGCCTCTTATTTTTGCACGTCCTATACAGTATGTGTTGCATTCCCATTCGACTGCTTGTTGAGCTAAGACATGTGTTAAGATATCATTGGATCATGTGGTACCGTGTCAACATCATTTTCCTTGCCTTTCCCTCACTCTCTCTCTCTCTCATTTTCTTGCGTGATGTTTGTTACGAACCGAGGACAGCCTAATCGTGGCAAACACCATATACTGTACAAAGAACCCTTGATTGATTACCCTTCCAATCAAGAACTCTTCACATAATATATAAGACTCTACAACCACCAGTTTCCCAAGAACACACAGATTCACATGATATTATCACACTAACATATTTATATAAAATTTGAACTACAAAGCTTATAATATACATAATTTAGTATATCTAGGTCTATAATATTAATAAAAATAAAAGTACACGAGTAAGAGTCTACATAACCTGTTCTCTCTCAATATACAGGACAGCTCGCTTTTGCCTAAGTCCCTAAACTAACTTGTGGCATCCTTCGGCCAGCTTCTACGAACAGGTTATCTTGTAGCAAAAGTTTAAAGGGGTGAAGCCTAAGCTTAGTAAGCAAAACCCTTAGCCATACTATAAGCAAGTTATAAGTACATTATATTCACGCATATGAATGAATGATCAAACAGAATGCCCAACAATATGTAAATTAACTAGTTTATATACGTAACTCAGATTTAACGCCCTCCGAAGTCAGGATTGAAGTATACACGGCATCAATTAGATCCAGGTATTATACTAGAACTTACTTTACTACGGAACTCCATGTTTCATACTTAAATCAAATAATTCTTTTATTCTTATAAAAACCAAGTTTTAGTATAATTGTGAGTGGGCCCCCGCAGTCCACACTCACCCCTAAACGGAGGCCTCTAAACTCGACTCTTAGCCAGGCGGTTGGCGTCTCCAATGCTTAGTGTTCCCGTGGGCCAGGGTAAGGTCATTTTGTACAAGTGCACCGTATAGAATCAATAAATTAATAATAACAACCCCCAAATGGCCTCTCTTTACCTCCGTGTGATGTGATGGCCGGAATTGTGTCTATGTAATGTATGTTAATGCATGTACCAATTTGTTTTTATAAGCCAAGTATAATTAAGTTCAAATTATGCTGTAACCATCCAATAATACACACAATCATTTTCTATACTACCATGTAACAAACATAGCATTATTTGTACTTAAGGTAAGTTCACAACTCAGTACATAACAACATACACAAGCATTTCCCTAAACCCCACACAGTAGTCAATTAACAATAATAATTAAGTCCACTATCTACAATCACAAACAAGCATGGAATCATAGGTAAATACTCACTTGACCATAGCGACTTGCCCTAATCGTAGCAATCGATCGAGAGATCCTCGCTCACCTTAGGATCACTTGATCATTATAATATGATAATGCTAGTAAGTAATTGAATTAACTAATAATTCTAAATATCTATTTACCTAATTCTACTTAAATTACTATCAACTTCTATCCAGTTAGACTTTATTATTAATCGTATGTAACTTTTTCATTTTATTTTTGATATTTATGAATTTATAGTCATTTTTTATCTTTTTTGGACATACGTTCACACAGTGATGTTACGTTCACACGGTGATGTCCATTTTAGATGTTAGGACCCATGTTTTACGATATGAACTAAATTTATAGAAATTTAACTATGGAAACTTAATTCTCTTATTACTTATATTTATATCTTTTGGTTATAGTTAATGATTTAATTAACCCTTAAATTCTTATACTTAGAGAATTTTACTTTGCTATTACTAATTCATATACTTAATTAAGTATAATCCAATTTAGAAAGTGTCTTAGGGTTTACTAAGTTAGGTATCTAATTATTATACACTCTTCTTATTCTCATTTTCTAAATCTATATTTATGTTATCGCTTACATCATCATTCGCTTATGTCATCACTTGCTTATGTCATAGCTTATGTCATCATGTGATTACATCATTACTTGCATCATCCTTTGCTTACCTAAGCCTTATCTCATGATTATATGTTTTATGTATACTTATGTACACTTATACATAATGTACATATACTTATACCTTTCCTCTACTTATATGTATACTAGCATACTTATACATATATTTATACTTATACCGTATTTATACTTATATACATGCTCATATACCTATACGGTCATATATGTATTTTTGTATAATTTCATATGCCTAATTTTCCTCTTAAGAAAATCTTCTTAATTTCATTCTTTTGTGTTTTTAAGTGTATATTTAGTATAGTATAGGTATGTATAGTTAGGTTTTATCTTAATTTAGGTCATGTACATAGTAAATACCCATGTACAAAGATTCCCATACTTGTATTCTTTTAGTATTTCCTTATGTACACATATTTAAGAGCATATACACATGTATTCCTTTCCTCTTCTTCATGATTCCTAACTTCCTACACTTAAAGATGGGATCTTTAGGTCCTCTTCTTCAATATCACACATAACACATGTCTGTTTATCTAATCTACCTAATTACCTAACTAATGAATAATATAAAGTAACATAAAGTAACTTGATCACATACCTTAGTTTGTATTGGAATTAGGGAGACAAAAAGGAAAGTGTTGAAAGTGAAATGGAAGAAGAAGGGTCACGGCAATGGAGAGGGCTTTTGTTTTGTTTTGATTATGGAAGAAAGGAAATGGTGGGGTCTAGAAGGGGAAATGAATGGATGGCAATTAAGAGAAGGGAAGGAAAAGAAAAGAAAAGAAAAGCAATCATTAGATGCTTAGATATTTTCCTTATGCATTAGTGTCTTTTGTTGACTTTAGTTAACATGTGTTGACTTGGTCAACTTTCCTTAAGCATATGCAATTTTGTACACATAATGTAGTAATTAAGGGAAATTAAGGGAAAAATTAGGGAAATGAAGTATTTGGTGATTTGATTAGTAAAAATAGATGATGAGGTCTTACTTTAGGTAATTATAGCGTATATACATCATTTGGTAAACTATTTTGTATAACTAATATGAAAAGTACAAATTAGGGTATTAAGGTACACTACATTTAGCTTAATCTTCAACTATACCCCTAACTCTATGTAATACTATCTTAATCATATACTTAAGAGATAAATGTAATCTATGATTCATTATCTTAGTTTCTAAAAGACTACTTGAGGATTCTAAATATATATGCATGATTGAAAGTCATCTCTAACCTTTTACTAATGATTTGGTAAAATACGAGGGTTATATTATCAATTTAGGGTTTTAGGGTATATGATGATGAATTAATGCACAAATGTCTTTAAGGTGATCATTTTAGGGTTTCTATCACTTTTGAATGAAATCTTTAGCATTTAGATACATTTAGGGTAAAAAAGTTTTTTACGCGATTGATTAATTCTTTTAAGGTTTTCACTTTTATTAGCCTTGTCGACTCCTAAATTGTCTAACATAGTTGAGTCTATTTCAAAAGCTGGATTGAAAATTTTAGGGGTTTACAATGTTAGCTTGGGGTCATCACTTCAATCATGATTTTGACTCAATTTTCTTTGTGATTTTATCAAATTAATGGTAAAATCATGAAGATTACTTGTAATACTTTCAATCTACACCATTTTTATGACTAGTTCATTCATTTGGTAGGTCAACTTAGCCATTAAAGATTGAAAAAATTTTCGACCTGAGATTCAAGCTTTTGAATAATCTTAACCTATTTAACTTAAATGGATGGATTGGAAGCTTTTGAATGTTGTTTTTGGTAATGATGAGACTCTATGAAGGCATTTTGACTAGTGAATCAATGCAAATTAAACTCGAATTTGAAACAAAAACTGTTAAACCCATTTAATCAAATCTTTAAAATTAATGGTGATTTTGGAATTTCTATGCTTAATTGAACTTTAGAAACTATAAAAGGGGGTTTTAGGGATTCATCTTGGCCATAAAACACTCATCAATATACTCTCATTCTAGCAACCACCAAGCTTTCTCACTATAAAAAGCCTAACTTGCGAGCTCCCACATTCTCTCTAACATTTCAATTACTATAGCAATTAATGAAGCAAACCATTGCTACGGGAATAATCTCTAAGCTTTAGGCTTTTGAACCCACCAACTTTTGACAATAGCCGTGTGCCTCAAAACACAAGGAGCTTTGACCCAAACCCCAACCATTAACTACCCTTAGAAAATGCCACCACCACTACTCCTTGAGCTAAACCAAGCATATGGATAAATTCATTGTGTCCTAAAACCTAAGGCCACACTACTCTTTCACCCTTAGCCACCACTGCATAACTTAACCACCACTAATGCCAATAACCAAACTTTAAACACCTCCAAACCACCACTATAGGCCATAACATCTATCTTAGACCCTTATTTCCCAATCTAAAATAGAAAAAAAGACACTTTTCCTCGATTGAAAATTAGCTTAAGTCTTCCTGTGTTGTACTTGTTCATCACTTAAAGCCATGCCCTTCATCGTGCATGCGAGCCGCACGTAATTGGGTTGGATGACCTAGATTTGACTCAGAAAGTTAACCCGAAATCTAACCTTAAGCCCCATTTAATAACCTGGTTCAACCTTCTTCACTCTTTCCTTATTTTGTATTTTTTTTTATCCTTTCTTTTACTTAGTTATTTCCATTATAAAAAATAAAAAGAAAAGAGATAATGAAAAGAGGAAAAAGAGTGGTCTTTTAGATATTTTCCTTTTCTTCTACAAAAAATTTCAAATAAAAGCATTTTTTTTTTACCTTTAAGAAATTTTCCAAAAAAGAATAAATTACCATAATTAAGATCCTTTTAGAGTTTTCTTTAAATACAATTAAATGGATAAAAATGTAAACCCAATTGTTTTATGAAATTAAAAGAAACCAATAAATTAAAGTTTTGTAAGAATGAACTATGGAAGTCTGATCCTGAATAATAGATATATAGGTACCCATAGGCAACTACGGGATGACTTAAATATTGAAAACTTTATTTTTCCAATTTTATAAATAAATATTTAATTTCTTATTTTTGTAGATACAATTTCATTTATTTATTCACTGGTGGATAGGTATTATTTTTAGAATGGTATTTTAAAAAAATAAACTTAAATTCTAAAGGTTAAAGTGGTATACGTTTATGATTTAATAAAGTAGCTTCTAAACTCATGATATCTAGTTTCTTGAAATTTTTTTTTCAAAAATGTTTTCAAAATGTAGGCTAGTGACTAAATTAGAACTTATCGGCCTAATTGGTTTTAATTTAAATACCTTTCTCGGTTTTATTAAATGGTGACTCTAAAATATTTTTTAAAATAAAGAAACCGGTTTTTTCCTAACTTTAGTTAAGGGTTTAAGCTAAATGGGTACATAGTTTAGTTTAAATCATGTTAAGGTAAACAAAAAACCAAAAAATTTAAGCTCGACAATGGGCTATCTCAATAAAGTCAGAATATGATTATCTGACTACCATGCTTTTACTAACAAGTTACAAGCCATAAAGTCATCGAAAGGAGTCTTGTTATCATTCAATAAAGAGAAAATGAATATATAGAAAAGAAAGGTTAGCACACTGACCTAAGCTAACATTTCTAAGCTTTATTAAATTGGATGAAAAAGAAAAATGAAGTGCAAACTAATTGTTCGCTTTAGGTTGTTTGGGGCTAGAGACAGGATGGTTGCAAGAGGAATAGCATCATTTTGGCCATCTTAAAGGGCAACATCATTGTGACTTTCTTCAAGAGCAATAGTTTAAGAGGCCTCCTAACCAGTAAGATGGTCATTTTACTACAAACATCCTGACTTATGCCCCTAATGGTGAAATCCAGGGAGTTGAGATTATATTTAGGATGGTGGCTTACAACTTTAGCTTTTGTTATGTTGATGGCATCCAACATCTTTTCTTCCAGCATCCTGGGTACTTTATGCTATCTTGGACTTCTTGAAGGACCTCTTCATAGATGCAACCCCGACACACCTTGTTGCTCAAGAGTAGAGATCTTCACCTTTTGCTCATTGCAAAAACTGTGCAACTGTTGGATCTTACTTATGTATTGGTTGTTAAGATCCTTAACCTCGTTTTGAGCTCCACATAGATCGATGACTAGATGCACAGTCTTCTTCTCCTCTTCCTCCTAGGTTGCCTCTTTCTCCCTTTGTAGCCCTATCTCCTTATTGAGATCCTTCCTTAAGTTACGGATCTCTTCCTCCAGCTTCTTTTTCTCTTCACCCTATTTATTGCTATGCTTTTTGAATTTTGCTTCTACTTAGGCCACATTCTCCTTAGCCTTCTTAGCGATCTAAAAGGAAAAACAATGGGCTACCATAAGGCCTGTATACTACATGATATCAAGAAATTTTGAACTCTTACCCCTTGTTTATCCTCTTTTAGCGTCTTAATAATTAATATTAGATGTTATAAAGCTTGAAATAAAAATCAAGATCTTAAGTATAAGCCATAGCTCATGAATATCAATATTATCATATTTAAAGTTTTGCATCATATAATTTGGCAACAATCAACTGCTCCAAATCATCAACTCCACTAGACTAACAAAAGTTGACATTACTAGTAAGAAGGTTAACATCCTTAGGAAGTTTGATCCCCTCCAATAGCTCCCAACTATCTTAACGTTCCGTAGAGCATAATCCCCTATGTTAGCCTTCCATGGAGGATAGAATTTATATGTAGATTCATTCTCCTTTCAAGGAGTCATATGTGTGGGGAACATAATTGGAAGCTTTGTTGCTATAGGGTTATCAGACTCCTCATCAGGTTAGCTGTTCTTCTTCTTTTGTACTTCTGTTAGGGCAACTTTTCCCATAGCATGGTCCTTTAATAAGAGCTTTCTCCTGTATAACATTAAGGTGCTTCCTTGATGGCTCAACTTCAACAGCCTTACTTCTCTTCAATTACAACCCCGACCTTAGCAGGTGGGGATTGCAGTTGTGGCTTTGTGGTTAGTTATTTCCTTTGGGGGGAGTCTTCTTACCATCATTCTTTAAGGTTTCCTTAGCTTTTAACCAAGCAAACCAGTCTTTAATATTCTAATTCTTCAAATACATTTCTTCATTAAAGTCAAGACAAAATTAGCTTAGAAGTAAGAAAGAAAGGAAAAAGAAAACTTACAAACAATGTGCTAAGCACGGGCATAGAAGACCATCCATCCTTTAAGGTAGTTGAATAAGATCTCTTCATAGCAAGCCTAACTCAACATGGCAAATTCTTATAGACAATACCTTAATCTACTATAATACCTTCATATGCTCCCTTAATTGTATATTCTCTATCATGGATGACGTTAGCACCTTTGAGAGCCCATAACTTATCATCATGGAAGATTGGAGCCCTGTAGTAATATTTATTTACAATGTCCTCAGCATCCCTTAGAAAATAATTATTACTATATTTCTCCATGATCTTGTCAAAGTTAACCTTATCTATTGGAAGTAGTTCTTTAAGGCCAACTTGCTGAATGGATTGGCTCCAATAATAGGGGAATTCTAGGTCCTTCTCTAACCTAACAACCACTTACTTCTTCTTCCAATCATGGATAGAAAACTCCAACCTAAACAAGATCTTCCTTTTAGGTTGAGCACAAATATAGAAACATCCCTTGCCACATTTGATTGTAAGGAAATATCTAAATAAGGTCAGAGTATCCCTAACTTCTAGTTCTTCACATATGCACCCAAAAGCTATAAGGAGTCTATAAGAATTGGGTGTTAGCATGCTTGAATATAGATGGTAATAAGCGAAAAATGCCTTCTTTAACGAAGAAAAAGAAAAGCGCAAACTAACCTCAAAGTATATCTCAAAGAGGGTGAAATCTTACTCATCCAAAGACATAATTCACTCATGAGCTTGAGGCCTCTTAACTTTCTAGTATCGAGTAGTAGAGTGGATGTAAAAGTTCATGTCTTTGGAGTCCTGTTCTGAAAGGGTACTTATGATGCCATTCGAGCTTAGACGATATGCAATTCCATGATAAAGGGGCTACCAAGCTATCTTATCTTCACAATTGTTAGGGTAGTTATCAAGGGGAATCTTCTTGATCATCCAAAACTTGAGTGTATGAATTTTTTCCAACTTAATGTACCCAAAAAGATTCGATGGGCAATCATTTGTTGCATTCATGGCACCCTGTACCTGCTGTGAAGCTACTTCAACCACGAGATGCATAGAAGAGGTTAGAGCTAAATCTTAGTCGTTTGATGTGTTGTTGGGGTTCAACATATTTGAAGTTATGTAAGACATAATAATCTTAAACAGATAAAATTACACAAGACAAATGAAGGAAGGGATTTCTAGAGAATAAAGAAGACAGTATGCAAGAGAGAGAATTGGAGAATATAAAAATGAGGATGAAAGATGCAAAAAGTGGAGAGAGAAAAAAATTAAAGGTTTAAATACCTGTGCATATCGCGATCCGTGTCTTAAATGTTTATCTGATTGTCGTCGCATGGTCAAGTTCCATTTAAGGACTAACGGTGGAGATTCAATCCTCTCCGTGCACACCACATGTTATTATTGTCATGTCAGCATAGTTATTGATAGATAGAATGTGGACAGCCAATGAGAAAACACAATGCTTCTACTATACATTAACCGTGACAAGATTGGATATAAGCACTGTTAAGTAGGTCGAAATATCATAGTAAAAACTCAATATTATTTGAAGCTCGGAGTATAGCTATCGTCATACAGGTTGGAAATCTTAACTCCCTATAGTGAAGACACAACATAATACCTCCTTAGTGAGTATCATTACGGAGAGTTGAGAGGCAAATGTTGATGAGGATTTTCATTCTAAGGCATGGAAAACCTCTTGCTAACCTAAAAGGGATATTACCCGACCTTACTGGCTTGAGATTTGACCTTCATTCAATTCTTCGAGGTAACCTTGGAAACTAAATGGTCTAAATGCCTAGAAAGCTTAGTCTTGGCACTAAGTAGAAAAGGAGCTCGAGACGAGTTGCAAGTAAGTTGGGAAAGCGGATAGGATACTACCACTAAGGCCTCAAATTCAAAAATGGGAGTGAACAGTTAAGGATCATTGCACGAATAATACCTACTCTTTATCTACAATTAGCCCCCCACAGTCCTAGAAATCAAGAAATAGTTCATAGGATGAAGGGTTAGGCCATGTAGCAAATGTATAGACTGTAGTTTGTAAGAGCAGTTACCAACCAACTCTTATAAATAGAGCTTAGCCACCAATAAGGAGTCACTTGCTCTTTACTTTTAATCTCCTTCACTCTTCATAATTTGATGTCTTACTTAGGTATCGGAGTGAGTATATTGGAGTTGCCTCAACACTTGACGAGTGTAATTTTACACTTATTCATTATATTATGTTCTTGAATATTTTAAGTCATTTCAATTTAATTTTGTTGAATTTGCTATTGATTTAAGTCATTTCTTGATTTCATGACTTAGATTAAGTAATAAGATGAAAAGATGAGAATTTTGGCAATTTTTGAAGGAATTTGCATCTATTTTGAAGGACAAGTTAAGGATAGCAAGTGCTGAAGAGAATTCATCCTAGGATTAAGCAAAGAGGAAGACCACAGTTAACCTTCGTGACCATATTCTTTAGTTGTAAAGCCTTTGTCCTTAATTTTTAATGAAAGCTTGAAGGATTTTTGGCCAAGTATAAAACCATGGTCCAATTCTACGGCCATGTTTTATACCTATGATCCTTTCATGGGGTAAAACTTATTTATTCATTTATTTTTTATGTACATTTTAATTAAAGACAAAATCTTTGAAAATACATTAAGAAAAGAAAAAAAAAATCTAAGTAAGTATGAAAAAAAAAATACTGATTTTAAAAGAAAAATACTTAAAAGAAAGAATCCCCCGTTTACATTTCATTTTTTTATTCATAATAGATTAGTAAATATGAAAAATAAAAAAACGAAACCTGATTTGAAAATGGGTTGGCATGCAGATTCGAGTTAGATTTGGTTCATCTAACTTAGTTACGTCCATAGCATGTGACTCACAAGGAGGAGAAGAAAAGAGCAGGTCATAAAGGGGTGTTTCACTATGGTCCTAGGCCGAGTTTTGAGTGGGTAAAAGAACTTTCATGTGTCTTTCATTTGTGAAAAATGCTAATGGTGGTAGTGCCTTGGATTTCTATAGCTGTTTGAAGGTAGTGCAAATTTGGGCTGATGGGGGTGGTGGTGGTTAGGCCATGCAGTGGTTACTGGGCATAAGAGGAAGGTTAGGTTGGGGTTTTTCATTGGTGATGGAGCTCACATTAGTATTAGATTTAAGTGGGAGTGCCTAGAAGGTAGGGTTTCAACTAGTGGTTGGTGGTGGCTAAGCCCTTAGTGGTTAACAATGTTGTTAAGAAGCACAACTTTAGGGGAAATGGGTGGTATTTAGAAGCTTTGAACTTGGGGACTCCTCCTATGTGGTTGGTTTCACTAGAAAAGCTTTGAGTTAGATCAACTTTGTAGAGAAGGAGAGAGTTAGGATAGCCTAAGAGAGAAAGAGATTGGCAAGTGTCTTTGTATATGTTTTAAAGCATGCTTGATGATCCCCAAGGATTCTTGAACCCTTATTTATAGATTTCCAAGCTTATGTAAGCTTAGAAAGTAGCATCAATGGCAAAATCAGCCATTGATGCTCAATCTTGGAAATCAAGCTTCGGGGTGATTTTCATGTCCATTTTGACTTTTAAAAAATCCAAATCTGGTCGCTTTTTAAGGGTTAATGCAAAATAGGTGTATAATCTATACGATTTCGCCAAACTATTTCACCATTGATTTGGCAAAATCGTATAGAAAAAGAGATAAAAAAATGACCTTAAATTAAGCTCATCGAAGAGGAAAGAAGGCTGATGATTGGGGGAAAAACAATCAGGAAAGAGGATGGGTGGTTGTTGGCAAGTGCCATGCACATATGTGATGCACCTAAACAAACATATGTATTACACTTGTATATTTGAAAAAAAATTAACCCAAGTGCAAAGCATCTAGATATCTAAAACTTCCACTTAGGGAGCTTTTAGCCTAATTTCCTACAGACCAGTTATTGTACTTAGTTCAACTTATATCTTTTTTTTTTCTTAAGGGAATAAATAAGTAAAATAAAAATAAAAAAATAAACATTGTTTTAAGCCAAAATTAAATCTTAATTGACCATATTACATACACACATAATTTAAAAAGAAAAATAATAAATAAAATAAAAATAAAAAATTTTAAATGAAGCCTAATTTTAATGATTATGTGCACTTAGAAGTCATTCAATTATGTTTATCTCATCTAACAATACTAAAAATAACCTAAGACCTAAAAAATCTATTTTCCCTAATTTTTTGTATTTTTCATTTTTCAAGTTTTTTTTTTTTTGTGTTTTTCTCTATTTTGTAATTTTTTTTTTTAAATTAGGATCCTTTTCCTTATTCTTGAAAAATACTAACACTATAAAAGGGAAAAAATGGGGTATCTACACTAATTGAAGAGGTTGGTATTTGGTTTGACACACTTAATCATTCCTCTAATGAGTTGTTATGCATATCTAGTTAAGTTAAGAGTTAGTCTTTTATTAGTTTCAATTAGAGGTGATCAAAAGATCAATAGGACAAAGCTAATCAACCATATTCATGCATAGTAGCACTCTAAGTGCACAATTCAGATAAACAATCACACACGTATCATGTGCATATTCAACTAAGTTACAATCACAACCAAATGTACTCTTAGGCCTCCAAGTACTTTGATAGAGTACTCCAAGATGCTACGAAGCATGGATCTAACTTACCCAAATGTTAATGTTTCACAACTCCCATTCGCCTCACCCTAACATTCTTTGTTTAACCCTATACATATGTAACAGGTTAGTTTTAATCCATATTCAAGCCTTGACTTAATAGTAATCCATTCCTTTTATATGATTATAGTTGTTTTAAAATAAGTTTTATAGGTTATTTTACTTATAAGTTAAGATTTCTTAAGTAGTTTACTATTTTTTATAAGTTATTTTAGGTTACAAAATCCTTTGAATTACCATTTGATTTTAGCTAATCTTAGAATCTTTAAGAAATTACCTATTGATTTCCCCCATATTCACATTCCACTTTTAAATTTACCTATGATTCTACTTTTGAGTAGATTCCTTAATATAGTAACCATTTAAAATCCCCTAAATTATCCTCTACATTTAACTTACTCTCTATAACTAAGTGATTTGCTTACTTTTTCTCTAACTCTAGCTAAGAATAACCTAAAATAATATTCCATTAACCATTATGCAGCTTCCTTACTTCTCAACTTCCTATATAACACATCATAATTCATCAATTCTTCAAATTTATATCCACTAACCTATACATATAGAGGGTTGCATTCTGGATGTCAGTAACTTCTTCAAATAAAACTAAATTCCACAACTTTAGAACACTATAACTGTTCCAAAAAAAAAAAAAAAATCATTCAAACTCAAAATCTAGGTGAATTCTTTAGGAGCAATATATTGAATTTAACTAAAAACCCTATTTTAAGCCAAATTTAAAGCTAAAAAGTTCATAAAAAATATAGAATATAGTTTTGTGAAAAAAATTTTCATTGCATTTTAAAATAAGTATAAGAAAGTTCACAAAAAAATTTGAGGGTCAAAACTACATCCTTTAGATAATTTATTTTGATATTGAAAATAGTTTGGTTTGGTCGTTTTCTTAAGGACGTATATTATATCTACAAAATTTATGTAAAATACTATTTTTCTTGAATTTTACACATTAAAATATTCAGGAATAGATTTTTGGGGAATTTTCTAGGTAATTTTAGTATTTTTAATAATTTATCAAAAATCAAACTAAAATAGACCCTCATTGAAAGTTGGAGCTCTGACCACTAACGACAACCACCTACTTGTTAGCTACACCAAGAGATGGGTACTGTTCCTATTGGTGGTAATGGTTGGTCTCTAGCAACTCTTCAGGTCCTTAAACACCCTAAATCCTAAATTATGCACCAATTTTGTACATTTTTCATAATTTTCTTTACTAATTTTCTCAACTTCAACCTATTTTTCCCGAATCCTTATTTGCACGTAGAAGTTGTAGAGAGGTTTTTCTAAAATTTTCTAAAGCTTTTAGTAGTGCAAATGAATTTTTTTTCTCTCTCCTCATGAAATTTTGCTTTTATACTAAGTTTCCAATTGCATGTTAAACCTTAGTTAACTCACCCACATCTGTCCTAGGATGCATCTACACCTACTCCAAGCTTAATCTAGCTGTCCCATGATTTTTATTAATTCTTCTAGCCTAAATTATCTTAGAACGTAATTAATCTGGTATTTTAATTAACTACTACATAAAAATTATAGCGGTGTATATATGTATATTCTATATATTATTTTATGTTATATAATAATTTTATTTCATACATAATTTATCTCTAAAAATTTACTAATCGATAAAGCTTATTCTATGCGATTACAATAAATATTGAGTAATATAGTAAAGTTATAATATTTTAGTTATTTTATTATATTTTTGAGATTCGAGTTCATGAAGTCTCACAGACTAATATCTCAAGCCCACTCATAAATTCTTAAGTTAATTGAGTTAGTTTTACCAACACCCTAAATTACCTACATGATACTTGATCGTAAAAGGACGTGGCTTACAAAAAACAATTCTTAGAGCAAGCCTTATTCAAATCTATGAACTCAATGCACATGCATCACTTGCCATCTAACTTCTTGACTAACATACAATTGGCCAACCAAGTTGGGTAAGGACCCTTTTGTATAAAGCTTACCTTTAAGAGTTTTTGTACCTCTTCCTCAATTGCTACACGTTGTTTAAGGGCAAAATGCCTCTTCTTCTGTTGAATGACCTTAGCAATGGGATCTATCTTGAACTTGTGTATCATGTACTCTCTTGCTTGTTGATGAAAATGATATTCTAAAAATAGATAAGGATGTGTATAGATTGATAATGAGAACCTTACAACAAGTCAAGATAGTCTTGAAAAAGAGAATCTTGTCTTAAAAGAAGAAATTAAAGAGTTGAAAGTAAGGATAGATGGACTCTCTAATACGATTAACACAACCTTTATTAAGTTTAATGAAAGTGATAGGAAGTCGCAAATGTTGATCTCTCTCAAAGAATAGATAATTCAAAAGTTAGTCTTGGATATGAACATAGTGAATCATCTAACTTGGTTAAAAAGACCACATTTTTTAAAGGAAAAGAAGCAATTGGAAATGAACTTGTTAAAAATAGTTATATGCGTATTGCGTGAAAGTACTAAACCTATTGTGCAAGGCAATGGGTTTATTAGAAGATACCTTGATTAGAGTAAGAGGTATCTGACTAGAGGATACATTAAAGGGTATAATAGAGGATTCCTAAGCCCAAATTAGAGAAAATAGGTAACAAACAAGTATTAGGTGTCTAATTCTTATGCTTGCTTTTTCTGTAATAATTTTGCACATATTGAAAAGCACTATTTTTATAAAAGCAACAAGCTCAGTAAACAACAAAATAAAAATCATGAAAAAGAGTATGAAAGCAAATGTTTTGTGATCAAAACGGCATTATTCATAATTTTTTAGCCCTTTACACTCCACAACAAAATGGAGTGGTTAAATATAAAAATAGAACCATCTAAGAAACGATGTGAATCTTATTAAACAAGAGTGGTATAGCATATCATTTCTAGGTTGAGATGGTCTTAATTTCTTAGTACATCATAAATTGAGTTTATATAATGCCATTTACCAAGAAAATATTATATGAGTTATATAAAGGAAGAGAGCCTACCGTATCATATTTTCATGTGTTTAGTTCTACTTGTTACATAAAGAAGATTGGACAAAATCTTGGTTCTACTTGTTACATAAAGAAGACTGGACAAAATCTTGGTAAGTTTGAAGAACATGCAAATGAAGGTATTTTCTTAGGGTACTCTTTAAATAGTAAGGCTTATTGTGTCTTTAACAAAGTAACAAGAATAGTAGAGGAATCCATTAACGTGGAGTTTGTTAATGAGGTGAAAATTGATGACTTTGATGATGATTTGCAAGTAAAAGCAAAGAAAAAGGATATAAGTTTAATTACTCAACAAGGTTGCATAGGAACTTTTAGAGAACCTAAAGCTAAAAGTTCAATAGAAAAAAAAAATAGAGGATAAGTTAGAGGATAAATCAAAGGCTCCATAGGTAGCACCTGAACCTTCTAGACCAATGAGGTTCAAATCTTATTATCCTCCTAAACAGGTAATTGATAATATACATTCTGGAATTAAAACTAGGGCAAGTTTAAAGAATATTGAAAATCATTTTGCTCTTTTATTTGAAATTTAGCCTAACATAATTAATGAAGCCTTGTTTGATAGTAATTGAATTAATGCCATGTAAGAAGAGCTTATATAATTTCAAAGGAATCAGGTGTAGACACTAGTTTCAAGGCTTAAAATTAAGTCCATCATAGGCACCAAATGGGTGCCTAAGAACAAATTGGATGAACATGCAAGAATGTGTGGAACAAGATGAAGTTAGTAGCAAAAGCTACTCCTAAGAGGAAGGTATTGATTTCAACAAAACATATGCACCAGTTGTTAGGTTAAAAGCAACTAGACTTTTACTTGCATTTGCATGCTATAAGAGATTTAAGTTTTTTCAAATGGATGTTAACAACACTGTTTTAAACAAATATATTAAAGAGAAGGTGTATGATGAATAAGCTCCAGGTTTTGAGGACCCATTTAAAGAGGAACAAGTATATAAGTTTAAAAAAGGTCTTATATGAATTAAAACAAGCTCCATGGGCATGGTATGAGAGACTTAGTGAACTTTTTATTAAAAATGGATTCCAAAGAGGAAATGTAGACCCGACATTATTTTTGAAACATTGTGATACTGATTTGTTAGTGGTGCAAATATATGAAGATGATATTATTTTTGGTTTTCCTAACGAATTGTATTGCAAGGAGCTTTCTATGTTAATGCAAGCAAAGTTCGAAATGCCCCTCATGGACAAAGTAAACTTTTTTTTTTTCGTACTCTAAATAAAGCAAACAGAAGATTAGATCTTTGTTTATCAAGAAAAATATATAAGCCAAATCCTAAAGAAGTTTGGACTTGAAAATGTGAAAGGTACTACTACCCCTATGTCTACTTCTACAGGATTAGATCCAGATGATTAAAGTAAGAAAATTAATGAAAAGTTATATAGAAGTTTGATTGGATTTTTATTGTACTTAGCTACTTCACAATCAATATGTTATTTAGTGTGTGTATATGTGTCTAATTCCAATCAAAACCAGCTGAAATGCACTTAGCAGTTGCGAAGTGTATTTTTAAGTATATGTCTTACACAACTAAGTTGGGAAAGTGGTATCCAAAAAATCAAAATTTTTATTTAATTAGTTAGTTTTTACGAGACAAGTTAGTTTCTTGGTCATCCAAGAAGCAAAACTCTATCGCCCTATCTACAGCAGAAGTTGGGTATGTTTCAATTGGTAATTACGATGCACAAATCCTTTTAGATCAAACAACAATTACCATATTATGGCTTAAATTTGAAAATATTCCTATAAAATGTGATAATACGAGTGCAATAAACTTAATAAAAAATCATGTGCATCACTCGAGATTAAAACATAAAGAAGTTAGACACCATTTCATTGAGAATCATGTTAACAATAGATATATTAATATTGAATTTGTTCTAACTAAAAATCATTTTCACAAAGCCTCTAGAAAAAATAATGTTTCAATATATTAGAAATGAAATAGGCATTTGCAATCCTTTTTCATGAAATTTTATTTTGTGAATATTTTTGAATAATTATTGTTGTATTAAATTAAATTGTTGTAGTTTAATTAAATTTAATTTCTATTATAATTTGTATAATGTCATTACTAGCTGGTATATTTTTTTGGTCTGTTAACTAGTGTATTTTAGCAATACTTAATATACCATAATTAAGTACCTAATGTTTAAATAAAATTTAATACTGTATATTAATTACTTGCCCATTAGTTATTTTAATAAATATTAGCCCTTATTTTTTTTTTCACATAAGTTGGTCGTCTATTTTTCAAATATCTAACCTCTTTTTAGTTTTGAATGTATAGTTACATCACATACTCATTGTAACTAACAACTCTCTCTTCTATCTTCCTATCACATCTTTTTTCTTCCTATTCTTTCTCTCACTCCACTCATCTACTCTTTCCTCATCTTCGTAATCTAGATGCACGACAGTAGGTCTATAACTTTTTCTTTAGATATACATTTCAATCCTCTTAAAGCCCTTCATCTTCTTCCCATTATCTTTCAAGCTCACGAATCTTCTCATATGGCACCATAAAAATCAGCTAGATTTGGGTTTAAAATAAAAAAGGATCTCATGAACACTAGAGAAAACCCTTGCTCTCTAGTTAATGAACCCATGGATTTGGATAAAGATCCAAATCTAACTCAAGAAATTCATCAATCTAACCTAGAAAATTTGAACCTTACCTAAGAAAATCTCAATCCAAACCAAGAAGCACCAAACACACCAACCAAGAGAACCCATAACTCTTAGCTTTATAAAGCCCTAACCCTATGCTAGAAGAGGCTAGAATGAGTGGGAAAGAAAACGAAAAGGGGAAAACGTTGAGTTAGTCCAATGAAGAAGTGGTAGAATCTTAGGATTTTGATGGAGATTCCTCAACTAAGGATGATGATGATTGTAAACACCCCATTTTTGCACCCCACCACACTATAACCACCCCCCTTGGTATTTTAGTTTTTTCATTTACTTATCTAGAGAAAGGGTCCTTTATTAAAAAAATAATAATAAAAAAAACATAAAACAAAGAAAAAATAAAAAAAAAATTTAAATTTGTTTAGCCATAGATCATTTTTAAGAAACATAATATAGGGTCATAGAATTTGTTTGTATTCATTTGGGGTCAAATTAATGGGCTTTGGTCTATTTAAATTTTAGCTTTAAGTTAAGTTTAGATTTAGGGTTAGGTTTAATTAGTTGTTTATTTAAGTATACAAAAATGAAAAAAGAAAAAAAAAAGATTTTTAAAAAGATCAATAGAAGAAAATCTAGTGTTATAGAATACTAATCCAAAACAAATCAGATTGAGTTGTTGGAGGTGTTATTGTTCGGATCTAATGGAATCATAGCCAAATGATTATTAGAGATAATAAATTTAATACGATAATGTTAAATTCGATAAGATAAAGATCTATAAAGATTCAGATCTAGATTGGTTTCTGTAAATTCAGATTTAGATTAATCTAAGAGATTCATTTTCTGTTTGTACATATATGCATCAAACCAGTGAGAGAAGGGATCTTTTTTCTTTCACCAAAAAAACAAGCTACTACCAACATCTAGCGAGCACTTAACAAGTCCTTCATCAATTGCTTACAATTACAGTAGTAACAGAAAGACACAACTCCATGAACAGCATAAACATGCACCAATCCCAATCCACTCTCTCTCTTGCCACTCAGACACAACACCAAATCGATAACTAAACAACTCCCAATAGTAATCAAACGCATTCCTCTCTCTTCGACAAACTACATGTCAGTTGCAGTACACCACTACAATACACTACAATAGTACTCCACCAACTAGACATTAACCTATAACCTTAGATACACACACACAACATAGCCCTCCTTTAGCTACAACTAACCTAACATCGAAACGTCAACATCATCCTTCTTTCGATCCATTCTTCACCATCTCCCTACAACAGCAGCATCTAACATCAATAATACTGCAATACAGAGTCCTTACCTAACACCATCTTAATGCCATAATCAATCCCCATCCTTGCACCGATACAATTAGGCCATACTACAATATGTTGTCCTTACCTTAAACTCCAACTAAGGCTACTGATCATCCCCATCCTTTTTCAAGCCTATGTTCGCAACAGTTGCTCCATCCATGTTTATAGCACACAACCATCCTAACGTGGACATATAAGACCTCATGGTTAAGTGTCACACATGGATTGTAAGAGGTTATGATATTAGTTTATAAGGCTATGGTTGTGAATACCTTGTCAACATAAGCTTAAACTTTTGGGCCAAGTAATTGAAATGAGCCTATCAATGCTTATTAGCTTAACTATTTACTGATTTTGGCCTAGGACGTTACAAATGGTATCAAAGCGGACCTCCTATCAGTAGGTAGATGATTTGGGTTTGGTTCTAATTTAGAGAACAGGTCCAAGGAAGGTGAAGAGTGTCACTAGGGTGTGATTTTTTATATGCTTCTAAGATGACCTATAGGTAATGAGTAGCTTGAATCATACACTGAAAAGGGGAGAAGATTTGGGCCTAATTGTAAGGTCTCATGACGAGGATGTCGTGTGTTTAAGGGGAGAAGATTATGAGACCTCATGGTTAAATGTCCCACATGGATTATGGGAGGTTATGGTACTAATTTATAAGGTTATCAACACAAGCTTGAAACTTTTGAGCCAAATAGTTGAAATGAGCCCGTTAGTGTTTGTTGACTTGGGTATTCATTGCTTTTGGCCTAAGATGTTACAAGACAGCAGCTCCAACCATTCAATCCTCGTGCAACATAGTAACACGTGTACAACCCTAATGTCTACACGCTGTCATCTCTCAACAACAAGCAATAACTGAAAAACACAACTACATTTAATCTAGCACGCAAACAAATAAGTTGAGTTATTTATTGTTTATTTTTATTTTGCTTGTCTTTTCTTTCTTTTGGTTTATTTATTTGTCATAGATTTATTTAATAATTTGTTTAGTAGTTGTCTCTAAGATATGTAAAGAAGAAAAAATATTTTAGCTTAGCACACTATGCCTTTTTGGAACTTTATTTTTTTAATCATTTGGTATTTAGAATTTCTCACTTTAAAAAATTGTTTTAGAAAAATAATAAAAAAAAATTAATAAACTTGTTTTTCCAAATTAGGGCTTTCCTCTACAGAATTTTTCGTAAAATAAAAATTCAGATTAGGACCCTTTTGCTTTCAGTTAAAATAAAATAATTAAAATGTAACTAAAAGAATCAATACATAAAATTTTTTGGAATGAACTACGAATGTCTAATCCCAACTAGTGGTACGTAAGCACCTTTGAGGCAACATAAAATTTGTGAAACTTTAGTTTTCCATTTTTTTTAAATGATAGCTCGAATTATCTATTTTAGTTAAATAAATACAATTTAATTTAATTTTTGGTGGTTAGGCTTTCTTTAAAAAAAGGGTAATTTTGAAAACTAAATATAATTCCAAAAATTAATAGTGGTACTTATTAGGTTTTAATAGGTTAGCCCTTGAGCTCAAGAAATTTGGTTTTTTCAATTCTTTTCAAAAAAGATTTCAAAACACTGACTAGTAGTTAAATTAGAATCGGTTTGCTTAATCGGTTTTAGTTTAATTATCTTTTCCATTTTACCGAGTAACGACTCCAAAATTTTCCAAAGTAAAAAATTAGGTTTCGCTTAACTTTAATCAAAGGTTTAAACTAAATAGGCATTAGGTTTACTTTAAATCAAGTTAAGGAAAATGAAATTAAAATAAGAAACCGAAATATCAGGCTCGATATATTGGCGACTCCATTAGGCACATTAAGAGGACTAACTACTTGAGTTTTCCAAAATTAGTATTATTTTTCCAAAAATACCTGAGTTGTAAATTGGCCGTGCAAATTTTCTTTTTCTTTTTGTTGCAAAATATAAATGCTCGTACTAACCTATGTAGGTTTATTAAGGGCACATCTTAGGGGGATTTATTGTATCTTAAAATGTGTGTCATGTACCGTCAAAACTAGATCATCATAAGATCCTAAGTGGGGGCTATTGTGTAAGTTTCAGATATTATGGGGTAATCACATTCTGGGGTCGATCAAGCTACCTTACTCAAGTTTCGATGTGATTAAGGAACAATTTCTTCAAAAACGTACGAGGTTACAAAACTTAAGAACCTTTAGAACATACCCTAATTGCATATACGCACCCTGATCAATGAATAAATAATAATGGGGCATGTTAACCGAAGCTCATTATTATGTCAGAATTCCCATATTATCTATGTAAATCTAATGTAGATTAGTTTCATATAGGACTTTCTCAATGTAAAATTGTGAGTCTCCTTGTACTTTGTATTTCCTTATATTTGTATGTATTGTTTATATTTCCTTGTAATTTCAAATTCATTATAATAATGGAATTCCAATATAATTACAACCTGAAACACCTAATATTGCCACATTATTATTTGATCGCTGATTCCTTGCATCTATATGTCTTCATTTTACATTTTTATCCATATCTTTATTCACTTATAAATAGTCATGCTTGATTATTATTTCCTAATTTCTAAAAGTTGGGTTCATAAATAATCATGGTTTGCTATCTTATAAAATACTACACTTCTTTTGAAAGCTTGTTCTTAAGTGATCAAAAGTGAAAAGAAAAAAAAAAAAAACAAAAAGAATCAATACTGTAAAATATTTTTAGGTAGTTGCCATTTTGCCAAGTATTCTAGAAATTAGGAATATTCATTCTTTTAGATAGAATAGCACCTTGTAAATAGGCTTCCTCATTCAAAATAAATAGGATTTAGAAATTATCTTTGGTTCCATTGAATAATAATCAAGCATAATGTTCGACTCCTTTACTTTGTTCATATATTATATCCTTCATAATAAGAAGAACCTTTTCTCTTTTAGAATACCATTCTTCCATTCCTTATTTGTAAATAAGTCCTTTAATAGCATTCATTAAACCTTTATTCTTTGTTAATAAAAAAAATGTAAATATATTATATAAGCTTGTAAATAGAATCTTAAGAAAGCAATCCTTATTTATAATTTGATCACTCGGTTTCTATAAAATAAAGCCCTATTTCTCTCTCTCTCAGAAAAAGAAAAAGAAAAAATAAGAGAAAAAAAAGAAATTTACTAACGGTTACAAATCCTTATAGAACTTAGGACAAACACAAACCATATGGCTCATTAAGGTAGCTAACCTAAATACGAGCCATATGGCTTATTAAGGTAGCCAAGCCAAACACGAACTACATGGCTTGTTAAGGCAGCCAACCTAAACACGAACCACATGGCCCATTAAGGTAGCTAACCAAACACAAACCCTTAGCCTATTAAGGTCGTTAAACCAACATAAAACCCTTGAGCCATCAAGTCCAACCATGAACAAATTTGAAACACGAAGCAATGAAACACCATCTTGAGTTTGATCCTTAATACAAACAAAAAAGGCAATTCATAGTCCCTTCTACCTTAAAAGACGTTAATGCTAGCCCATTTGACTCTAAACAATCAAGCCCAAAATCACACATAGACGCTAAGGGGGCATTAAGACTTATAAGTTTGGGCAATTTAAGCAAGAAAGTGAAAGGTATGGGGCATTTGGTCTTTGAAATTTTATTTTGAACTCAAATCAAATGAAAGGTATCGTTTTGTAACTGGGGCTTCTTTTGAGGAATTGGGAGGCAAGATCAATCTCTACCCTATGGCAAATCAATCCTTACGTAGGGAATTGATAACTCATTTTTTTAAAAAATGTTCAAAATGAAAAGAGTTGAGCTACATCCTACATACTATCCCTTAAACACTTTAAGAGATGAGTGATATAATGGTGAGGATATTTTGGACTCATTCCTTAAAGGAGGTCTGTTTTGAATGTAATAAATAGATTAAAATGAAATTAGGCATTTATTTTCAAATCCCAAATACAATTATCCTTTGTCAACCCCATTAAACCAATTTGGAGTGCTTTTAATTATAAACCCTATCAAGAATCGCCCTAAAATGGAGCAATTTAGAGGTTAGGGTTATTGATTAAGACAGAAAGATAAAACTGGTTTGTGCTTAACTTAATAATAACAATTTAAGGATAACTTTTGTTTTTGATAAATTGTTTCCTTTGGAGAAGAGCCAATACTTTCCAAACACCTCAAGACTACACATACCTTACTCAAGCTTATACACTTAAAACCCATAGATTTAGAGCCTTGATTCATATAAAGACAAAGACTCGACAAAAGTGATAATTACTTGTAAGGAGAGCAAAGTAAGAAATAATGAGGTAAAGTGGAAAAAAGAGGAAAAGAAAAAAAACAGAGAAGAAAGAAATGAAAATAGAAAAAATTCAAACGAAAGAAAAGGAAGAAAGGCCTGAATATCAGGCTTGAGAAAAGCCCTAACCAAAGAAAAACCAAAAGCCCAAGTTACTCTAAAAACATAAGGTCCCAAATCACATTCCCAACCACCAACATAAAACCCCATATTCATTTTAGAATCACACTCCATATCATAAACATAAAACCTTCCTATCCATCCTAAATCACAAGACCCCCCATTTTCATTTTAGAATCACACTCCATATCATAAACATAAAACCTTCTATCCATCCTAAATCATAAGACCTCCCTTCCCACAATACCTCCTACTCTCAATAAAGGCTCTACCAATCTTAAAGGATAATTTATCTTTAATAAAAATTGTTTTTGAAACTAGGGCAAGTGTACTTCTGGTTTTTCCTAAAGGTTCTTGACTTGTACACCCTAGTTGGATAAAAATGTTTCCTGTAAATAGGCCCTACCATTAACCCCTTTTGAAACCATTATACCAAAAACCTAATTTACAATATTCAACTGAAAAAGACCTAATAGATTGATCAAAGCGTATCATTTGCAAACTGGACTGTAATTTTTGGAGCAGTAATCAAGAGTGTAGTCTAGATTGAGAGTGTGCAAGGAAGTCCTCTTCAATTAGACTAATCATGAATTACTTATTCCTAAGGAAAGGAATGTTTAAAATCACAAAGCCTTACCAAGAAGCTCAACATCAGACATTTTCAAAGAATAAGAAGGATATGAGATGCCCTACTTAGTTATCAAGGAAGGGGATGACTATATCACTTGTTTCTTAGATAAGATTTTGTATCCATTAGCAAACTATTAAGGAAAAAAAAAAAAAAAAAAAAGAAGAAAGGAAAAAGAGAGAGAAAGTAAAGGCTTATTATAAGTTTTTTCCATCCATTTTCAAATTCATGTTGGCTTGAGTGGCTAAATCTTTAATTCATGTCATCTACTTCTAAGTCATTCTCCTGATGTAGTTTTCGACATCCATGAACTCTTTTTCAAATCTAGGGACCTTATCATTAATACATTTTTTTTTTATCAAATGGTTTTCACCAAAATTCCTCATTTGTAAATTTCTTAAGTAAAGAAGGTTTTCAAATTGGTTACATTTCCTTGTTTTGCTTCTTCGATCACCTTTTAAGGATTTAGCCAGCTTATAGAGCGCTATCCCAATTCATGTTTCTTTTTTAGGGTTCTAGCTAGCTCATAGAATGTTGTCTAGATCCACATTTTCTTAGGGCCAGAGTCAACTTATAGAGCACTATCCCGATCTACATTTTCTTAGTGCCCCAACTAGCTTTTAGAGCGCTTTCCTAATCTACATCTTCTTTAGGGTTCTAGCCAACTCATAAGTGTTGTCCTGATCCACGTTTTCTTAGGGCCTTAGCCAGCTCATAGAGCAATGTCCCAACTCAATTTGTCATTTAGGTTTTTAGCCAGCTCAATGAGTGCTTCACCCATTCATCTAGGTTAGTTAGCTTAAAAGGGCATAACGAGGTTTTTATTTAGGGTCTTAGTCAGCTTAAGGAGCATTTTGCCTGTTCGCTTAAGTTAGTCAGTTTAGAAGGGTACAACTAGGTTCTCATTTAGGGTCTTAGCTAGCTAAAGGAGCGCTTTGCTCGTTTGCCTAGGTTAGTTAGCTTAAAAAGGCATGACCAGGTTCTCATTTAGGGTCTTAGCAAACTCAAGGAGCGCTTTACCCATTTACCTAGGTTAGTCAGGTTAGAAGAGCACGACTAGGCTATTATTTAGGGTTTTAGTCAGTTTAAAGAGCGCTTTACTCTTTCACTTAGGTTAATCAGCTTTGAAGAGCACGATTAGGTTGTTATTTAAGGCTTTAGCTAACTCAAGGAGCATTTTATCCTTTCACTTAGGTTGGTTAGCTTAGATAAGCATGACCAATTTATTATTTAAGGTTTTAGTTAGCTCAAGGAGTACTTTGCTCATTCACTTAGGTTAGCCATCTCACAGGGTGTTGCCTTCCTTTTAGTATAATTTAGGGTCTTAGTTAGCTCAAGGAGTGCTTTGCCCATTCACTTAGGTTAGCTAGCTCACAGGGCACTACTCTCCTTTTAGTATAATTTATGGTCTTAGCTATATCAAGGAGCGCTTTTCCTATTCACTTAGGTTAGCCAGCTCATAGGGTACTACCCTCCTTTTAGTATAATTTAGGCGCTTAATTAGCTCAAGGAGCACTTTGCCATTCACTTAAGTTAGTTGGCTTACAGGGAACTACCCTCCTTTTAGTATAATTTAGGGTTTTAGTTAGCTCAAGAAGCGCTTTGCTCATTTACTTAGGTTAGCTAGCTTACAGGGTGCTACCCTCCTTTTAGTATTTTTTAAGATTTTAGTCAACTTAAGGAACACTTTGCCCATTCACTTGGGATAGCCAACTCATAGGGTATTACCCTCCTCTTAGTACTTTTAGGGTTCCTACTAGCCTATAGGGGCACTACCCTCACCACTGTTCTTTTCAAGCTTTTTGTCACCAAATTCCCAATGAACTAAGCTTACGATAACTGGCTAGTTGTAATGCTTTTTAGGATAGAGTCATCTTTAAGGAAAAAATGGCGTTTCATTTGTCTTTATGGCAAAAATTTTACTCAAACTTTGCTATAAAGAGAGGTAGTTGTAGATATCAAATTTTTGCTCCCTTATATTTTAGTTGTTTTTTTTTTAAATTTATTTATCTAGAGAAAGGGTCCTTTATTAAAAAAAATAAAAAAAATCTAAAATTGTTTAACCATAGATCATTTTTAGGAAACTTAATTCAAGGTCATAGAATTTTTTTTACACCTCATTTTGGGGTCAAATTAATGGGCTTTGTTCAATATAAATTTCAAATTTAGGTTAAGTTTAGATTTAGGGTTAGGTTTAATTAGTTGTTTATTTAAGCATATAAAAATGAAAAAGGAAAAAAAAAAAAGATTTTCAAACAGATCAATAGAAGAAAGTCTGGTGTTACAAAATCCTAAGCCAAAACAAATCAGATTGAGTTGTTGGAGGTGTTATTGTTTGGATCTAATGGAATCACAGTCAGATGATTGTTAGAGATAACAAATCCAATATGATAATATTAAATCCAATAAGATAAAAATCTGTAAAGATTCAGATCTAGATTGGTTTCTATCAATTTGGATTCGAACTAATCCAAGAGATTCGTTTTCGATTTATATATATATGCATCAAAGCAGTAAGAGAGGGATCTTTTTTCTTTCACCAAAAAAAAAAAAAAAACAAGCTACTACCAACATCTAGTGAGCACTCAACTAGTCCAACACTGATTGCTCACAATTGCAATAGTAATAGTAATAACTCTTATTTTAAATACACTTTACATGGTGATTTTATAGCATTTCCCTTATTTTATTTATTATTTTTAAAGAAATCGACACTTAATTGAGTAAAATTTTGATTTCAATGTTTGAACGTGTTCTTGGATTGAAAACGAAGAAAATGAATCAAGTTTCGCTCAATTTGGAGTTCCAATGAATGAGTTATGAAGTTACATAAACAATAGGAGAAAGTAATAATTTTTAGTTAGAAAGTTACACAAATTGGGATACAATTGTGGCCCGACTTGTGTCTAGTGATGAAAAAAAAAAAACTTCATAATACATTATATAAAGACTTGTGAGGGTGTTGCATAGAACTTGGGATATTTAAAGGAGAAGAGACTTCAAGGAAGGAAAGAGAAAAAGGTGGAAGCAACACCTAACTTCAAGATTGAAGAGATTTCTCATTGAGAAAAAGGGTTTTTCATATTTTACTTCTTGATTTTGTTGCAATTTTCTTTTAATTTTATCATGATAACTTAAGATTCTTGTATTTAGGATAGTGGAACTTAGGATTTCATGTAACTATTGGATTTATTGATAATTTTCAATAAAGTTTCTATCTTTCTTACTTCAATTATGTGTTTTCATTGTTAATTGATATTTCTAGGGTATCAATCTATGATATTATGGATGATGATTGAAAAATCACATGAATAATGAGATCTTGACATAATTAGAGAAAATTACATGTGTATTTAGAGATAAGATACGTGATTCAATTGGAAAGTTATTATTTTTGTGTGGGAATTCATTGTACATTAATCTAACTCTAAATTATATTATTAAGTGAAGAGATTCTGGTAAATAATTTAGGATTAGGGTTAATATGCTTGAGAAAAGTGTTAACTTCAATTGTGAATCCCTCCAGTCAAGAATAATAGAGATGAAATTGGATAGATTTTTAGCAGTCACATGTTAAACACTAAGGGAAACAATTCCTAAATATATTATTTGCCTTCTTGAAGCCATTCTTAATTTTATTTCTTCTTAAATTAACTAGTCAAGTCTCATAATTAGATTAGTTTGTTAATTTTAGTATTTTTAATTCATTCAACCCATCATAATTTTTCGATTAGATAATAGAGCCAAGGTTAGTATTAGTACTCTAGGTCTCTGAGAAATTAACACGAACTCACATCCGCTATATTAAAACTGATAAGTGCACTTGCCTCATATCAAACAGCAAGACATAACTCTATGAACAACATAAACATATGCCAATCCCAAGCCACTCTCTCTGTCACCACTCAGACACAACACCAAATCAATGAACAAACAACACCCAATAGCAATCAAACCTACTCCTTTCTCTTGAATAAACCACATGCTCCACTTTAGCACACCACAACAGCATATTACGGTAGCACTCCACCGACTAGACATCAACCTACAACCCTAGACATACATACAACGAAGCCCTCCTTCAGCAAATACAAAACTAACATCTAATGCTGACACTGTCCTTTCGATCCACTCTTCACCGTCTTGCCACAATAGCAACATCTAACATTAGTGATACTACAATATGTAGTCCTTACTTAACATTATCTTAATGCCATAATCAATACCTATCCTTGCACCGATATAGATAGGCCATACTGCAATATGCAGTCCTCACACTAAACTCTAACTAAGGCCACCGATCATCCCTATCCTCTTTCAAGCCTACATTAGTAGCAACTGCGCCATCCACGTTTACAGCATACAACCATCCTAACGTAGATAGCAACTCCAACTGTTCCATCCTCGTGCAACACAGCAACACATGTTTGACCCTAATGTCTACATGATGTCGTCTCTTAACAACAAACAACAATAATGATACCTAACCACATTAATGGGTTACTGACCTCTGGCCTACTTACTCACGTACGCCTTAGAAGCCTCTAGTCCCTTACCAGGAGAGTTCTCTCTAGTCAACCTACTAAGGATAAGAAACCATGTATAGAAGAATGGTAATTGAACTCCTTGGGAGCTTTGGGTAAGTATACCCTACTCTACTTTATCCCTTGTGCCGATGCTAACTACTCTCTTGCCGAGGCCACTTTGTTAAGTGATGAGAGCCAAGGCCCAACACATCAAATCTTATTTGGACCTTCAGTTGCTAAGAGCTTCTTGCTAAGTGCTGAAGCATAGGCTCATGTTGGCCTAGTACTTCTCTTTTGGCCTCCTACTAATACTTATGGCATCCCTTGCTTGTCTCGACAACTCCTAAGGTTACCACATCATGATCCAGGTCAGTTGCTGTGCTCATAGATTCCTTTGTATGGAACCATTGACAAGCTACCACTTGTCCTTTTAACCTAACACTATACTTTTATTCCTTTGGTCTTTTGTCCTTTTATGCTTTTTCGTATATATTAGGTATCTCCTTTTCATGTATGTCTTATTGTAATTTTCATCACTTATGTTGTTGCCCTAGGGACTTACTATAAATAGCCCTTCTCTTTGTAGCTATAGAATTTGACATTATTCCTTACATATATTGAATATTCTTGGTCCTTACGAAATATTCCTCTCTAAGTTCATTTTTATACACTCTTATCTAGTCTTCCCAAGTAACTCAATATTAGTGGCGAGTGGACCTTGGTATCAACTTGTGTTTTACATCAAGTGAAGTATTATCGTATTCGTAGGTGAGTCATATACTTCGAGTAGCTTTACTTCAGCTACTGTATTTAGTTCGTCGACCTTCCCATTCTATTTTCTTTGATATTTCAAAGGACCCATTTGGTTCTCATCTCCTATGGTAAGCCCTAGTGATAATTGAGCTCTTAGGCACATCATATAATCCTGGTATCAAAGTTAGGTTATGACCGAGAGCTGTATTGTAATAGTTCTTACTAGTCTGTTGCTTATTATACTCTATTCACATTTGGAAGAATACGGCAAGTTCGCAGTCCATTATTAGTTTAGTATTTTCTATGCGTATAAGAGTTTCTTGTGTAAAGAGTGTCTTCTGAAGCTTTGTATTGAGAATATCGAATCCTAGTATTCATGGAGAGATTAATGATACTGAGAGTGATGCTTATGGTCATGGTCATGTTACCCAACAAACACCACATACTACTGATGAGCAAATATAGGACCTTACCATTATTGTGGCCAATTTAGCTATTTCGGTACAGAGAGTCTTAGAGATTGGGCACCCAGAGAGAGTTATTGTTGAAAAGGGTTGAGAAATGAGAGATAAGTCGAGAAGGCAAATGGATGAGCAAGGAGCCCTCGAGCTGATTTGTGTGAACCAACTACTACCCTAACGTACCAACAGAGTTGTGAGAAGGGGACTCGAGCTGGATGAAATTGAGGAGTATAACAAGGAGGAACCATGCAATGTTATCAAGGAGTGTGACCTGAGGGCACCTAGTGGAGTCAAGCATCCCAAAGTGTAGATTCCAATCTTTAATGGGTCTAGTAGTGTTGATGACTACTTAGACTGGGAGGAAAAGATTGAAAAGGTATTTAACTTCTACAACTATGAGAATGCTGTTTGTATTAGGGTAGTTGCATTAGAATTTTTTGGATATGCTACAATATGGTGGAAAAAGTTGCAGAATGCGTGCTAGAGAGTACGATGTGGAATGAAATGAAGAGAGTTATGCGAAATAGGTTCGTACTTGAATACTATTAACAAGACACCTTCCGATGCCTCTAAGATTTGAAATAAGGCAGCAAGTCAGTAGATGAGTATGTATGGGAATTCCAATTATTGATGATCTGATGTGATGTTAATGAACCCAAAACTCAAACTATAGCTCAATTCTTTTCTAAGCTCAAAACTGAGATTGGTGTTATGATGGAGCTATAGAGACTTTGAAATCTAGATGAGGCCATCCGAGTGGTGCAAAGGGTTGAGAGGCAAAGGTGGAGCCATATTAGCTGACTAGGATTACTGAGCCGAAGTAACATGTCGAGCCGATCAGATCATATCATGGCTAAGTAACAAATAGTTTTGAAGTGGACCGCCGAGAACAGGTGCCAAATAGACCGAAATAGGGCCAAGGTAAAGGCAAGGTCGAGGAGACTGAGGTCAAAAGGGACCAAGGTCAAAGCTTAGGAAGGAAGACCCAAGAGATGAAGTACTTTAAATGTCTTGGTTATGGGCATTTGGTTAGTCAATATTCGAACTGATGAGTCATAACTATAAAGGGAGATAAGGCCTAGTTCGAAGTAGAGAGTGAAAACAAAGGAGAGGAAGAGATGATAGTTGAATAGATGCTAGAAGAGTTTGAAGAAGACCCTGATCCCACAACACCACCTTAGAATGATGTCAGGTACTGTTTTGTTATATGACGATCTCTTAGTACTTTTGTGCCCAACAAGAATGCACAAAGGGAGAATCTCTTCCATACGAATTGTTAAGTGGATGGCAAGCTATGTGCCTTGATCATTAACAGGGGAAGTTGTACCAATGTCATAGCATAAGGGGTAGTTAAGGCTACGAAATTGCCAACCTTTCCTCACCCTAAGTCGTACAAGATTCATTGATTGAACGAGAAAGGAGGTTTACTTGTTACCAAGTAGGTTAGAATACCGATTACCATTAGTGATAGGTGCAAGGAAGAGGTGTTATGTGATGTCATTCCTATGTGTGCTTCGCATATCTTATTCAGCTGACCCTGGCTGTTTGACTTGAGAATATTATACGATGGGTATAAGAACACCTAAATGTTGCAGAAGGACTAGAAGAAGGTTATATTGACCCCCATAAGTCTAAAGGAAGTGCAGGAGTCACAAGAGAAGATTCTAGATCACTATAGTGGAAGTCCTTAGTGATTTCCAAAGTTTAATTTTTTCGAGAAGTCAAGGCCAAGGAATCCATGCTCCTTTTAGTCAAGAAACTATTGGAGTTGAGAGAAGCCGAGAGCCTACCTACCAAGGCACAAACACCACTACAAGGGTATGCTGACCTATTTTCTGCCGAGATGCTAAAAGGTTTACTACCTTTAAGAGGCATTGAACAATGCATTAACCTTCAGCCTAGAGCTATCTTACCGAATCGACCTGCCTATAAGCTCAATCTCAAGTAGGCAGCTAAGCTAAAGAAACAAGTGGATGAGTTGGTAGATTGTGGATATGTTCAAGAGAGCATGAGCCTATGTGTCGTACTAGCCATATTAGTACCAAAGAAAGATGGGTCATACAGAATGTACATTGATAGTTGTGCCATGAATAAAATTACTATTAAGTACCGATATCCAATCCCATGGTTGGATAATATGCTCGATGAGTTACAAGGTACCTGTATCTTTTAAAAGATTAATTTGAAGAGTGGCTACCACTAAATACCAATGAGACTTAGAGATGAATGGAAGACGGCCTTTAAGACAAGGGATGGTTTATTCAAATGGATGGTGATGTTGTTTGGTCTGACGAATGCGTCGAGTACTTTTATGCGGCTCATGAATCATGTATTGAGGGCATTGATTGGAAAATGTGTTGTGGTTTATTTTCATGACATTCTGGTCTATAGTGCCAAGCTTGTTGCCTATGTTAAGCATTTAAGATAGGTATTCAACATCCTCAGTGTTGAGAGATTATTCGACAATCTGGAGAAATGTGTGTTCTGCCAAAGCAAGGTTATATTCTTCGGGTATGTTGTTTCAGAGGAAGGAGTCCAAGTTGATAACGAGAAAGTCAGACCTATTCTTAAGTGGCCCACGGCAATTAATGCTGCCAAAGTTAGGAGCTTCCATGGTCTAGCTTCATTCTATTGAAGATTCATTTAGAACTTTAGATCCATAACGATGCCATTAACCAAACTGACCAGGAAGAACTCTGAGTTTAAGTGGTTAGAGAAAGCTTAGAAGAGTTTTGAAGATGTAAAATCTAAATTGACATTTGCTTCAGTACTTTCCCTATCGAATTTCGAGAAAGTTTTTGAACTAGAATGTGATGCATCTGGAGTCGGCATTGGTGCTACCCTTATGCAGGAGCACTAACCCATCGCCTATTTCAACGAGAAACTCAGAGGAGCTGCCTTAAATTACTTAGCTTATGACAAGGAGTACTATGCCCTTATCCAGACACTGCAGAACTAGCAACATTACTTGTTACTAAGAGAGTTCATCATCTACTCAAATCATAAATCTCTCAAACATCTTCGAAGGAAACAAAACCTTTCTCGACATCATGCCAAATGGGATGAATTCTTAGAGCCCTTTTACTACGTCATCCGATAGAAGAAAGGGAGTACCAATACTATAGTCGATGCCTTTTCTCATCGTCATACCCTTATTACAACAATATAAGCTAAGTTGCTTAGATTTGGCACCCTACTTAATTAGTATAAGCATGATCTGTATTTTGGGCCCTTAGTAACCAAGTGCAACGTTGGAAGGGTTATAGATGGCTTTTACTTGAGTTAGGGTCCTAATGAAGGGCAAACAAGTTTATGTGTCAAATGGGTCGACTAGAGAGCTACTTGTCCTAGAAGCTCATGCTGGAGGCTTAGCCGACCATTTTGGAGAAAAGAGGACGATTGAAATATTAAAAGAACATTTCTACTAGCTTAGGATAATGAAAGATGAGCTTTGAATTCCTGAGAGGTGCAAGGTATGTAAACATGCGAAAGGAAGGAGAGAGTTGTATGAAGAGTACACACCCCTGCCCATACTTAAGCGCCCATTGATTGACCTGAGCATGGATTTTATGCTCGGCCTTCCCCAATCATCAAGAAGACATGAGTCAATTATGGTGGTAGTCGGTAAATTCAACAAGTTGAGCTACTTCATTCCTTGCAATAGAATTAATGATGCTTTATTTGTTGCTAACATCTTTTTATAGGAAATTGTGTGATTGTATGGAGTGCTGAGAAGTATTATGTTCGACCATGACTCGAAGTTCATGAGTTTCTTCTAGAAGACCATATGGAAGAAGCTTGGGTACACCCTACTCTACTCTATCCCTTGTGCTAACGCTGACTACTCTCTTTCTAAGGCCTCCTTGCTGAGTGATGAGAACCAAGGCCTTACACATCAAATCCTGCTTAGACCTTTAGTTGCCGAGAGCTTCTTGTCGAGTGCTAAGGCATAAGCTCTTGCTGGTTGAGTACTTCCCTTTTGGCCTCCTACTAATACTTATGGCATCCCTTACTCGTCTCGGCAACCCCTAAAGTTGCTACGTCATGATCCAGATTAGCTGCTGTGCCCATAGATTCCTTTGTACAGAACCATTGATGAGCTACTACCTATCCTTTTGACCTAACATTGTACTTTTATTCCTTTTATCTTTTGTCCTTTTTACCATTTTTCGTATGTACTAGGAATCTTCTTTTCATGTATGCCTTATTGTAATTTTCCTTACTTATATTGTTGTCCTAGGGATTTACTATAAATAGATCCTTCTCTTCGTAGCCGCATAATTAGACATTATTCCTTACAAATATTGAATATTCTTGGTCCTTGTGAGATATTTCTCTCTAAGTCCATTTTTATACACTCTTATGTAGTCTTGCCAAGTAACTTAAGATTAGTGGCGAGTAGACCTTAGCATTAGCTTATGTATTAGATCAAGTGAAGTGCCAAGTTGAGTCTTGTTCATAGGTGAGTCATATCCTTCTAATAGCTTCACATCAACTGCTATATTTAGCTCACTAACCTTCCTATTCTATTTTCTTTGATATTTTGAAGGACCCATTTGGTTCTTATCTTCTATGATAAGCCTTAGTAATAACTGACCTACTAGGCACATCACACATTTAATCTTGCACACAACTAGGTAAGTTAAGTTATTTATTTATTTATTTGTTTATTCGTATTCCGTTTGTCTTTTCTTTCTTTTGGTTTATTTATTTGTCATAGGTTTATTTAATAATTTGTTTAGTAGTTGTCTCTAAGATATGTAACAAAGAAAAAATATTTTAGATTAGTACACTATGCCTTTTTGGAACTTTATTTTTATAATCATTTAGTATTTAGAATTTCTCACTTAGAAAAATAATAAAAAAAAATTAATAAACTTATTTTTCTGAACTAAGGCTTTCCTTTACAGAATTTTCCATAAAATAAAACTTCAAATTAAGACCCTTTTCCTTTCAGTCAAAATAAAAGAATTAAAATGTAAACTTAATCGGTTTTCAAATAAAAAAGAACTAACACATTAAAGTTTTTGGAATGAATTACAAATGTCTAATCCCAACTAGTGGTACGTAAGCACCTCTAGGGCAATGTAAAATTTATGAAACTTTAGTTTCCCATTTTTTGTAAATTATAGCTCAAATGATCTATTTTAGCAAAATAAATACAATTTAATTTATTTTTTGGTGAGTAGGCTTTGTTTGAAAAAAAAAAAGGATAATTTTGAAAACTAAATCTAATTTTAGAAAATTAATAGTGATACCCATTAGGATTTAATAGGTTAGCCCCCAAACTTAAGAAAACTTGGTTTTTGAATTCTTTTCAAAAAAGTTTTTAAAACGTAGACTAGTGGCTAAATTAGAATTGGTTCACTTAATCGATTCTAGTTTAATTATCTTTCTCGGTTTTATTGAGTGGTAACTCTAAAATTTTCCAAAGTAAAAAGTTGGGTTTCATTTAACTTTAGTCGAGGGTCTAAACTAAATAAACATAAGTTTTAGTTTAAATCAAGTTAAGGGAAATGAAATTAAAATGAGAAATCAAAAAATCAAGCTTGACAATAATGATGCTAGTAGTGAAGGAGGAGAGTTAGTCATGGTAGAAAAATCAAAGGATAGATCAAGAGATGATTCAGGGTTTAAATTTGAGGAAAAGGAAGGAGAATATAAAGAAGATTGTATGAAGTTAGTGCCAATTGTTATTCCTACAAACATATTAGGGCTATTAAAAAGTTAAAACCTAAAAAGATTTATGTTTCTGTAAAGAAACAATCTTAATATATTGAACTAAGCATGTTTGATTTCAACTATTTTGAAAATACTAGTTTTTGTTAGAATGAATTTCTAGATATTCTAGGATGTAAAAGTTTGTGTAATGTGGAAGTAATAGTATACGGTGAACTGTTATTTGAGTTTTAAAAGAATTTGGATATGAAAAAGAGAGAGATCCATAGTCAAGTAATGTGTTAGGAAAGAAAATTCAAATCACAAAAGATCATATCAATGATTGTTTTGGGTTTCTAGGAATGAACACTAATAAAGAGTTAAGTAGTTGGGGTAAGAATAAGATGTTGGAGGACCTGACAGGTGGAGAAATATGGCTAGAAAAGGAAGTGAGCATTTTCAGTTGTAGGTTATTAATAAGGCTGTTACACAAACTGGTTGTATGTTGTATTCTTCCTAAGAAAGGAAGTACGACTATTGTATCTAAAGAGGATGCCCTTATCACACTTACTATCCTTTAAAAGAAGAAATTAGATTTAGTAAGTCAGATTATTAAGCATGGCTTAATAACTAGAGTAAAGAAACCTCATGGTATTTTATTAATGAAACTATTTGAGTATAAGAAACTTAAAATTCCTAAAGTTTCTAAGAAAGAAATTCCCATCAATGTGATAGGAGAAGCCAATGTTCATCACATGGGTATCAATTTGAAGAATAATATATGGTTTAGTGATGATTGCGTTTTATGTACATAAGTAGCATAAGAAGAACAAGTCACCTAAGTCTTTGTTTAAGGGGGAGTATTTAGAGGATGAAATAGGGAAAGAATTAGAGGATCCTGATTAGGAAATAGGAAGAAAGAGGAAGGGAAAGTAAATAATTAAAGGGAAGAAAAAGAAGAGTAGTAAGGAGATTAAAGTAAGGACTGGTGGAAAATTTGCAATCAAAGGATGACATGTATGTTGGATTTGATGCAGCATCTACTAATAGAGGTGATTTAGGGTATGTAACGCCTCGCCTTTTAGGTGTCTACTTAAAGAAAATTTCTAAATTTTTGGTACCTAAATACAATTTGTTGTTGCGATCCTTGGGTTAAAGATAAGGTAGAACCTATAATTAACCTATCATATAACAACATAAACTCCTCATTATCAAAAATCTTCTCATTTGATTTAACATAAAACAATGGAAATTATTTATAGGAATGAGTCGAACCCAAAGTATAACAACTATACAATTCTTATACAGTACATGTTTCCATTAAGATAACTTGATAGTATATGTTTACAACAAAAGATCAATGTACACTTTTACAAACTCCCATTGAGTTCTTGTAGAATAACTTGACTATCTTTTTGTAGAGCTCTCTCGTAGTACTTGAATCCAATTTCTTATTCATTTCGGTTACGTAGGGGTTGTCTCTAGCATACCTTCTGACCAACATTCTGATGTATTTTCTACTTCACAGTTTACCTCAATGATACTAGTTATGTGTACTAGCATCTCCTTTTTCCATAATATGAGATCTTGGCTGACTTCTTTCAAGACCTGATGATAAGAAAAACTTATCCCCTTAGCTAACTGTAAGCTGTGTGAGACTAGCAAACAAGTAATAATATAAAATAGTATCTCATCATAAACAAATATATATATCGATCCCAATCACAACACACACTTTCTAACCAAGCAATGCAAGTATAAATGTTTTAGTCAACCAATTTTGTCTAATTGTATGAGTTAGTCATATTATATGCTCTCGCGAACTCTACAATAGACTAACAATAATTCAATCACCGATATATTGAATTAAGGCAAAATAAATACAATACAATTAGATCACAATATGAAAATATCATAAATTGAATTTCAATATCAATAATAAAAGTCATACTAGAACATACGGTTTGATAAGCTCTTAATTGCTTATATTTTATAAAGTGATTTTTTATGATTTTTTAGTTTATTTTAAGAAAATGATACTTAATTGAGTAAAATATTTGTTTTTTTAGGTTTTGGAATGATCTATGGAAGAAAATAAGAAAATAGAAACAAGTTTCACTAAAATCGAAACTAAAATGAGGAAGTTATGAAGTTTTGAAGATTGATATGACCAAACAATCTGACTGTATCATTTCCAATTATGATTTTAAACAAAAATGAGGCATGATCAGTGAAGGACACAACCATGTCCTAAGTCGTGTCATTCCCAAATTTGAAAAAGATTCAAAGTCATCTACAAAGATATGGTATATCAAAACAACATAACCAAGTGATATAGTTGTGTCACTAGGTTGTATTGTAAGTTGTAACTTCTTAATTTCGCCTTTCCTATTTAAGGCTTCTTTAGGGCTTTTTGTTAGAGTTTTTGCACAACTTTTTGAGAGAACTTCAAGTGCTAAATAACAAGAGAGCATAGTACTTCAATGATTTAAGATTCAAGACTCTTTTCATCATTTTCATGGCTTAATCTTTTACTTTTCTTTTAGATCTTGTTAATGATTGTTATTTCATCATTAGTAGTGAGTAGATCTTTTATATCCAGATCTTGTAGAACCTAAATTTTCCATGTGACATTGGTCTTTCTTAGATATAATGAATATCTTTACTTTTGTTGATTCAATTATCTGTACTTACGTGCTTTAGATTAATATTTCTTAGGGTATTAGTGTAAAATCTTATATTGTCCAAGAAAATCGAGAGATTTTTTATCAAGTTTAGAAGTAAATTGTGAAATCTTTCTAGATCTTTATCGTTATCTTTAAGAGAATTCATTGTACTTTAATGAGATATTTAGTTATGCTATTGAAAAGAGATTCTAATAGGTGATTTAAAGATTAGAGTTAATAGATTTGAGAAAATTATTAGCTTTACTAAAGAACTCTCCCATTCAAGAAAATTAATGATTTACTTAGATTATCTTTAGTGAAAGTTGCATGTATAATAATAGACTTAGCACTTGGTATGCCTCCAGCCATGACATCAATCATCTAGCGTGTAAGATAACTAAGCCCATTATAGAATGTTTGAATTTGTATCCAAAGGGGTAATTCGTAATGTAGGCATCACCTTAGTAACTCCTCGAATCTCTCCCATGTATCATAAAGGATCTCATCATCAATTTGAACAAAAGTAGAAATATTGTTTCTAAATTTCGCCATCCTTACAGGTGAGAAATACTTTCCTATAAACTTTGAACCAAACTGTCCCAAGTAATAATGGAACCTTTAGGCAAGGAATTAAGCCACTATTTGACCTTACTTCGTAGGGAGAATAGAAATAGTTTGAATCTACCACATCATCCATGAGACCATTGATCTTGAAAGTGTTGCATAACTCAAAAAAACATGAAATGTGGTTGTTGGGATTCTCATCAACCAATTAGTCAAAATGAACAAATTATTGACCATTTGGATTACTTTCGATTGGATTTGGAAATTTGTTGACTGGACTATAGGTCTTATCATGTTGGATTCAGCTTCAATCACCACTGGCTTGGCAAACTCCATAAGGGTCTTGTTGGCTTCGTTATTGTTTAATGCCATGGCCTCTATCTCTTGATCGCTTTTTGAATCTGTTGACTCTTCCTTCAATAGGAATAGTGAACCTTGATTGATTAGATCAACTACTTCATGAACCTTTTTATGGAGATATTACGAAGTCCTTTCAATTTTTGGATCAAATTCCATAAGATTGCTACTTCTACTTCTGGTCATAAACTAGAAAAAAATTCAAAAATTAGAAATAGTTAAAGGAAGAAAAAATGCCAAAATAATTCATGGAAAGAATTATTACAAACATGTTAAAATAATCGGAAGTCTAGGGTTTTACTAAATTCCTAATTAGTTTACTTTATTGGCTTCTCAATAATGATGCCAAAAACTTGGCTCGAGGTAAGCAAGTGCACTTACTTAAGTTATAGTATAGATTCAGATTTGAATACGAGTGTTGATCTACGAGTAACCATATATGGGAGTAATATCTAATTAATTAACAATAGTATCCCTAAATTATTCTAATTGCCTAACTTTTACAATAATAGATACAACTGAATAATTAGAGATAGTAAATTAAAGATCCCAATAACAAAATAATTAAAATAACAAGAAATATAAACAAAAGCAAGAATAAAAATAAGAACAATTAAAATAAAAGATAAAACATATTCCTTAGTAAATATTTCTTGTTATTTACTGCCTAATTCTGAATGACTTATTCAATCTTAATTGCAATATTGGATTGTGAGGATTCCTATTAAAAATTGACCAAGCCTGCGTCTCTTGGCTAATTCTTAATCTTGAGATAACTTTACCTAAATCACTTCTAAATAAGGTATCATATAATTGCATCAAGCCCTCAAATCGCACTATTAGGTTGCCTTAATCTAGAAAAACTGAACTGCTAAACGTTTAATTCAACCATTTTTGTCTAATTGTATCAATCAATCATATTACATGCTCTCATGAACTCTATAATAAACTTTAGCAATAATTCAATCATCAGTATATTGAATTAAAGACGAAATAAACACAATACAATTAGATTACAATATGAAAATATCATATACTAAATTTCAATATCAATAATAAAAGTCACACTAAAACATAGGGTTCAGTAATGATTTGCAAAGAAAATTAAAACAAAGACATTATAAAAGAAAATTTGGATCGAAAAAAAAATAATAAAACAAAAACCCCTATAATTTTTACCTTAATGACTTTACTCGAAGGGGCTCTCCTTGCAAACCTAGGCCTAGGCATCTATTTACAAGAGTCAAACCTAGATTTAAAAAGAAAACCTAACAAAAATAGAATATTTGCAAATTATTGCATGTCCATGCCTAAAGTATACAGCCATGGTACTGTGGCATAATCTTGTATTTAGTCCAAAATCTTCAAAATTCTACGGAAATTGATGACAAAGGTTATACAACCATAGATCATAGCTGTGGCCTTCAATCATATTCCTCACTAGACTTTGTTTCTCACTTGAAATTCGTCTATTCTAAATCCTTGATCAATGCTTTTGTTCCAATATGCTCCAAAACTTAATAAAAATCTTCAAATGTTCACCAAATGCTTCCAAAGTCCTTGAAAATGAAAACTAAATGGATTAAACTCTAAATTGCTATGAAATTATCTAAATTAATATACAAAATTGCACAAAATTACTATAGAATATGTATCCTAATTTTGCATTATCAAGGATTGACAAAGGATGATGTGGCGGATATAGTGAATAGGAAGATGTAGGAACTTCTAGTTAAGTTGCATCGAAGTACCCACAAATGCAACATGGATCCTACTCCACCTACATCATCTATCCACCTAACACTTCTGCTACCTTCACTATAGCCACTTGTACAATCCACTCCATAACCATCATTAATTGTACAATTTGAGGAACCTTAAATTCCTTAATTTGATTAGGCTGAACAAACTAAAGAGCCGTGCTACTCCATTCTCAACCTCACCTACTAAAGTTGATGTCACTACTCATAATGTGCAACTTTAAGATCTTACACTTGAAGTTCTTCACTCCTCTGATGCTCTCACCTTAAATGGAATTGGCTTTAACTTACATACCACCACTAAGTTCATCTAGCAGCTTTGTGAAATCATGCCCCCAAAAGAAGGAAGAAATAATGATGTATTTACTTCTAACTTTGTCATGTTTTATTCTCTATTCATGTTTTGAGTTAGTTAGTTGCTAAGTTTTTAGTTTTAAACTGGATCAAGTTTGTGTTTAGTCAGTTAGTTAATCAAGTTTCTAAGTTTGTGTTCTATCCAACTAAGTCCAAGTCTTGTCTAGTTTGTTCAAGTCATTATCTTGCAATCAAACTCTATAATGTTTGATCAATTAATGATAGTTCATCTTTAGTTTATTTAATCCTTCTCATGTTTAGTTTGTGTTGAGCTTAAATTTTTCGGTTTTCATTATTTTCCTTAATCTGACCTATATTGAACCTTATACCTATTCAATATAGACCCTCCACTAGTGATTAAGAAAAACTTAGTTTTCTTTTAATTTAAAAAATAAAAAATTTGTTGCCACCACCCAACTAGAGTCAGAAAAAAGGGTTATGTCATAACTAATTGGATAGATCAATTATAACTTAGTAGTCTACGAAAAAACCAATTTTGAAAATAGTTTTTGAAAACAAAAAGTTTTGAATCTATCGGCTAATTTATTAAACCCTAACAAGTACCACTTTGATCTTCTAAATTTAACTTTATTTTTCAAATTACCCTTTTTGAAAGAAAAAAAACTATTTAAAAGTAAATAAAATTTTTATCTACTTACCAAAATGAAGACATTGAAAAATTACTTACGAAAGGGGAAAAATAATTTTTCTTACATATTTTAAGTCACCCTATAATTTCATATGAGTGCTTACGTAACCGCTATTCAAGATTAAACTTTCGTAGTTCATCTATAAAACTTAAGTGTGTTGGCTTCTTTTAATTTTTGAAAATAGCCAACTAGATGTTTTATTCATTTTGTTTTATTTTAAGAAAAATTTCTAAGAAAGGGTCCTAAGTTGGTGTTCCTTTTTTTTTTTTTTTGGAAAAATTCTAGAAAAAAGTCCGAATTTTGAAGAGGGTTTATTACTTTTTTTTTTTAAGAAAAGATAAATTTTTCTAAGTGATAAAATAAGTGTATATGTGTATTATCATTATTATTATAAGAAAAAAATGATTTATGAAAAGAAATTAAATAAATTAAAGAAAAAATTTTCATCATTATTCATATTTTTTATGTTTCATTTTTTCTTTTCTTCTCTTTTTTTTTTTTTTCTCTTCTTCTTCTTCTTTTTTTTTACTGAACTAAGATAGATAAGAAATAAATGAATAAAAAAATAAAAATTCAAAACCTGACTAGACGCAGGTCAAGAATTAGGTGTGCATGAATCATAGGCTAGGATTCGGGTCAAATTTTTGGGTTAGACGGCCCAATCAAGTACCTTGCACATGCCTGGCCAAGAGAGAGAATCATAGAGAGAGCACTTTGTAGCAACTGATTTCAGATGTGTTCTAAGTGGCTACAATGACCAAATCGAGCAAGAAAGAGGATTTTTATTTTATTTCAATTGGTGAATGTGGGTGTAGAGATGATGCCACGGCCAATAGCGGCTGTTTATGTGGTGGTTGAGTTCAGTTCAAGAATGGTAGTGGTGGTAGTGCCTCACGATGGTTGCTAGAGATGAGATGGGGGTTAAGTCTTATGTTTTTGGGGATGGAGAATCTATTGGTGGTGTTGGTTTGTAGTGGTAGTGGCTAGAAGTTGGTGTTTTAAGTGGTGGAGGTCAGGGTTTTGCGATGGCAATTTAGAGGTGTAGATATGGGCAGCAACCGAGGTTGAAATGGGTAATGTTGGAGAGCTTGAAGCTTAAGGAGCTCAACTGTAGTGTTGGTTTAGTTCAAAAACCACCATGATGGTTGAGATTCTAGCTAAAGAGAGAGAGAGAAGTGAACCCTTAAAGAGATGGTATGTGGCGAAAATGGGTGTTTAGGGATAGGTGAGTGGGAACTAATGATTAGAATCAAGTGAGGAGCACCTATTTATAGAAGTTCTAGCTTGATTAAGCATGGAAGAAGCTTAAATGCTCGAATCAAACATTAGTGTGGGTTTGAATGTGAATCTTGATTTTGAAGGAAAAAAGCGAGATTTGAGTGAACAATGCACACAAACAGTGATACACTTACTTCAATAAGAAGCTTCCAAACCTTCCTCTAATCCCCAAATTTGAAAATCATAGTGGAGCTAAAATCTTGGATATAAAATTTTTCTCGATTTAGATAAGGAAACAAGTGAATTCGATCTTGAATTTGGTCCCGATGCAAAGTATCCCATGTAACCTTCATAATTTCATCATTTATTTGATGAAATCATAAAGAAATAAAGGATTAAAATGGTTTGAAAAGTGGTAGTGTTGCTTGCATGGGAAAGAGAGGAAAAGGAAGGGAAATTTAAAGTCGTTGACAGGCACTACGTAGGCATCGCATCAACCATACAGCCCAACCAGTGGCTACCATGTGTCACGAAAGGACATGTGACCTAATAGAATCATGACACTTGGCATTCAAGGATGAAACAAAATAAAAGGTGCAATTTACACCTTGTAATAATCGAATGCAAGATCTCTTACTTTGCCAAATACTAAGACCAAGTGCTTAACCAATGGGCCAGTTAGCCCATGCCCATGCCATATTACTCTTTGCAAATAATATGTATTTAAACTAAAAATCAACCTAAGCCTAAATAGAAGAAAATTACTTATCTTTCCTAAAAAATTACTATCATATTATTACTTAAAAATAAAAACTATTTCTATACAATGTATTTTTATCCTAAATTGTTGGCATTTTTTCAATTTTTTCATATTTTTCTTCATTTTCTAGTCTTTTTTTTTTTTTTTTGCTTTTTTCTATTTTCTTGGATTTTTTAAATTTTTTTATAGTTTTCATTTTTCAAATTTTTTTTGTATTTTTATAAATATTTTATTTTCTTTTTTTACTTTTTCTAATTTTTCAATTTTTTTATTTTTAAATATGACCCTTTTTTATAAAAATTAAACTATAAAAGGGTAAAAATGGGGTCTTTATAGGCTAGAACATTTTCATAAATATTTTATTTAGCCTGTTTAAATAATATTAAATCTGTATAATGATATATGTCTCAAAAAACTAAAGACAATAATGGTAACGATCTAATTGAATATAATCAATATTTGGAAGACGTAATATAATTTTTATTATACATTATTTGGGCCTATTCTCTACTTGGAAAAATGTTTTATTTATACTATATATATTTTAGAAGAAATTAATATGTATACTCTCCACTCTTTACTCATTCTCATCTCTACTCCTTACTAAATAAGTCAGATGTATTTCTTACCTATCATTTAGGGTAGTTCCTTATGGGTGCTTGCTAGTATCAAAGCCAATGGGAGAGTATATAATTTGATAAGTTGGTTTATATTTTTTTAGTGAGACGATTTTCTTTGTGAAGATCTATGTCTTATATTTACTAATCACTTAAGATGAATCCTTTATGAAATATCCTATTATTATGATAAGCCTATTGAGACCTCGTGTAAATCCCGTTTTAAGTTTAAGGGTAGCAAAAGGTCATAAATTGAAAATCACAATATTGGATTTAATTTAATCCTATGATTTAGATCTATAAGATTAGATAAATTAGTCTCTTTTGAACATATAAATTTACTTAGAAGAACTATGTCTTCTTTTAGTTTTACTCCCTTTGAGCAATTAGAAGAATTTATGCTAAATAATAGAGATGAAATACATTTGAAAGATTTTCATAAGGTAATAGATGAGTGGAAAATACCAAAAACCTCTTATGATCAAATATATCAAATTACTAAATGGAAATTTTTTAGAAAAAATGATTATGTTATAGCCATAGAAGAAAATGATATTTTAGTCTCTGATGGTTTAAGAATAATAAAACTCTTAAATGCTGATTCAATTAGAAAATATGTAAAAGAATGGAATTATATGCATTTAGGTCTAGTCTAGGAAGGAGCAAAACCTCTTACTAAATTAGGATTAAATACTTCTGTTTTCATGGTCCTTAGAGATACTAGAGAACTGATCTATGAAACATCAATTCACACAACAATAGAGCTAGTCTTAGTAATGGATTAATCCAGTTTGAATGTCATTCAAATATCACTCTTGCTCTTAAAGACAAAACAATAATGAGTTCTATAATCCTTTAAATCAAAACCCATAATTACCAAATGGTAGAAGGATCAATACCAATAGTTGTAATATACAGATTCTATTTTAAATTAATGAGAATTGCTTTTTGTTCTAAGTCATATAAAATAGATAAAAGAGGTTGAACTCTTGTTATCCAATAAACCTAACCAAAGCTAATGTTTTTATTCCTAAAATAATTAAATGGTCTCAAGTTAACTTACTTAAGTATTAGGAAGTAGAAAATCCATTTTCAAAACCATCAGTTTACAATAATGAACCATCAAATGTTGTTCAACACCCAAATGGTAAAGTCACCATCTAATTCAATAGGAGATCTTTTGATCAACCTAGAAGACCTTTAGTAATAAGGTCAATGTCATCTTCCTCTAGGAGATCAGTAGACTTTCTAAATCCTCCTCTAATAATCTAAACACCCTTTCATACTCAATCCAATATTTAATCAAATGATCAGTCAAATAGGCAACCAAATATTCAAGATAATCTATCCATATCTGGAATTGTCCATAATAGGTTAGGTATAACTTAACTAGTTTACGAACCAACCAATGAACCAAAACATAGAGAAGCCTCACTTTTAGAAATAGGTGATTCAAAACTTAATGTTTTAGAAAAAATTTTCAAACTTGAAAGGATTCTTCTAAACAACGAGTTTAATTTGCCTAAAAATGAGAAAATAAGAAAATGGTATTTTGAAATATTCAATAATGTTAAACAACAAATAAAAGATGAATATTATAACCTCATGAATAAAAGAGGCTCTCGGATATATTTCTTCGAATGGTTTGAAGAATATTATCTAAAACCAAAAGAAATTAATATGATCAATGAATGTTTTAAATGGAAATTGAATGACAGACAAATAATAGAATCAAATCATCTACCACTCAACAATATAAAAACTACTCATAAAAATACAGAAATAACCCTTATACCTTTTAAAAATGCTATAGAAGAACAAGGCTCAAGAATAAAGAAAGTGATAAATCAAAATAATTTCACAAACCAACATTTACACACCATAGGAAAATAATTAGATAGAATAAAAGATACAATCAATAATGAGATAAACAAAATCAATGTTATCAATAAAACCAATAGAAATTTACCTTTATTTAAATCATTTGAAATGCTAAAAAATTCAAGCAATGAATTCTTAAAAGCTTTAGATGATAGGAAAAGAATGTTAAAAAATAATATGATAAAAGAAGAAACTTTATCTTCAAAACCAATTAATTTTTTGAATATAGACACACCAACTTTAATTAAGAAGGGTATTGCCATTGATGATACACCTTTAGAAAAAATCAATGTTTTGGATGAAACTGATAATGAATCAATTAGTGATACAATGTCCAACATTTCTTTAAAAAATTTAAATATTAATGAGTCAAATGATGAAATTAACAAAATCAATTGGAAAGAACTGCAAAAATTGTATTATCAAAAAGCAACACCTCTTAATATACTCATCGAAGAAAAAACTAGTAATTATCAAAATTAGTATTTTGTAGGATCCACATATGAATGGAATATTGATGGATGCTCAGAACAAAAAATTCTTAATGTCCTTAATCAAATGATAATGTTTTCTAATACTAATAAAACTATTCTGAATGTTACTAATTACCATTAGCACTCATTTTAATTTTTAGTTTACTAGTAAATTAAAAGGTTGGTGAGATAACTATCTCACTAAAGAACAATGCATCAATATTTTAACTTCATGTAAAATTGATGAAAATGAAAGAAGAATTTTAAACGATAATGATGAACCAATCCAAGATATGGTTAATATATTAATTTTCTCAATCAGCCAACATTTCATAGGTGGCTCTTTACATATTAGGGATAAAACCTTAAATCTATTGTCCAATATGAAGTGCAAGTCTTTAGGAGAATTTAGACAATACAAAAATATTCTTTTCCAAAGAGTCTTATTGAGAAATGATTGTAATCAACCATTCTAGAAAGAAAAGTTTTTAGCTAGTTTACCTAAATTAATAGAAGAACAAGTTAGAACTAAAATCTAGGAAGACAATAAAGGAGAAATTCCCTATGACAATTTGTCGTATGGAGAATTAGCTTCTTATATTTATAAGATTGGAACTAATTTATGTATTACAATAAGATTACAAAAACAATTAAAAAATGAACAGTACTTAAAACACTAAAGCCTTGGTGATTTTTGTACCCAATATGATCTTTCTTTTGTTAGTAATAAGAAAACGAAAAATAAAAAATCCTCTTATTCATCTTCAAAATGTCCTTAATGATTACACAAAAAACCCTGAAGAAATTTCAATAAAAAATTTTCAAGAAGACTTGAAAACTCAAAGAAATTCAACAAAGAGAAAAAGGATAAAAAAATATAAAATAAAATGGTATAAACAATTAAGATGTTATAAATGTAAGAAAATTGGTCACACAGCAAATTTTTGCAAAATCAATAATAAACTTAATGAATTAAATCTTGATGAACAAACAATGGATAATATCTTGCAAATATTTTGTGATAATAAACTTTCTTCATCAGAAAATGATTGTGATAATGAAATTGAAGTTAATGACATGAAACCCACGTCATCCTCATCATCTGAAGAAGATAATGAAATTAATGTTTTAACAAATGAAAAAGAAGAAACTCTTTGCAATATTAATCAATTATCAAATGATAATGAAAAATTTAACTTCATAAAAAATTTTAATAAACCCAATTTACCTCTTACACCAAATCTACCGTATAATCTTAATGAAATCCTCGAAAGAGGTAAAAGAAAACAGAAAAAATCAATAACAATTAGTCATTTGCAAAATGAAGTTAATATTCAAAAACAAGAAATAAAAGATTTAAAATTGATGCAAATAAGTCTTCAAAAAGACTTTCTTGAACTTAAACAAAAAATAGTTCAAGAAAACAATCCTAAAGTAATCAATGGAGAAACTTCTAATATTGAAAATTCAAATGTTTTGCTAATATTTGATAATAATGATTATCTAGTGCATCTTGTTCAAGTAACAATGAGAAAATGAATAATTAATATTACAATTAGAATTAATAATGAATTTATTCTAGAAACAATTGCATTATTTGATACTAGTGCAGATTTGAATTATATTAGAGAAGGATTAATCCCTACAAAATATTTTAAGAAAACTACCCAATCTTTAAGTTTTGCATCTACTAGTAAATTACGCATCAATTATTAATTGTTCAATGTTGAAATAATAAAAGACAATGCTTCATATAAAACTTCTTTCATACTTGTGAAAAATTTAAATAAAAATGTTATTTTAGGAACTCATTTCATAAATCAAATCCAACCATTCTCTGTAAATAAAGATGGAATTGAAATACAATATTTTAAAAGGAAAATTGTGTTCAATTTCATTACAAAACTACAAACCAAATACTTAAATGAATTAAAAGACAATTCAATTTTTGAATTAAATTGTTTAATTCAATGCAAAGAAAACCATTTAATGTATTTACAAAAGGATATTGAGTTTAAAAGAATTGAAACTCAACTCAATAATGAAAATTTAAAAAATAAGGTTTCTAATTTGGAAATAGAAATAAAAAATTCAATCTATTCAACTCTTCCAAATGCATTCTGGAATTATAAATCTCATATTGTAGATTTACCTTACAAGAATGATTTTAATGAAAAAAATATTCCTACTAAAGCAAGACCCTTACAAATGAATAATGAAGTCTTAACTCATTGGAAAAAATGAAATAAATAATTTACTCAATAAAAAAATGATTTGAAAAAATAAATCTCCATAGAGTTGTTTTGCTTTTTATGTTAATAAGAATGCAGAAATAGAAAGAGGTGTCCTAAGGTTAGTAATTAACAATAAGCCTCTTAATAATGTTCTAAAATGGATTAGGTATCCAATACCTAATAAGAGAGATTTACTCAATAGGTTGCACAGTGCTAAAATATTTTCAAAATTTGATATGAAATCTAGATTTTGGCAAATTTAGATTAAGGATAGTGATAGATACAAAACTGTCTTCACATTTCCTTTTAGTCAATATGAATGAAATGTAATACTATTTGGATTGAAAAATGCTCCCTTTGAATTTCAAAGGATAATGAATGAAATTTTTAATGACTTTGCAAATTTCGTAATTTTCTATATAAATGATATTCTAATTTTTTTATCTAATATAGATCAATATTTCAATATATAAAAATCTTTATTAATATAGTTAGGAAAAATGGCTTAGTTGTTTTACCATCTAAGATTAGTCTTTTCCAAATTAAGATTAGATTTTTAGGTTTCAATATTCATAATGGAACAATAATTCCCATCCAAAGATTGATTGAATTTGCAGCCAAATTTCCTAATGAAATTAAGGATAAAAATCAACTCCAAAAATTTCTAAGATGTTTAAATTATGTTAAAGATTTTTTTCTCAATCTTAATATTATTTGCAAACCATTATACTAAAGGTTAAAAAAAAATCAACCCCAAAGGTCAATAGAACATACCAATGCTGTCAAAATAATTAAACAAAAAATTAATAAAATTCCAAGTCTGCACATTACAAATCCTTTTTTGCCAAAAATAGTAGAAATTAATGCTTCTAGTTTAGGATTCGAAGGAATACTAAAACAGAAACAAAATAATAAAGAATATGTTGTTCAATTTGTGTCAAAAAATTGAAATGAATGCCAATGCAATTATTCTATAATTAAAAAGGAAATTTTAGCAATTGTTTTAACAATTTCCAAATTTTAAGGAGATTTGTTAAATAAAAAATTTCTTTTATGAATAGATTGCAAAGCTACTAAAAATGTTTTAATAAAAGATGTTCAAAACATTGTATCTAAACAAATTTTTACCTAATAGCAATCAATACTTTCTATGTTTGATTTTGAAATAAAGTATTTTAATGGATCTTCTAATTCTCTTCCCGATTTCTTTACTTGTGAATTTTTTCAAGGAGATGTCTCCTAAAAAAGAGAAGGATAAAGGAAATGAAAAAGCTTCGTCATCCTTTAACAAAGGGTTGACTAATATCAAATCCTGGTTAGATGTTTGTAAATCATCTAACAGCCCATTGATAATAAAAAAGGAATCCTCTTCTAGGACCTCAATAGGACCTTAAGACCAATATCTTCAAATAATCAATCTTCTTCCAATACCCAAACACAATCCAATGAAAATTTGTCCTAATTAGCCGATATAGCAATTACTCCAGGATTGTTAAAAGCAATTTTAATAGCCTTACAAACAAAAAATGAACCCCCAATATTGCTTGGAATTCCTTAACAAACAGAGACTTAGAGGAAAAATCAAAATATTCAAATTATTGAAGTAACATTTTCAGTACTTTTCACAATAATACTTACAAATCAAAGGTCTAAATTCTTCCAAAAACCCATTTCCATATATGTTTTCTCTGTTGAAGAAAACCTATTTGAAAAGAAACCTTCTGAATTTGCTAGAAAAATTTTTACAAAAGATTTTTATTATGTCTCATATGATGTTTACAAACCCATCCGGTTTTATGAAAAAATTTTGATTGAAACTGGGTCAATAAAATTCAAACATTTTGAAAAAGAATGGTTAGTTGTTCTACGGCTAGAATCTTAAAGGTATTCAATTTTAAAGAATGGCAAACCCATCCAACAACCTCAATAAAACTCAATATAGAACATTTTTCAGCACAACCAATTTATCGAGTTAGCTATAATTACTATGATTATAAACAAGCTTGGTGGAATGTTTTCTATTAAATGAATCCAAAAAGATCACATACTTGGTTAATATTTTTTTATAATTATTCTTTTGAAAATCTTCCCAACTGGTTTACACATTGGTGGTAACAATTTAAAGCAATCCCTAAGGTTGTTTATGAAAATGCCAAAAATGGTTTTAATGCTTTGATAAGAAAATATGACCCAACACCACATGAGAAAAATTTCTAGAAGGAAATGTTTTATTTTCTACATATTGGTGTATCATGGGTTATGGCATGGTAGTTCGATTACAAACCTAATAGGACTTCTAATACAACTAATTTGATCAGAATGTATAAAGTCGAATTGTAGGACAATTATAAAATGTGGAATAGACTTGAAGAAGATTCAATTTTGAATTGGATAAAAAACAAGAATTCTTCAATTACTCCCACCAGTATTTCAACACCACAATTCCATAATAGAAATTTTTTGTTCTCTTCTTTAGCCAGTGCCAATTCTTTAGAACAAATGAAGCAAATCCTGAAAAAAGCATTTGCTAACATCAACAAGTCAACCCAAGGATCAAGCTCAGATTTAGAGTTAGGATCTCATCATAGCGGGAATTCAAATGAAGATAACTGCTATGAGATAAATCTAGATGATCCTTGAATATTAAATGTAATTTTGTCTTTAGATGTAATTTTGCACTATAAAAATACAATAGGAATATAGTATTTGTACACATGTACCACAGTGCACAATAATGTCATCAATGACGTAATATATCACCTTCTAACATAATACTATTTATGTCTCCTCCTTTGTACTATTTCTACAGTACTTTGTCAACTACAATACTACTATTCACTACAATAATCGATCGGCTCCTTCAGTTATAAAATAAGACCTTCTCTCTCATTTGGGTAAGGTCAGAAAACAAAACTCCTCCTTCCAGATCACTCTAACCTTCTTTTCCTCACCTCTTCTATACCTCTCAAATTCTAGTTTCCTCTTCTTCCTCTCATACACATACTTTCTTCCACTTTCGATCTTAATTCCACCAATCAATTCTCTTTCAATAATCAAATACTTTCCTTCTTAAAGCATATCGTTTGCTTCAATCTTGAGTTAGAATACCATTACCTCTCAATATTCTCAAATCTCTTCCAAATATTTTCAATATTTCAAATTGTTCTTTGAATATCTATATATGCTCTTGTATTTTGTACAAATTGTTTTAAATCAATAAAATTTCAATTTGTTTATTTCTCTTCTTACCTCTTTTATATTATATCTTGTATGGGGAATCTCCAATTAATTTGAGTGTAATTCTATGAGATCTATCAATTTAATATTGCTTACTATTGCAAAACCCTATAATCAGCTGGTATTACCACCTTTGGAGGTTTTATATTTTGCATAATCTTGTATAAAACCTCACTAGTCTTGCCATTGCCGCCTGTGATGATCTCAATAATATCTTGTTGATATATCTTTTTATGTCACAATCTATTGTTCATATTTATGTTTATGATTATCTAAATAAAGTAATATAATTTCTTAAGTAGTATTATAGTTCAATAGTCCATAGTGATTGGTATTAATTACTCTCATACATATTTGACTACTAATATACTAATTATATGTTTTATTCTATAGATGTCTAAGCAATATAATCCTAAGAACTGGGAGGAAGAAGCAGAAGTCTTAGAATATTTGTTTAGTGCCATTGCTTAGCTAGAACATTTTCATAAATGTTTTATTTGGCTTGTTGGACATGTACTTTTTATCTTAGAAAATTAATAAATAATATTTATTTAGCCGGTTTAAATAATATTAAATCTATATAATGATATATGTCTAAAAAAACTAAAGATAATAATGGTAATGATCTAATTGAATATAATTAATATTTGGAAGATGCAATAGAATTTTTTTATACATTATTTAAGCCTATTCTCTACTTGGAGAAAAGTTTTATTTATGCGATATATATTTTAGAAGAAATTAATATATATACTCTCCAATCTCTATTCATTCTCATCTCTATTCCTTACTAAATAAGTCAAATATATTTCTTACCTATCATTTAGGGTAGTTCCTTATGGGTGCTTACTGGTATTAGACTAAAAAAAAAAAGATACCATTTTTGCCTTAGAGATAAACTTGCCCTAAGAAGCACTATAAGTAGTTAACTATCCTAGGTCTAATCTGCTAGGGATTTGGTAAAAGATGAAAGGTATTTTGAAACAAAGAGAAGGAACACTAAGAGTTGGCAAAGATACGAGTGGTTTTTTCAAAAGGGTATAGCACCCTAAAAGTTGACGACAACCTTAAAAGGTTTTGATGAAAGAGAAGGGCTTCAAGAGTTAACATGACCGCAAAATGATATTGAAATGGAGGGTAGCATCCGAGGTTAGTAAAAACCCAAAATGGTACTGAATAGAGGGTAACGCCCTAAAAGCTGGCAAGATCCCAAAAATGATGCTAAATGGAAGGTACCACCCTTATGAGCTAACAAGAACCCTAAAATGATATTAAAAAGTGGGTAGCGCCCTTGTGGGCCGGCAATATCACAAAAATGTACTGAATAGAGGGTAGTGTCCTTGTGGGCTGGCAAGAACCTAAAAATGGTATTGAATAGAGCATAGTACCCTAAGAGCTGATGGAGAGTAACAACCCTTTGGGTTAGCAAGAATCCAAAAATGGTACCAAATAGAGGGTAGCTCCCTAAAAGCTGATAAGAACCCTAAAATGATACTGAATAGAGGGTAGCGCCCCTTATCGGCTAGTAAGAGCCCCAAAATGGTAACATTCAATAAGTTAGCTAAACTAGCAACCCTGGTGAGAAATCAATTTGAAACTTGGTAATTCTTTTCTAAGTTGACTAACTTAGGCAGAAGCGTCTCTAAGGAACTAGTAACCCTAAATGACAAAGTGATTTGAATCCTAGTAGTGCTCTTTTTAGCTGACTGAGTTAAGTAAGAGCATCTCTAAGGGATTCGCAACCCTAAGTGAGAAAGTAATTTGCAATCTAGTCATGCTCTTTTAAACTGACTAACCTAAGTAGGAGCATCGCTAAAAGACTATTATCCCTAGATGAGAAAATGATTTAAAACCTAGTAGTGCTCTTTTGAGCTAACTGACCTAAGCAAGAGTATCTTTAGGGGACTAGCAACCCTAAATGATAAATGGACTTGAAACTTGGTCTTGCTCCTCTAAGTTAACTAATCTAGGTAGAAGCATCTTTAGAGGACTAGCAACCATAACTGGGGATTGATTTCAAACTTGATCATGCTTCTTTGAGCTAATTAACCTAGTTAGAGCATCTTTAAGGGACTAAAAACTTAAATGATAAATTGACTTGAGACCCAGTCGTACTCCTCTAATCTAACTAACCTAGGTGGGAGCATCATTAAAAGATTAGCAACCTTAAATGATAAATTAAGTCTTTGATTTATGTGATATTGGAAAAATCAAAGAATAAATTAGAGAATAGATCAGGGAGTTTAGACAGATTTATATTTTGATAGAGTAGTATTGATCAGATGTTATTGTAGATTTTTGACGAATTGAAGGTCTAGCTTTACTCATTGGATTATTTAGGTAATATGTCCAATACATTCCACTAAGTTGGACACATATCTATAAGGATTAAGTAAGACAAAATTAATTATTTTAAGATAAGTTTATTTGAAAAGGAGATTATGACATGATTTGTTAGAGTTGCATTGACATATTATTACAATCAAATTTTTTGAGATATTTACTAGATATTTATGCAAATTAAAGAAGATTTTGTAGAAGTTTAAAATTAGATATTATTCAAAGCTCAAGATAGGTATACACAAATGGTTGGATATTGAGATAAGGTTGAAATTGAATCTTCTCAAGTTGTCGTAGATTTTTTATTCAAATTCTAGATTCAACTTCAAAGAAGATTTTATGCAAGTTTGAATAACAAATTAGATATTTGCTTATATCTACGTATAAGTGATCAACTTCAAAATTTACTAGAGAATTAGGTTTAAAATTCAAAATAAAAGTTCTAAGATAAGCTCAAAGAATTTAAGAAGATGTTCAAGCTTTTTGAATTCAATTTCTAAGGGTTCCATTTTCAGCCAAAACAAAGAGATTATTCTAAAAGTCGTACAAATTAGTTTTAAAATATGATCAGTAAGTCATTAGTCAAGACTAATCATAACAGATTTGCTTCCACAAATTAAGGATAACAAGCTACAACAGCTAATTTAAGATTTTTCAAAGTATCATTAAGATATCCTTTAAGAATTCAATAAAGAGATATTATTGTAAGACCAAATAAAGGTAGAGCAAATCAAAATTTTGAGACACATCGTTTTGCAACTTTCATCTACAATATTTATGCTCTAGCATGAATTAGAAGATAAATCAAAAAGTTTGCTGATCATACAAATTTTGTTTTAACATTGTTTTGTGAGCTTATACTTAAGAATCCTTGTATTTATTCCTTGAATTCTTTAACTCTTATTTGTTGAAAGTTCGGAGACCTATTAGAGAGAGTTACTGTGTACTCTATAGATCCGTACTAGGTAAGAGACAGCCTAGACAAACAAAGCAAATGGTTGATTTGTAATCTCTTTATTTGATTGAAGTTTAAAGTGGATATGGGACGATGCTGGTTTAGAAACGTACACATTATCCCATGCTTGGTTAAAAAAAAATGTGAACATTCTTGAGTCAACTCTTATTTTTGAAGTAAAAATTACAAAAGATAGCTTATTTTTAGTAGTCCATCTTAATAGTGAAAATTTACATTCCATCCTTAACTATTTCTTTTCTAACTCAATTCCAAGGATATAAACTAAGACTGTTTTAGAAGTTCTTCAATATCATTTAAGGTACTTTAATATTGAAATAATTTTAAATTTATTAATTTATTACTTTTAATAGTATTTGAGAAAAGAAAATAGAAGGAATTTATGTGATATAGTAAAATACATTCGAATAACACAACATGAAATTTATGCACACCCCGTATAACTTCAAGCAATACACGGCATATACTTAAACTTTTACACACTATATGCCACCATATATAAGGCATATATAACCTCAACACGCCGTGTACTTCCTCTTCCACACTTCAATTAAGAAATGCAATACCATCTCCCTCCTTCATCTTACAAGACCAATCCTTAAAGAAACTTAGATCTAAAGCTACTCTTTGATTCCAATACTCTTGATAATGGAAAACACTTAGATGTGTTTTCCCAAATCTACAAGAATTGCATAGTAACAACCATAATAAAAGGAATCTGACTCATACCTTGATCGATCCTCTAGTTTTGAATTTTGATATCAGAATACTTACACCACCATTCTTGAAAGAGCCTTTCAAATAAAGATCCCCATAGTTAGACACAATTTAAATATAATCCTTCTATACAAAAACTTGTTTCTTACCTTGATTAAGATTTGGTTTATAAACTTAGATTCACATTGTTGCAACATATACCACAACTCCCAAAAACCTTAAGAAATCCAAGTATCTAATTTAGTTTTGATGAGTTCCTAATTGTATATATTTTATTTAGTGATTTTTGGTGATTTTCCTTGATATTTAAGTTTATTTTTAGACAATAATACTTAATTGAGTAAAATTTTATTTTCTAGATTTTGAAATGATCTATGCAAGAAAACGAGAAGATAGAAACAAATTTTACTCAAATCAAAGTTACAATAAACAAGTTATGAAGGTTTGAAGATCAATATAGCTAAATGACATAACTATGTCATTTCTAAGCAAATTTGGAGCTGATTTTCAACTGTCATAGCTTATGACACAACCAAAAAACATGACTATGTCATCAGTCGTGTCATTTCTAGGTTTAAAAAAAAAAAGAAAAGACAAACATGAAGCATAGTAAAAGATACGACCAAAAAACACGGTTATGTCCCTGGTCATGTCTTTTTCAACCTACCTGTTTTTTTTTTTTTTTTTTTTTTTTGTATATAAAGCCTTGTTAAGGTTTATTTGAGAGGATTTGTTAGACACGATATGGAGAGAGCTTTTCAAGACAAGAACTCTCAAGGAGTAAAAGGATAATCAAGAATTTAAGATTTGATCTTATTTAGACTTCATGATTTTTTTTTCTATAATTTTCTACTATTTGTTTCTAGATTCCTATTTTGTGATATATAGTGAGTAGAGTATCTAGGTTTTGTGGAACCTAGATCTATTTATGTGTCATGATTAGTATTTGATTAATTTAATTCTTTATTATTTTCTTGATTCAACTAAATATGCTTCATGATTTAGGTTATTATTTTCATAGATAATAATCTAAAGTTTGATATCTTATAAAAAATCTCTTATAAAAGAATTAAGAGATTTTTTATAAAATTAGATCTAAGCATGGTTGATGAGAATTGTTGCAAGATTAAAGATAATTTATAAGATTCTTCCGGATTTCAAATTAAAGCGTAAGGAATTCATTGTTCAATAATGCAATCTTAGGTTATGCTATTGAGAAGAGATTCTAATAGGTGATTCTAAGGTTAGGATTAATTGACTTGAAAAAGTGATTAACTTCAGTAGAGAATTCTCCCGATCAAGAAAAATTAAAGTATAAATTAGATTATCTTTAGGAAAATCACATGTTAGATCTAAGGAAAGCAAGATCTAGGTACAACGTTGAATATTGAATTAATTGAATTGCTTTCTTGTTAATTGTTGAATTACATCTTAGTTAATTTTTAAATTAGTTTTAGCAGTAATTTAGATTTACTTTTTTAAGTTTCTTAAAATTTAATTTTCTAGTTATATAATAGAGATCTAGTAAATACTAGTAGTCAGAGTCTCTGAGGGGTTAACATTCTGACTTATATTCAATATATTATAAACTAATAAGTGTACTTACCTACATCAAGCTTCAATTCACCAATAATCTATTATAGAGGAATTGCACCTTACCATTTTCTATATTGAAATTCTCTTTGGAGACCACCGATAAGACAAGCTCTATCACTACCAATGAGAGAGTCTTGAAAACGATAGAGAAAACCTAATTCAATGGCTTGCTATCTATTCATAGGTAGGGTTTTCACTTAATCCTAAACTTCTAAATCTACCTCTAACTTTTAAAATGTATCATTTTCATGTCATTGACTTTATTGATGGGGTTATACATCTAAGGATCTTGATTCATTACAAGGGAAAAGGTAATTAAAGAGCAACTATAATAAATCTCGTTTAACATAACTACTACATATATTTTGATGGTTGAACTTTTAAAGTATTTATTTATTTGGCAAACTACAATCACATTACAGCAATTGGGGGAAGGCGCAATTGAACTTGGTTCACCCCACTTAGAGACCGATGTTCAAATCATAGATTGCATACGACCTTGAGATGCAACTCCGAAGTATAATTGACCATATTTGGATGGTTATATAATGTTAATAATCACAACTGAACTCTCATAACAGAAATCCTACCGTAATTGAACGTTAGAACCACTGAACCAGATATAAAAGTTTCTCATATTCTAGAAATCCAAGCTGATTCCAATCCCCTGGAACGAATAGAGTTGTATGCCAAATCTCATGTTTGAATCAACGACTTTGAGGCATAAATTACGTAATCTCTAGAGAGATATCTCGCCAACATACAAAGTTCGACATGAGCTTTTTCAAAGCAACCATCTTTCATGATATAATGAAATTCCAGTTCATGATTAGCAAAATCTGTAACTCTGATCCTACAATTTAGAAATTAACAGATCCAAAAACTTGTGCAAGGATTTTTCTTTTAAGTGTAAACGCTGCCATAAATGCTGACATTTCCATGGTAAAATTTTTGGGTTTTTGTGCCCTCAGTTTGGTTGATCGGCCATCCACTGGATTGTCTATACCTTTTAAAACTTATTTTTGTTACTTCAGGTCCATGGTGTGTGTATGTGTGTGCATGTGTGTATGTATAGAAGAAGAAGGTTCAATAATTAAATAGAAGCATAGTGTACGTCAAGGCTATTATAACTTATTGATATCATCATTAGTTTTCCATCTGAATAAATCATGATTTAAATCCCTCTTCTTCCAAGTTGTAATATAGTTAACACAAAAACACAAAAAAATAAAGGAGCATAGTGCATGCATGCACAAGCACTCGTTTACACACATATGTACAATTATATAACTACATATTTTGTTAAGGTTGTAATTAAAGAGTAACGTCAATTGTATATATAGACTACGTAAGACGCATTATACATAAATATATTGATATTATCTAAATAGAGGATTTTTTCTATTATCTTATCCTTTTTTTTTTATGGGATTGGTACACTCCTCCATCCTATTATTGATTTACATTCCCTTAAATCTAAACCATTCAACTAATTATAAATCTAATGGTCTGATTTGAAAAAATGTAAATTAAGGGTGAAATATGGGGCTTAATTGATCTTATTAAAATAGGGAACAGCATCATAGAACCTCCAATGGAAAAGAAATGATAATATATATATATATATATATATATATACCCTCATACACATGCATACATGTATATCTGCCTAAAGGAAAATGTATTTGGACACACATTGATTACATATTCATATAGACACGCATACATGTGCTTGCGCGTACAAACAAGGAGTACAGAATTCATGTCCATATATAAGTGCTCCAATCAAAGCTTAAAAGAAACAAACATTACTAATATACACGTACAACTAGATAAAGACATGAACAAAAGGAAAACGACTAGTAATATATGACTATATACAAACCCAAATGCAGTTACAGCACTTATGGACACATATCTACGGTGTTTGGGTTTAAAATAAAAGAGACCAAGAATTCATGTTAAAAATATAAACTACCATATAGAATTAGAAAACTTTCCAATTTCTGCATCAATTTCTAGAATTTAGTCTCCTTACTTAAAATGGAGAACAAATATATACATATCAAATATCAAATATAAAAATTGCCACAAGAGATAGAAAATTTTTCAATTTCTATCATTTGATTTTTTGGAACTTATTCTCTTACCTAAAGTAGAGAATGCAATGTCTATGAAAATAAAAATTTTCAAAGCGAAGTAAAATTACAGGTTTATTAGAATTAACATTTAATTGTTTATGAGATATTTGTAATTTTAAAGGTAATTGCAGGAATTTAACAGTAAAATTGTAAGTTTTGAGGAGAAACACTAAAAATCTGTCTCTTGTGCTTTAATATCTGCTAGATGGATATCTATTTGCAATCCGTGTGCTTGAAACAAACGAGATCAAATATAATTTATGCAAAAAATCTAAACTATCATGAGTGTTAAAAATCCTTTGATTTCCACAATACAATAAGAGTTAAAAGCCTTTTCGATTATTACATCTTGATTTGCTGAAATTTAGTCGCCTATTTAAAATGGAGTATGTGATATATAGGAAAGCAAAAAATTACCAAAACAAAGAAAAATTTCTGCTTCACTATATTAACATTTAACTATTTATGTGGTAAATGGCATATTATTAATCTAAATAGCGATTGAAGGAATATCTTGGCAAAAAAGTAAACTTTTAAGAGTTACAATAACAAAATTATTCTCTTTCTCTTTAATAATATAGATATATACATATACATGTGTGTTATAAGTCATACATAGAAAAAGGGTTACTATTAGATATAGATGTAGACATGCCAACATAAGCACTACTATGTTATGTTTAGATGAGAGGATCCGATAGTAGTGGTCACATGCATACAATGTGGGTTTTGCATTTCATGTGGTCTTAGAGATGTGGTGTAGAATAATGTGTGGAGATAAGTTATTAAAGATAATTTTTCTTTGAATATCTGACTTTATTAAATGGGTAGGAACTCTTAAGCATTTATAGGGTTCAATCATTGATGACATTCGTCAAATTGCACAATGGTCAATGGCTGATGTAAGTCTTCCTCTTGATAGATCTCTCTATGTACTCCTTGTAGATTTTAAGCCCATAAAAGGCCTATCTAAGTAGATGAGTGTCGTTGAGAAAAGCTGAGAGTGGATGGTTGGCCTGATGATCCGTATTCTATGCTCAATGTACCTTTAACTCATCTCAAGTATGTGGATCGTACTCCTTAAGCCTTTCATTTAGCCTAAAGAGTTAAGCCCACATTGTTAATAGGCTCAATACTCAAAATCCATTTTGTCACTCTACATTATACACACATATACACAAACATGCACTATACATACAAAACACACACATACATACTTTGAAGATAATCATATGCATACATAAGTTAAGGGAAATTATAAAAATATGACATGTTTTGTCACTTTTGCAAACTCATGACCTATGTTTTATTTATTGATAAATATATGAGCTATATTTTATTTCTAAGTATTAATGTTAATTGAGAAACATGTGTCAGTTTTTTATTGCTTCATAATGATTAATTTAGTAAGATAATATTATCAAATAAATTTAATTAATTTATATATTAAAAATAATATAGCTACAGAAATGAAAATAAAAAGAAAAAATGTACAAAAAATTCTATTTAATATTAATATAGTATTTATTGCTAAGTTAAAAGTAGTTAATAACTAAGCCAATAAATAATAATAAGTATTTCTTAATCACTCCACCCAAAAGTTTCTAGATAATGTCAATATTGTATTCGCTACTTAGCTTTATAACCTAATACCAATTTTGCTCGAGGAGCTAGTAGAGGCTTTGGTTTAAGTAGGGTCTTTTATTCCCCCAAGAAGTAAACAAGGTACTCTCTAGCATGATAATAATGGAAGAAATTATGGAGGCTATTTTTCAAATGGGAGGATTTAAAGCTCTAGCTCTTGATGGCTACCCTAATGTGTTTCATCAATCATGTTAGGATATTACAAGCTCTTCAATCATAAAAATAATGTTGAAATTCCTTGCCATAGTTACATTCCTTCAATCCATCAATCAAATTGATCTAGTTCTTATTTCTAAAATCTGAAACCTTTAAAATGTCATATAGTATGGACCAATTAGTCTTTGTAACTTTCTGTATAAAATCACTTCTATTGATAGGATTTTCCAAATATAAAGCCTAAGCTTAGGTTGACCTCTCCAAGACTTAGGTTGACCTCCTTGCAACTTAGGTAACCATAACCAAACAAAACCAAGCATCTAGAAGTTTTACTAACTTCACTCGAGACCCTATCAAGTGATATGTTGAACCACTACTTTTAAAACAAAAACGTATTTTTACTAAAGAGTATACTAGGTTACGTATGTAGCAATAAACTAGTGAGAACCAAGCTGAACTTATAGGGAATACTATACTGTTTCGTAGCTATATTAGTCTCATCTAAGCTAGACAAATCAAATTAAAGATTTTAGAATTAAATTCTAAACATTAATTGAATGACTAATCAATTTTAATATATTAGAATATTCAACACCTCTAATGGATTCAATCATGAACTAGTTGAGTGGAAACTAATTAATGTTGATATCAAGTAAATCCATATTATGCTTATCAAATCTTCAACTCATTTTAGTTTTAAAGTAATGAAGTACTAAGTAAAGGTTTCTTTTCTTAAAGCAAATAATTATCTAGGGTTCATCAAATTAACCCTTTCTATCTTTAGACAAGAAATAAATTTGATTAACCCTTTTCAATTACTAAAACTTAATTGAATTAAAGCATATATCTCTATATCTTTCTTTCATCCAAATCAACTCAATCATGGATATTAATTAGAAAAAGTTTTCTCAAACTCAATCATAATCTAATATATATTCCAACAAATCAAAATATATACTCAGTGATTATGGAATCAAGGTTCAACCAATAACTATATAATGAAAAGTAACGAAAGCCATTAATTAGTAATCCAAACATAAAATTCACAATTTCAATTAAAGCACAAAAAAAAAGGAAGGTTCAACAGCTTCTAAAGCAAGAATATGGAGAAAGGAATGAAAACAAGAGTAGAAAAGGTTCCCAAGCCTTAATTTGTGCTCAAATATTACTTCCTATCCCTACTCTCTAAAATATGCTCTTCTTCTACTACAACTCCTTCTCCTCTTCCTCCTCTTCTAGCCTTTAGAGTCTATAAATTCACATCCTAAAAGTATGAGCTTAGATCCCCTATTTCCTTCATATAATAAACAGCTCAAACTCTAGTTTTAATGCCTATACAACCTCCCAAGATGGTTAAGTTTTGGTTGTTTTGAGCATATCTTTTCAAATCTATAAATCTATCTAGAAATTGGACATTTAATGAGAACATGACCCAAACACGATCATGTTGAAAGGTCATATCTAAATTCCTATAACATGATTTGTTATACTAAGTCATGTCTAATTTTCTCTTTCAACATGGAATGTTTCACTACTTCAAAACATGATCATGTCTACCTTTCATATACCTTACCATAATTCTTTGATTCTCCATATGAATTCACTTTAACAATCATGTCTAATAGTTGTGTTTGTAGTTCATAACACCTCCAATTTAGCTCTAAATTAAGTAAAACTTGATTCTTTTTCTTCATTTTTATCTCAATAACTCATCAAAACCCTAAAATCAAAATATTACTCAAAAGTATAAAACTCTAAAAATACACAAAAATCATAAAGAAATACTATGAAAACTCCATAATACATATACATACAAAAAATTGAAGATAGGCTACATAAGCTACAGTAAGGTGCATGAAACACCAATCCAATCTCAATGGAAAAAGAAAAGAAAAAAAAAAAAAAACTACACTACAATTCTTAGAACTTACCTGTCCATTAGCAATGTATGCTCAGCAATTATTGTATATGCAATAAGATAACTCAAGTATGCTAAAAGGGATCTCATAGCTTGCAAAGTTAAGTGGTAAGGGTATTCCTATGGTTGATAAGCTACGAGTCCTTTTTCTCCCTTCCACACATCTGATTCGGAGGATTTAGGATAAACAAGTGCTGTAGCCCCAATTTGTTAGCATTCTGCCCTTTAAACTTAGTTACACGAAAAGTCATCATTTCAATGGCAAACTCTATTCCGCCTTCACCTCACATTCTTAAGTGCTTGGTGAGTCGAGTTATCTGTATACCACTCAAGATTATGGACACTTCATAAGACTCCATAATATATATGCAAAATTGAATACCTATCATTGAGTCACTAGTTGCTAGCTTAACCTAATAAGAATGAAGACCTTTAAGCTTGTAAGGACCTAGGCTTTCTAGCTTAGATAACCCAACCTAATCTAAGAATTCAAATGGAGATGCACCTGTTGTAAGCTACTTCCACAAAATTTGAAGTAGATCTTGTGATTCTAATCCACTTCCCTAAAGTAGCTTAGCCTTATTCCCTATAAATAGAAGATGAAGCCTCGTGGTAATAAATCCTCAACTTTACACACTTGTACACTCTCCTATGCTCTTTACTCTCTCCATTATCACTCTTGCTAACTTAAGCATCAAGTGGCCAAAGTGAAGCACTTCTTAGCACCCATTGGCACCTTTCTTTTTCGCTATTTTGTAGGTGACACATCACTAATTAAAGATCCACAAACAATAATTTCCAAATTTGAGTAAATAGACTCAAACCCTTTTTTAATAACTTTATATTGAGAATCAAAATACCTTTATTTCATGAAAAATTAGCCATGATAATGTTTTGACTACACATTAAGTCTTCTGCTTTTGAGAAAATAAAAAGAAAGGAAAAAGTGATTTTGTGCATCAAAAGTTCACATAAATAAGGCGAGTAATAGAACTGAAAGGGACATTAAGAGAGGTTCCACGACGAAGTGGTTTTATGAAGAGTTTGATAAATTGGATTATGAGATGTGTAATAGTTGTTCATTATAATGTTCTAGTTGATGGAAAGTTAGTTGCAAATATTTTTCTAGAGAGAAGGTTGAGGTAAAGAGATCCATTATCACTATATTTATTTATTTTGGTCGATAATTTTCTCCCTAAGGAGATGATTAGAAGTTTAACTGTAAGCTTACAAATTTTAAGCCTAAGTCGAGTTGAAAACCCCTTTTTACCTCGGAACTCTGTAGAATCGATAATTATTCCAAAACTTCAAAAATGAAAAAGACTAAAACTACTTAAGTTAAATGTGAAAAGTAAGCACCCTAAACATGATAATGTAAAATCTCTTGTATTAAACTTAAATAATTAGAGAGTAGATAAAAAAAAATTTTAGAGCCATAAAATATTATACAATTAGTACAAGACCATGCATAGAGAATATGGAAAATCTCTATACAATATCTAGGGCTACTTACTCCTTTATATCTCTTGAAGTGGTAAAGTAGGCCAGGTTGTTTGTTACTAGCACCAAAACAAGTTTGAAGGTAAAAACACCAATAGGGAGTATTATAGTGCCCAAGGAAATAGTGAAAAGGTGTTCACTCAAGATATAAAATTTTGATAATACTATGGATGTGATCATAATTGAGATGAGTAAGTATGCAGTTATTTTAGGAATGAGCTAGATGACCAGCACTAAGGCCACAATTGACTATAGAGAAGGGAAGGTAATGTTTTAAACCTTAAATAGGGGTAGCAACAAAGCTTAAGAATGAAATTTCAACGACTGAAGCACTAAGGTTGAACTCTCTTGAATTGATACTTAATACCAACTGGCTAAATGCAGTTAAAGCCAAACTAGAAAGGCCCAACATCAAAGAGATTGGGGTAGTAAATGAATTTCTAAATGTATTTGCTGATCAATTATTAGGTCTACCGTTGAAGAGAGAGATTGACTTCGTTATTTAATTGATGCTCGGAATTAAGCCAATTTCTAAGGCACCCTATTGGATGGCCCTAATTAAGTTAAGAGAACTGAAGAAATAATTGTTAGAATTACTAAACTAAGGGTTTATAAGGCCTAATGTCTCTTTGTTAGGTGTACTGGTCTTGTTTATTAAAAAGAAGGATGGTTCACTAAGGCTTTATATAGACTACCGGGATTTGAATAAGGTGATTATCAAGAATAAATATCCCTTCCCATAAATTGATGGCCTATTCAATTAGTTACAAGGGGCTAGTGTTTGCTCTAAAATTGAGTTGTGGTCAAGTTACCACTAATTGAGAATTAAGCCAAAAGATGTACTAAAGACAACTTTTCAAACTTGATATAGACATTACAAGTTTTTAGTAATGCCATTTGGATTTACTAATACCCCTACAGCGTTTATGAATTCAATGAATCAGGTGTTCTAACCCTTATTAGATAATTGCATAATTGTTTTCATTGATGACATTTTGGTATTCTCGACCACTCTTGAGCAACATGAAGAGCATTTAAGAGTAGTATTGTAAACATTACGAGAGCACCAACTATATGCTAAGTTGTCCAGGTGTAATTTTTGGTTAAGAAAGATCTCTTTTCTTAGACATGTTATTCTAAGGGAAGTAATCTTAGTTGATCCTGAGAAGACCAAGGCTATACTTGAATGGAAGAGGCAAGAAACAGTGACAAAAGCAAGAAGCTTCCTTGACCTAGTAGGCTACTATAGAAAGTTTGTCAAGGATTTCTCTACGATTGCACGATCACTTACCAAATTAAAACAAAACAATTTGAAATTTAATTGGAATGAAAAACAAAAGAGGAGTTTCCAAGAGTTGAAAAATTGACTAGTGTTAGCTTTAGCTCTAGTTCTAGTATTACCCAACAATATGGAGCTTTTCATTATATACAACGATGCTTCTAAGAACAACTTGGGATGTGTATTAATGCAAGGAGAGAAGGTGATAGCCTATGCGTCACAACAACTAACACCTCATGAGCAAAATTATTTGATTTATGACTTAAAACTTACAGTAGTAGTGTTTGCTATAAATTATGGAGACATTACTTGTATAGGCAAAGGTGTGAGATATACTGGTCACAAAAGTCTAAAATACCTATTCACACAAAAAGAATTAAACATGAGGCAAATGTGTTGGCTCAAACTAATTAAAGGCTATGGTTTGGGTATTAACTACTGTCTGGGTAAGGTGAATGTCGTGACTGATGCTTTAAGCAGGAAAAATCATGTAGAGGTAACTTCTCTTCTCAAAGACCAAAAAGAGTTAATCAAGGAATTTGAGAAGCTAAACTTAGAGTTTATCTAGCATGACGAAAGTACAGAATTAACAAGCTTAGTGGTAGAGCCAACCTTACTTAAAAGAATTAGAGCAACCCCAAAAGGATGATCTAGCCTTAATGCAAGTTTGAATGAAATGGCAAAATACTCAAATTTCAAGATTGATGATCAGGGGATGCCCTGTATGAACAATAGATTGTGTGTGCCAAATGATCTTGATCTTTAAAAATAAATATTGAGGGAAGCTTACTACTCCGATTATACAATACATCTGAGGGGAAACAAGATATATCATGATTTGAAGAAAAAATTTTCATGGAATGGTATGAAATAAGATGTCAGCAACTTTGTGCTGAAGTGTCATACCTGCCAAAAAGTCAAGGTGGAACATCAACAACTTGGGGAAAAGTTGCAACCATTAGAAATCTTCAAATAGAATTAGGAGCAAATTACTATGGACTTTGTGACCAGTTTACCAAGAATTATAGCTATCTTTGATGTTATATGGGTGATTATCAATCAACTCACCAAGTCAGTACACTTCCTCCCCATTAGTATAACTTATTCACTAGAGAAATTATCCTATATATTTATAAGAGAGATCGTAAGGTTGTACGATGTGCCAATGAATATTGTTTCCGATAGGGACCCTAAATTCATGTCTAAATTCTAAGTGAGACTAGAAAAGGTTTATGGGAACTAAATTGTAGTTTAGTACTGTGTACCACCTCAAATTGATGGACAATATAAAAGAACGATATAGACATTGGAGGATATGCTTCAAGCTTATACTATTGAATTTAAAGGGAATTGGGATACTCACTTACCTCTTATTGAATTTGCATGCAATAATAGCTATCACTCGACCATCCAAATGCTACTATATGAAGCATTATGAGCAAAAATGTTGATCCCCATTGTTCTGAGATGCCGTAGAGAAAGCTATGTTAGGGGTTGAACTTGGCGCAAGAAGTGGTTGACAAAGTAAGGATCATAAGACAAAAGATGAAAGAAGCTTAGGATTGACAAAAGAGCTGGGCATATTTAAGGAGATTAGAACTGGATTTTCAAATAAGAGATCACATGTATTTAAAGGTAAGCCCTATTAAAAGCATACACCGAGTAAGAACAAAGGGTAAGTTGAGCCTAAGAGATATAGGGCCTTTTGAAATCTTAGATCAGGTTAGAAAGTTAGCCTATTGGTTGGCATTGCAACCAAACCTATCCAAGATCTGCAATGTCTTCCATGTGTCTATTTTGAGGAAGCACATACAAGACCCTAATCAAATGGTTGAGTTGGAGCCAGTATTATTGAAGGAGAACTTAACATACAAGGAGCATTCAATTAAGATCACGGATTGTAAAGTGCAAAAGTTAAGAAATAAGGAAATCTGATAGATAAAAGTATTATGTAGAAACCATGAGCATCAAGAGGCAACTTAGGAAGCAAAAGTTGAAGTGGGATGTAAGTACCTGCACTTATTTGAGGATTTAGGTATGTGCTCAAGTTTTGAGAGCAAAATTTATCTTAAAGAAGGGGATGATGTAAACCATATAAATTTTAAGCCTGGAGAAGGATATACTCGTACTTATTTGAGGATCTAAAGATACTTTTTGAAATCGATAATTATTCCAAAACTTCAAAAATTTAACAAGACTAAAACTACCTAAGTTAAATGGGAAAGGTAAACACCCTTAGCATGATAATTTAAAACTACTCACTCTAAACTTAAATATTTGGAGAGTGGATAAAAAGTAAATTTTTAGGGACCATAAAATTTTATATAATTGATACGAGACCATGCATGGAGAATACGGAAAATCTCTACACAATATCTAGGGCCATATCCCATAAGAGAATTTGAGCAAGTAAATAGGTGTCTTGCTTGGTCCTTGTCATCATGTATCCAACTCCATCTCAAATTCATCGCCCTGTCCTTCAACCAAATTCTAAAGTTGAAAACCTAAACTATTACACTTGTAAGTACATTCTTTTTCCTGTCGCATGAAAGGATTCAGGCCACCTAAATTTTAGTTTGCATGTTGCCTACATGGAAATTTGCACGTGTGTCTGTGTGTGTTGAAGCTTCTTCACTCTTTTCGTTTTGTCTACTTGAAAGCTTCTTTCGCGTGGCCGGATTGTTCAAGTTACAAAGAAATCAAACTCCCTACTGCATCTTGTACTACGACTTGAAATAGGAAATCAATTGGCCTTTTTCCTTTCTCTCTGTCTCTATCCAACAACAGCCTATGGTAGGAAACCTAAAACAACCTTAAGCTTCAAAGAAATTCTGGTTCAAAAATGCTCCTTGCACTTGCTTTTTGAGATTGCCGCTTACCTGGTTCCTTTTTCTTTCCAACCATCTTCATGTCATGCTAAACCAAGGAATGGTAATCCTAGTTGAATTTCCATTTGCTGCTAAACAAAAGGACGTCCAGCACTTCCATCTTATTCTCCTTCCATCATGTTCACAAGTACATGTGGAAACAGATCATGCTACAGAAAAATTTCTTTTCCCATCAAAGCAAAGCAACGTGAAGGTCGACCTAAGACTACTATACCGTAATTTTTCCTAAAACCATTAAAGTTTACAACTCAAGGGACTGGATTTTCCTTTCTTTTTTTTTTTCCTTTCTCCAATCTCCTCTCTTAAATTCATGCCACTGCAAGCTATTTGGACCAGCTTCACCACAGAAAACTTCTCACACCCTCCATACTCTTCTTGTTTTTATCTTTGGTGTGAAACAAAAAGAGGAGCCTTCTAACCTTTCTCGCCCTCCAGCAAAAGAAGCAAGCTACTCCCCTTCCTAGTCATCCCTTAGCGCTCCATCTCCATACCAAAATATCCACGTTGCTGTAAATTTTCTCGCTGTTGCGTTCAGGTTGGACAAATTTCAAGCTTCGCCTCCTCCGAACCAACTGCTACCTAGCGGAGTGAACTTTTATGTGGTAACCTTCTTTTCCCGGCTTGTACACATCTTATTAATGTATATCGAAACATCTTGCTTCGAACATTTCCTACGTCGTTTAGTCGTCGCAAATTACGAAAGCAACCTCGCGTTTAAAAACTACCTAGCCTTAGCGATGAACTAACACAGTAATGTCTTAAAGCCTAGTCTCATCTCCTTCCACCACCGTTCGGACGTTTAGTCGACAGGAACTTTCTTTTTTTCTTTATTTTGATGTTGCATGACTGCCTTCTTTCTCCTTTTCTTCTTCGCTTCACAACACCCACTTGCAAAGGAAACAAAAACCACACCATTGCCAAAGACTTAAGGAAAGATTGTTGAGGTCCATGCGTAGAGTTCAACCAGAACCAGCAACATCTCCTTCCACCGCCGTTTGGACGTTTAGTCGACAGGAACTTTCTTTTTTTCTTTATCTTGACGTTGCATGGCTGACTTCTTTGTCCTTTTCTTCTTCGCTTCACAACCCCCACTTGCAAAGGAAACAAAAACCACACCACTACCGAAGACATAAGGAAAGATTGTTGGGGTCCATGCGTAGAGTTAAACCAGAACCAGCAACATTGTTTCCTTTTTTATGGGTTCCTTCTTCTTTTTTTCTTTCCTTCTCCTTTGGACATATGAGACCCTCCTGTTGAAACAGGGATATGTTCAATTTTTTTTTTTTTTTTTTCTTTCAGTACCTAAGTTGGTCCATGCCTAGCTGGGAAAAGTACTAGTAAAGAAAAACCAAACAAAAGGAAATAAGATCTATGACCTACACTTGGGAAGAACACACGTTGAAGACTTAAAATGGTCCATCTAGGAAAACAAAATCCAAACCTGAAACTTGCCAAATGACTTAGTGAAGTGGCATGAGAAATAGAAAAAGCAGACACCCAACATTGCCCGTTAGTGACGAAACTGGAGAATGTTGCACTCGAACACTATGACCGAAACTAAAGAAAGCTTTCTGATAATAAGAATCATAATAATTCCGGTCATGATATTGCATGAATAATTCCGGCCTACACAATACACAATGGTAATGAAAGGTCTTGTGAAGGTTGTTGTATAATTAGAGTGTATTATATTTCTCATAGGATGCATTTTGTATAATATGACTTTTACCCTAGTTATGAGCTTGTTAAGCACCGGAGACGTCAACCGTGTGCTAAAGGTAGAGTTTAGAGACCTTCATTTAAAGATTAATATGAATTGTTGAGCCTACTCACATACCACACCTAGGCCTTTGTTTTTTTTTCTTTCTTCACACACCTCGACATATATATATATATATATATATAAACAATATTATCATATCGATTATTTTTTTATAACATGGTATTGTAAGACTTTTGATTTGGTAAATTTAAGCCCAAGTGTGGTACCTAAATTTGTTGGACTAATGATTCTCAAACTCTAACTTCGAAGGATGCTAAATTAAAGTATAGTTGTATATAGTTTCTAAGCATCTATATATATTTGGTTGGTATAATGATTTTTAGCATGCATTCATACATTTGATATAACTTAGTTGATTACTTGTTGTGCCCATATAGTTGAGGATTCTCACTAAGCTATTAACTTATACCCGTGTAGATTTTTGTTATAGATACAAAGTATCTCCATTGTTCCAAGTAAGGGGATGCCCAAGGTGGGTGATCGGTTGATGGGTGGATATTGAGGGATTTCAAGTGCTTGAGAGGCATTTTATTAAATTATATTATGACTCTCTTTATTTAATCTTGGATATGTGAGACTATAGTTGATATTATCGAAGGACATTGGATATGGTAGGAATCGAAGTCCTGATCTAATATTGGCCCTTGTGATGTATTTTTAGATTCCCTCATATGTTTAAATCTTCCGTTAATACTACACACTTGATATTAATTAATTATGCATGACTTGAGAGGTATTTAGGAGTGAAAGGCCTTGTGTCTCGTATACAAGATCAATGGGTGGCATGAGTGCCAATATTTGGTTTTTATGTGATATACGGTGACCTATCACTATCAATGTATCTTTACTAGGTGTGACATTATCATCGGGAAGAATACTTTTTCTATATTATCTTTATCTTTATTTTGGTTGTTGGTGTCGATCTTTTTCTGACTCTAGTCTGAAGGCTATTGGAAGTAAAGCACTTTGCCTTGGGACTAAATTGGCTAGAAATATGGGTTAGAAAAATGTAGTGATGGAGATTAAAACGTCGCAGTTATTTCGTGCATTATTTGGTGTGGCTCGCTGCTTACATTTAGCCTTAACTTATTTTTCCAAAAGCCCAACAACTCATGAGGGCCCTGTGTAATGTTTCTTTTATTTTTAAATTTGCCATGAGAATTGCAATTCTTAGATATTTTTAGGAGAACGATGTGTCCATGGAACCTAAGCTAGGCACTCTTAATTGCTAATACTTGTTTTCAAAGTATGTTTATAAAGAGTGCGTGGTATATATATTCATATCAAGTATTTTTCTAATCTTTATATTTCATATACACTTACGGTAGTTATAAGTAATGAGATATCAAACTTAGTACCAATTGCACAATAACATGATCTCCAGTCAGGCCATTTTGGCCATTGCAATGTTCTCTCTCTCCTTTCTTTCCCATTAAATTTCAATTAAATAATGAAAAAAGAAGTCGCTGTTATGCACTTGTGTATTTTCCAAATGCCTAGTTCAATTTGACCTATATATTTTTTTTTTCACCATGAAAAATTGGTATAAATTTTTACGTTTAACATTAACGTATGGATATAATATATGAGGAAAGATTCAACGATATTAAAATGTCACGTAAATCAGTAAATAATATGTAAATATTAATAAAATTTTGATGTATTAATATAGCAACATACTCTTTTAAAAAATACTAATTATGTTTTAACGTGTCAAAATTATATTAATATTTATACGTCATTCATTGATTCACATAACGTATTAGTACCATTGAAGTCTTTCTCGTAATATATGGACAATAGTTCCTTTTATTTTAAATAAGGATAAATTATGTTTTGAGTAATTGTGTTTTTACTCTTTTTCAATTTGGGTACTTATGTTTTTGTTTTTAATGTTGTCTATAAATATTAGCCAATAGAGATTCAAATGAGATTGGGCTTCACGTAAATATATGAGCCGACAAAATAAGGAATAGTGAGGTGCACTAGGTTGTTGTCCGATGTGACCATTTCAATACTTAAGTTAGACGTGTATGTGAGGAGAGTAAAAGTACTCAAAGGTAATAAGAAGGCTTAAGTGTACAAAGTATTAAGTAGTTTATCGTTGAGTGGTGACCTTATACTTATAGAGAAATGGAGTTGACAGTTGGACAGGAGTTAGTGAGCAAAAGCCATATCTTTAAGTATTAGATAAAGGAGCCATGATGTCTGACGTGTTTCACAAATGTAGGAAATAGTTGTTAACTTAGTTGTCCGATATTATCTATATTCTTCTAGCTTAGTGGCCATTGTAGTTAGGTAGGCTGTATGATGAGTCTGGGTTAAGGTTGGCCATGAAAGGGAAGGCTGAGTCTTTAAGTAGTGCAACTTAGGCTATAAGTCTTATTAAGTCGGCACAAGTTTAAGAGACCCATATCTAAAAGGCTCTATCAATACTTATCCCCCTTCCCCCATAGTCTCATTGCTGTTGTAGAGGCAAGGAGAGAAAAGATGGGCTTCTCGGGTGTAGTCTCATTGTTGTTATGGAGGCAAGGAGGGGAAAGACAGGCTTCTCAAGCATACAGTCAATTCGGTTGAGAGGCATCCATGTTAGCAAGGTGACATGGTGACGGTGCTGACGTGCCAACAAGTTAATGTAGCGATGAAAACATCCAAGTTAAGTGACATAGAGGTCGAGCAAACTTGGTCTAACCAAGTAGGTTGCTACTAGGGCTAAGGTGGGATAAGGGAGGCCTAACCTCCTTGGTCGCTAAGGAGTACCGGGTAGCTAGCCTTCAGTTAGGTTAGGTTTGAGCCAAATAGGCGATCCGAGGTGGATACTCAATGGGTTGAGCTAAGCGCTCTAAGTTAAGGCAAAGATTTAGTAGGTTAAGTGCTTCAAACAACAAGGTCGCAGAGTAGAAGGCGTTGAGTAGACAAGATTGAGCTAAGCTAAACACTATTCAAACTATTACCATTTATCTGTGTCAAGGCATAGTGTTGTTGAAGTATCAAATAAGTTCTTTCATGGAAGTCAAAGGGGGTTTGGAAAAACTTCTTACGAAAGTAACTTTTTGAATTTGTACTTTATCGCATACTTTTACGATGTTGTTAATGTGATGTGACAAGTGTCTTGTCATTGCAGACATGTGTGCAGTAGACATACACATAGTTGCATGGGTTTTGTTTTTCAAATGCAACCATCTAATCAAAACAGTCTCCATGTGTCCACATTGCAATGTTTTAAGGGATTTGTGCTTATACAAATCCCTAAAACTTTCAATTTGCTATCTAAAGTGTTCAACCTATAAATATCAAAGTTGCCTAAAGAGATTATCTTTCGCAACTTCTCACTTTCTTAATGCAACTTCAACTTTCTTCAAAGCTCCCTTTCTTTTTCCCTAAATTTCTCCAAAGCTCTTCACTTTTCCATATTTCTTCATCGTCAAGATGTCTACTAACAGCGAAGTAAATATAGGTGAGACACCTTCTAATGCATTAAAATATAACATTATGACCAACTTTGAAGCCATAAGGGGTGACCCTCCCCGCAAAGGAGAGGATAAAGCTATGTTGCTGGCATAATTGGATAATGACTTGAGAATGGTAGTAGAGGCGCTAGATAGGACAAGGCTTATTAGCACCATCCTAAGAGACATTTATGTGTACAATCCCTTACCTAAGGCTATAGATCTATTCACCATGCCTGGGATAAACAAAGATCCAACAATCGGATTAACAAGAGTAAGCCTTCCTCCATTAACTGGGTCTTAGTGAACTTCATGGTTGGATTGACTCTAGGCTGGATAGTACAACTGCCAAGAAAGGAAGAGAGGGTGCCCTTACTGTAGGGGAGGCATTTTGCAATGTTTGAAAAGTGTTTAGATTATGGGCAACACTTCCCCTTAAGCGAATTCGAGAAGGAGCTCTTCAACTTCCATGAGTGCAATGTAGCGTAAGTCCCTCCTAATGGGTAGAGGGTGTTAAAGGTAGTCCAAGGACTTTATGAATACCTAGTGATAAGGGTCACACTTGAACTCTTCAACCATTTCTATATGTGGAAGAGTTTAAGTAGATGGTTATACCTCCAGCCTTATCTAAGGAGGAAGTTGTTTGGAAGCCTAACAAATTTCATTAAAAGCTGGCAGGATGATTTCCTAGTAGTGGAGCTACCAAACTAAGCAAACTTCTAGACACAATGGACTACTTTGGTCTAAACTAGAAGTCAAAAGGAGCTGGGGTCCAGTAATGCTGAGGCTATAAGGGAGATAATGCCTTCATGGCCTTGAGAAATAGCCAAGAAATAAACGCCGAAGAGGTGGTGAAAAGATACTTCAAGTATCTAATCTTCGAGCTTTTCCCTAGCATGAAGAAGGCTATGATGAAGAAATGGATGGAAGGTATAAGTTCATTTTTCACAAACAACTTCTTCTGTCGCGCTAGACTATGTGTAGAACTGTGTTTCATTTGACGTCTTCCTAAAGAGAAGGGAAGAATCTTCCTTGTCTATGCTAGTCACAACGGAGTTGGTAAATGATCATGCTATACTCTTTCTTTCTGCTGACAATTTGTTTGATTCTTTATAGGTAAGAGATTAGCTGAAGAGATACCCTATCCACCAACATTTGAGTTGTTGAGGCATCACCGAGCTAAGGTGAAGCTGACTACTAAAGCATCTAACCCTAAAGGCAAGGTTGTGGGCTAAAAGTTAAGTGTGGAAAGGATAAGTAGGGTCAACCCAGCTTCTTTGCCCTAAGGGATTCCTACCTTCCAGGACATTGGCTACTGAGCTTGTGAGTATAGTTCTTCCAACCACCAATTTTGTCCTTACATCAATACCCATTACTATAGAGGATGAACCTACCTACGTCGAAGAGCTGGACGTAGTGATGTTTGCCCCCTCTAATAAGGGTAAGGAGGGAGTGGCCAAGACCAATGCCCCGACCAAGGCAATTAGGCAAAAGAGGAAGGCTCTTTAAACTACTAAGGACGAGGCCTTCAAGGTGAAGAAGAAGAAGAAGACAAGGAAGGTACCTATTAGTCAGTCGAGCTTTTATAAATGGCCCTTAGGTTATCCTTACAGGTGCACCAATGAGCTCAAGGATGCCTTCTACGAAGTCTTGAACAAGTTCCAATATATGGGTATAGCACTGAACTCATTTAAGGACGTACTATACAAGTCTTAAAACGAGGAGCTGTGCCTTCAGAAGGTCAAGTCCAAAACTAAGAAGTTAGGGGGAAGCTCCCAAGGCCAAAGTAGGAGGTTCGAGGCAATGATATTATGTTGCGCCATCGGGCTCTCAACCTCTAGGCTTCAATGGGATCATATACCCTTAACAATTAAGCCATCCTTAAAGACCTATTAAGGATGGGAGGGGGTGCTCCCATGGAGATGGTAGGTCACTTGAGCTCCCTCATTTAGTAGGTAGGTCTTTGTCTCTTTAAATAGATTTCTTTCCTTGTTGATACTGATTTGATCTCAGTTTATGTGTTTCTTTGTAGTACCATAGCCAGGTGTTTCTCTAACTTAGTAACTACAACATACTATTGAATGAGGTAAAGGAATTTCGTGCAATGATGTCTAGTGCACAAAAGAGCCTGAAGGAGGTAAAGTCTTCCTCTAGTAAATATTTATAAAAGTTTAGTAAGGCTAACCGGTACCTGTGCTATTCTTATATGCAGATGACTATGCTTAAGGCAAAGCTTTAGGAGGCAAAGCAGAGGTGAGCCGATGTTAAGAAGAATACTAAGCAAGATGGCAAACTCAAGACTTAACTAAATGAGGAATAGAGGGCTAAGGCTAAACTCTCTCCAAAGTTGGACCAGAAGAGGAGAGATAAGGGAGAGCTTGAAAAAGAAAATGTTAAGCTGAAGGCATCGATCTCCAGGCTAAAGATCGAGTTAGTGATGAAGATGTCTGAGTGTGACAACGCTAAAACAACATTGTTGGAGCTAGCTAGTCAAAAGGTTAGGTTGGAGCAAAAAATTTAAGAGCTCCAAAGAGACATCTCAAAGATGAAGGAGATCATCTCCAAATTGGAGAGTAGGGAGGTGCTCAATGAGGCTGCTGATAGCAAGGCCATCGATGACTTCTATAAGATGGAGCAATGGCTAGAGGAGCTAGAGGACCTCTCCATTAAGTGCGCTTGGTACATGCAAAATGAGGTGCTATCCCATCATCTTGAGCTTGAGCATAACTTCTTATGCTGGTTGGATGCTCCAACTCATCAAGAGATGAGAGCAGCCCAAGCAAGAGAAAGAGAAACTGCTCAAGCAACTACTATGGTCCAAGGTACCTCTTCTACTGTCGGGGATAGTCAAAATGTCACTCCATCTACTTCTACCTTGGTAGCCTAGCAAGAGGTCACTCTTTAAAATGCTTGTGAGGATGATTAAGGCCAAGGTGATCCTCCTGTTGACCCAAGCCAACAAGTCTTAGCCCTTCCCTTTGCAACTTTAGGGCAATCATCTCAAGAGCAAGGGCCATCAATGGATTAGCCCTTCGAACAAATTAAAGCATTGGATTTTTCAAAGCTTTTGAAGTTTGTTGATCCCAAGCAATAAGCAGTTGTCCCCCTTCCTTTCTTTTTGTACATCAAGTCAATATGTTGACCTTATTTGTAATTCCCTTTTCAATAATGGAATTTGAATTTCATCATTCGGTATACTTATTTTACTTTTTGTACTTCGACTCCTATCAGTACTTTCTATGTTTTTGTTCAATTTGTTATGTTTGTTTGGGGGGGTGGGGGGCAGGAGGGGAGGGGTGTAATGGTGGGGCAAAGGGGTTCCGCAATTATACAATAGGTGTTCTCCCTTGTCAACATTACCCTTAGAGGGGTTTGGTTAGTAGCGCTTTAACCTACCCAGTCAATAAGAGTTCCTCAATTATGTAAGGAGTGTTTTCTCTTAGTGAGGTTACTTCAGGGGGGTTAGGTCGGTGGCATTCCAACCTACCTGGTTAATGGGAGTTCTTTAGGTAAGGGGTGTTTCTCTTTACTGAGGTTATTCAAAAGGGGTCAAGTTGGTGGCGTTCTTACTTACCTAGTTAATTGGAGTTCCTTAGGTAAGAGGTGTTTCCCCTTATTGAGGTTACCCGAGAAGAGTCAGGTCAATGGTGCTCTGACTTACCCGGTTAATGGAAGTTCCTTAAGAATGGGGTGTTTCCTTTACTAAGGTTACCTAAGGGGGGTTTGGTCAATGATGTTCTGACTTACTCGATTAATGGGAGTACCTCAAGTAAGGAGTGTTTCCCCTTACTGAGGTTACCAAAGGGGGGTCAAGTCAATGGTGTTCCAACCTGCTTAGTTTGTAGGTTTGTTTACCCCTTAGGTGTTAGGACTTGGTATGAGAGTAAGAGAATGAAAAGAAAAGCAACCAAAGAAAGTATACATAAGAAATAGAAGTTTCACTAATTTGTGAAATGATTTACAAGATGCTTGTACATTAAACAAAATAAAGTTGAAAGTTGTCGACATTCTAAGTACGCGAGATGAGCTCACTATCTAATCATTCCAATTTGTAGGCTCCATTCCCTAAGCTCTCTCTAACTTTGACTAGGTCTTCCTAGTTGGGGGCTAACTTACCCTATCCTTCTTATGAACCTATAGCTTCAGCTTCCAATAAGCTAGGTCACCAACCTTGAATTTTTTATGTTTGACCTTCTTATCATAATACTTGGCAACTCGGTGCTAGTAAGTAGTTACTTGAGCTGTAGTGAGATCTTTAATCTCTTCTATAGTGCCGAGTTGGCCTGTAGTAGTGACTCATTGAGGATTGCACTGAAATTTTGAGTCCAAATGTTAGGAAACTCTAACTAGATGGAGAGGACTGCTATAGATCCAAATGTTAGGCAAAAAGGAGTTTTTCTTACAAAAGTACGATGGGTAGCCCTGTGTCTCCATAAGATATTAGGCAAATTGTCTACTCATGAGCCCTAAGCTCAGTTCACTCTCTTCTTTAAGCTTTCAAGAATGATCTGATTAGCTGCTTCAACCTAACTGTTTGACTAAGGGTGGGCAACCAACTTGAACTACAGCATGATGTAGTGCTTAGTATAGAATTCTTTGAATTTGGGGTTATTAAATTGATGCTTGTTGTGTCACGAACTGAGGACGGCCTAGTCGTGGCAGACGCCGTATACTGTACGAAGAACCCCTAATTGGTTACCCTTCCAATCAAGAACTCTTCACACAATATACAAGGCTCTACAACCGCTAGTTTTCAGAGAACATCCAGATTCACATGATATCATCACACAAACTTATTTATATAAAATTTGAGTTATAAAGCTTACAATACACAGTATTTAAGCATGTCTAAGTTTATAATAATAAGATAAACAAAAATACATGAGTAAGGGTCTACATAAACTATTCTCTCTCATTACACAGGACAACTCGCTCTTGCCCAAGTCCCCAAGCTAACCTGTGGCATCCCTCGTCCTGTCTCTACGAACAGGCTATCCTGCAACAAAAGTCTAAAGGGGTGTAAGCCTAAGCTTAGTAAGTAAAACCCTCAGCCACACCACAAGCAAGTTATAAGTACATTATATTCAAGCATATGAATGAATGATCAACCAGAATGCCAAACAATACGTATAATTAACTAGTTCATATACGTAACTCAGATTTAACGCCCTCCGAAGTCAGGGTTGGAGTTTACATGGCACCAATCAGATCCGGGTATTATACTAGAACTTACTTTACTACAGAACTCCACGTTTCGTACTTATATCAAATAATTCTTTTATTTTTAGAAAAACCCAAGTTCTAGTATAATTGTGAGTGGGCCCCCGCAGTCCACACTCACCCCTAATCGGAGGCCTCTAGACTCGACCCTTAGCCAGGCGGTTGGCACCTCCAATGCCTAGTGTTCCTGCGAGCCAAGGTAAGGTCATTTTGTATGAGTGCACCGTACAAAACCAAATAAATAAATAATATCAACCCCCGAATGGCCTCTCTTTACCTCCGTGTGATGTGACAGCTGGAATAGTATCCATGCTATGCATGTTAATGCATGTCCCAATTTCTTTTTATAGGTTGAGTATAATTAGGTTCAAATTATGCTATGACCATCCAATTGTGCACACAATCATTTTCTATACTACCATGCAACAAACATAGCATTATCAATACTTAAGATAAGTTCACAACTCAAGACATACCAACATACACAGGCATTTCCCAAACCCCACACAATAATCAATTAGCAATAGTATTTATGTCCACTATCTACAATCACAAAACAAGCATGGAATCATTGGGTAAATACTCACTCGGCCATGGCGATTCGTCCTAATCGTAGTAGTCGATCGGGAGGTCCTCACTCACTTTAGAGTCACCTGATCATTACGATTTGATAAGGCTAGTAAGTACTTAAATTAACTAATAATTCTAAACATTTAATTACCTAATTCTACTTAGACTACTATCAATTTTTACCCAGTTAGACTTTATTATTAATCGTATATAACTTTTTCGTTTTATTTCTAATATTTATGAATTTATAGTCGTTTTTCATCGTTTTCCATCGTTTTCGGACGCATATTCACACGGTAATGTCTGTTTTGGATGTTAAGACCCCTATTTTACATTATGAACTAAATTTATAGAAATTTTTAACTATAACACTTAAGTATTGCTATTACTTATATTTATAGCCTTTATTCCTTAAATTCTTATAATTAAGGGATTTACTTTGTTATTACTAATTCATGTACTGAATTAGGTATAATCTAATTTACAACGTGTATTAGAATTTACTGATTTTAGTACCTAATTACCTACATTTTTCTTATTTTTCTCATTTTCTAAACCTATGCTTATGTCATCGCTTATATCATCTTTTCTTTATGTCATCGCTTATGTCATCACTTGCTTATGTCATGACTTATGTCATCATGTGCTTATGTCATCACTCACCTCATTATTTGATTACATAAGCATTACCTTAGGCTTATGTCATATGTACATGTCTTATGTACATTTGTTCTTTACTTTATACTTATGTACATATGCCTTATACATACATATACTTATACATCTACATATATTTATACCGTATTTATACATGTATACCTATACGGTTGGATACGTATTTTTATACTAAAAATTCATATGCCAAATTTTCTCTTAAGAAAATCCTCTCAATTTCATCCTTTTGTATTTCTATGTATGTATTTAGTATAGTATACACATATATAGTTAGATATGGTCTTAATTCAAGTTATGTACATGATGAATACTTATGTATAAAGGTTCACATACTTGTATTCCTTTGGTATTTTTTTATGTACACATACCTAAGAGTACATACACATGAATTTCTTCCATCTTCTTCATGATTCTTCACTTTCTACACTTAAAGATGGAAACTTTGTTTCCTCTTCTTCAAGACAACACTAATCACCTAACTACTTATCTAATCTACCTAATTAACTAACTAATGAATAACATAAAGTAACATAAAACAACTTAAAGACATACCTTTAATTGTGTTGAAGTTATAGAGACAAAAGAAAAGGAATGAAAGTGAAAGAGGAAAGGGAAGTTCACGGCATGGAAAGGGAAGTTTTTGGTTTGTTTCTTTTGTCTTGTTTTTAATTATGGAAGACAACAAATGGTGGGGTCTAGATGGGAGAATTGTGGACGGCAACAATTGTGAAGAAGAGAAAAAGAAAAATCAAAAGGAAAAGAAAAGAAAGCCATCATTAAGGAAGAGATATTTTCCTTATCTCTTAAGTGTAATTTGTTGACTTTTCAAAGTGTTGACTTTAGTCAACATGTGTTGACTTGGTCAACCCTTTGACTTTAGTCAACATGCATTACCTTAGTCAACATTCCTTAAGTATGTGCAATTTTGTGCACATAATGTAGTAATTAAGGGAAATTAGGGGAAAAATGAAGGAAATGAAGGGAAATGAGATATTTGATGAATTAATTAATAAACATAGTTGATGAGATCTTACTTTAGGTCTTTATAGCTTATATATCTCATTTGATAAATCACTTTGAATAACAAATGCAAAAAGTACTAATTTGAGTATTAAAGTTCACTACATGTAACCTAATCTTCAACTATAATCCTAATTCTAAGTGAGACTATCTTAATCACTTACTTAAGAAGTAAATATAATCTACGACTCATTATCTTAATTTCTAATGGATTACCTAAAGATTCGAATCATATAAGCATGAATGAGGGTCATCTCTAACCCTTTACTAATAGTTTAGCAAAACATAAGCATTATTTTATCAATTAGGGTTTTAGGGTATATCATGTTGGATTAGTGCACCTATGTCTTTAAGATAATCATTTTTAGGGTTTCTATCATTTTTGAATAAAATCTTTAGCATTTAGAAACATTTAGGGTAGAAAAGTTTTTTACACGATTAAGTAATTCTTTTAGTGTTTTTACTTTCCTTAGCTTTGTCGACTCTTAAATTATCTAATATGGTTGAGTCTATTACAAAAGCTAGGTTGAAAATTTTAGGGGTTTACATGTTGTCCATGATGAGGGCATAGGGGACCCTGTAAACCCCGCAAATTTAGCTTTCTAAGTATAGAAACAAACGTCTAAACTGTAGATAATTTCCCGAACTCAAAAGAGCCAGTGAGATTTAAAACCAATAAAAATCTCAATCCAAAACCTAAAGTGGATACGAAGAACCTTAAATCATCAATTGAATCCCTAACTACATACGAAGACCCTAAAACCTCAAACCTTATCAAAACCCTAAGATGACAATCGAAAATTTAATCGCGTAAGAATATATGAAACCCTAAATGTATAAAAACATTAGAGATGGTGCCTTAAAGTAATAAGAACCCTAAAACCATAACTTTAAGGATATAAAAGCACTAATTCACCATAATTTACCCTAAAACCCTAAGTGATAATATATCCTCTATATTTTGCCATTTCATCGGTAAACGACTAAAGATAACCCTCAATCATGCATAAACATTTAGAATGCTTAAATGATCTCTTAGAAACTAAGATAATGAGTCATAGAATATATTTATTCCTTAAGTATGTGATTAGGATAGTCTCACTTAGAGTTAGGGTTATAGTTGAAGATTAGGTTACATGTAGTGAACTTTAATACCCAAATTAGTACTTTTTGCACTGGTTATCCAAAGTAGTTTATCAAATGAGATATATAAGTTATAAAGACCTAAAGTAAGACCTCATCAACTATGTTTGCTAATCAATTCATCAAATACCTCATTTCCTTCATTTTTCCCTTAATTTCCTTTAATTACTACATTATGTGCACAAAATTGCACATACTTAAGGAATGTTGACCAAGATAATGCATGTTGACCAAAGTCAAAGGGTTGACCAAGTCAACACTTTGAAAAGTCAACAAAAGACCAAAAGATTAAGAAAATATCTACTCTTTCATGATGGCTTTTCTTATCTTCTCTTTTGATTTTTTTCTCTTCTCTTTCTCTTCAATTGTTGCCGTCCATACATCTCCCCTTGTAGACCCCACCATTCTTCTTCTTCCATAAGCAAAACAAAGACAAAAGAAACAAAACAAAAATCCTCCTCCATGCCGTAAGCTTTCCCCTTCCCTTTCACTTTCATTTCTTCACTTTTGCCTCCTTAAATCCAACACATCTAAAGGTATGTACTTAACTTACTTTATGTTACTTTATATTATTCATTAGTTAGTTAATTAGGTAGATTAGATAAGTAATTATGTGTTTAGTTTTGTCTTGAAGAAGAGGGAGCAAAGTTTCCATCTTTAAGTGTAGAAATTAGAAATTATGAAGAAGAAGAAAGGAAGACATGAGTATATGCTTATAAGTATGTGCACATAAGGGAATACTAAAAGAATACATGTATGTGAACCTTTGTACATGAATATTTATCATGTACATAACTTGAATTAAGACCATATCTAGCTATATATGTGTATACTACACTAAATACATACATAAAAATACAAAAGAATGGAATTAAGAAGCTTTTCTTAAGGAAAAGATTAGGCATAATAATTTTTGTATAAAAATACGTATCCAACCGTATAGGTATATGAGTAGGTATACATGTATAAATACGGTATAAGTATAAGTACATGTATAAGTACATGTTTAAGTATACTAGTATATATAAAAGTATAGCAAAGGTATATGTACATAGTAGTTTAATTAAAGTATACATAAGATATTAAGACATGACATAAGCATGAGGTGAAGCTTAGGTAATTAAATGATGAGGTGAGTGATGAGGTAAGCACATGATGACATAAGCAATGACATAAGCAAATGATGATGTAAGCATGACATAAGCATAGATTATAAACTAAGAAAAGAAGAAGAGTGTATCATAATTAGGATCCTAAATTAGTAAACCCCAATACACTTTCTAAATTAGATCATACTTAATTAAGTACATGAATTAGTAATAGTAAAGTAAAATCCTCTAAGTATAAGGATTTAAGGGTTAACTAACTCATTAAGTATAAATAAAAGATATAAATATAAGTAATAAGAGCAATTAAGTTTTCATAGTTAAAATTTCTCTAAATTTAGTTCATATCGTAAAACACGAGTCTTAACATCCAAAATGGATATCACTGTATGAACGTGCATCCGAAAACGATGAAAAACGACTATAAGTTTACAAATATCGGAATTAGAACAAAAAAATTACAAAATACATAAAGGAAGCCTCATACCTTACTAATATAAGAAAATAGCTACTATTAATCTCATGGAGCATGGTAGCCCTATACATACTATACTCAGGTTATATTGAAGGAAACTAGGCAAACTACAATAAACTTTTAGTTGACTAAGGGGTCTGAATTCTCAGAACACTTATAAGGTTTACCATTTTGATTTAGGCGTTCGATATCGAGTCTTGGAAACCTTAAAGGCTTGGAGAATGAGCAATAATCCAGGTGAGGGAGTTCTGATGACCTGCTACTTGCGTGTGCGTGTTATTTGTATGATGTTTTGTTGTTTGCTATTGCTTGTATGTTTGAATGACTGTTCTGTTTGTATGCCATCATCTGTGTAATCGCATTTTTAAGTTGATAAATATAAATGTCTGACCCAAATAACTGGTTCTACTCGTCGCATGTCTATGACTTGGTAAAGGTATGAATGGAGAGTGCTAGCCTTGCAAAAATCTTAAGAAAAGTATTTTTGGCAAAAGCTTTTCTAACCTTAAACAAATTTTTATATGATCGCTGTAAGGGCTTGTGAAGCCATAAATAGTATTTTTAATGTTAAGGCAAAGCTAGCATGGGTTCTCCACTTGATAGCGAGAGGACTCGCTTTATTGTGCTTGAAAGGCCTTGGTTATTTTTGGTTGCGAGAGGACTTGCATGTTTGTGCCCGAGGGGCCTTGGAGGGTGGATAGTCCTAGTTCGGACTTCCCCTATTTGGATTGAAATTCTTTTCTCGGCTAGGGTAATAGTCGAGTTTTGCCTAGTGGGGTGGTGCCCCTAGGTAGCCTCTGCGGGTAAGCTGAGGTGCCCTGTGCGGGTAAGTACAAGGGATAATCGAAGTGTGGACGACGTAATTCTACACCTTCCATAGTTCCGGAATCCTATGGATGTGTTGCTTGCATTCATCACGCTTGCATTCATCACGCTTGCATTCATTATGTATGTAGATAGCTTGCTTGCATGTGTGATAATAATGTGTGAAAACTTGCCTGACCGATGGTGGTGAGGAACGAACTCACTGAGCTGTTTTATGCTCATTTCCCCTTAATTTCTTTTGCAGGTTTACATACGATGGGATTGGGATATGTCTCGAGTGCTGAGTGCGAGATGAAGATATGTACATTAGTATTAGAAGTAGCTAAGTATTTTTTAGATGATACATAGACATCCTTTGTAGAAAATATTTATTTATTAAATCTTACTATAATGTTAGTATATCCTGTCTTATTATTTGGTAGGGGATACCGATTCTTTGCGGTTCTGAGGAACTGTGGGATAACGGATACCCATAGTTATTTATATTTGTATTCTACAGTAAATTGATTACTTAAAAATCAGTAACCTTAGTGATTAATTATTTAGAGTCTTGCAATCTCTGACTTGCAAGGCGGTTTTCATATCATGGGTACACACATGTTATGAAAATTTTAGGTAATCCTACTAGGCCCCTTTTAGGGTCTTGACAGACCCCATATCTAGATATGATGTTATTCCAAATGAACAACTCAACACTCCTCTTAGTAATCTTGGCCATAGCCTCAACCTTGACCTCAACCCACTTTGTAAAGTAGTCTATGGCCACGATAATGAACTACTAACCTCCCAAGGCCTTAAGAAAGGTGCTGAGGATGTCAATGCCCCACTAGGCAAACAGCTAAGGATTAGTCAGGGGTTAGAGATTGTTGCTAGGGGTGTGACTGATTGGGGAGTGTTTCTAGCACTAGGGGCACTTTTAGGCTATGGCCTTAGCATCTTACCTCATTGTAAGCCAATAATATCCAAGTCATAAAGCCCAAATGTAGAGGGATTGGGACTAGATGTGGTTTCTATACACTCCAGCGTGCAATTCTTTCATGATGTGCAGGCCCTTGTCTACTTAGAGGCATCTAAGTAGGGGAAGGCTAACCTTCCTATGGTACAAGACATTGTCGACCAACGTATAATTAGCGGCATAATATCTCAACTTCTTTGCCTCCTTCTTGTCCTTAAGGAGCATGCCTTACTCTAAGTAACTCTAGATGGGATCCATCCAATTCAGCTTTAATGATGCTATTATAAGTTCTAATACCTTAGCCGAGCCTAGAGTTATGCTCTTCTTTAGCAAGTACTCTATGAAGATCTTCCTATCCTTCACCTTAAGCTTTTATATCCCCATAGAGGCGAGCTTAGATAGCCAATCTATAGCTGAGTTTTTTATTCAAGGGATCTTCATGACTCAGTTAGAAGAGTCATCGCTTTCTCTAAGTACTTTGCCATGGTTACGTCCTTAGCCTCATATTCGCCTTGAACTTATAAGACAACAAGCATCGAGTCTAAGAAGACTTGTAGGTGCTCGGTACTGATCTCCTTAGCTAGCTTGAGACTGGCTATCAGGGTCTCATATTCAAATTCATGGTTGTTGGTGTTGAACCTAAATTTGAGGGTATAGAAAACTGTAATCTTATATGGTTCGGTCAATACGAGACCTATACCTCCATCCCTTGAGGTACACAATCCATCAATATGGAGAGTCAACACATGATTGTCATCTCCTAATGGTGCTTTCTCCTCTCCTATATATTCAACCATAAAGTCGGCCAGCACTTATGCCTTGTAGGTAGTCTATGGTTAATATTGGATTCCGTGTCCACTTAGCTCTATAGCGTACTTTACCATCCATCCAAATGCATCTGGCTTCTACAGCATCGTACACAGTGACTGGTCTATAAGTACAATAATCCGATATGCTTGAAAGTAAAGCTTGGGCCGACATGCTAAGATGACAATGGCCAAGTAAATTTCTATGCTACAATATACCTGACCTTGGTCCCATATAGTTTGTGGCTGACGCAGCATACGAGTTTGTGCTCTCTCCTTTCTACTCTGACTAACACAAAAGAGAGTACTCGGTTGTTGACGGCCAAGTACAAATACAAATCCTCTCCTATAACAAGCTTAGAGAAGATCAGAGGGTATGTGACGAAGTCTTGTCAAGCTTAAATTTCCCCCCTTTTTTTTAAATTATCCTTAACCCAATTAGTATTAAACCTTAACTCATTTAATACTAATTATCAATTAAGAGTTAAGAAAAACTTAGTTTTTGATTTTTATAACTGTTTGTAATCACTACCCGACCAAAATCAGGAAAAAGAGTTAAGTTATAACAAATTAGGTATATTGATTATAACTTTGCTATCAATCTTTTGATTAAACCAATTTTTTAAAACAGTTTTGAAAACCAGATTTTTGAGTCCAAAGGTTAACTTTTATAAACCATTAATGGGTATCACTTTTAAATTGCTGAATTTAGATTTATCTTTTAAAACAGTAACTCTAGAACGAAAGAATAACTCTAAATTTATAAATAAATAATGTCCTATTTACACACAAGAAAAATAAAATTTATTCACAAAAGGGAAAAGTAAAAGGTTTCCCAATTTTAAGTCACCCTATCGATATCTACATACCCTCTAGTAGGGATTAGACTTTCCGTAATTTATTCCTTGAAAACTTTTACACAAGTTTATTTATTTTAATTTCTAAAAATTGACCAAGTTTATATTTTAATTTGGTTCAATTTTAAGAAAAATTCTAAAAGATCCTAAATTGGTTTTTTATTTTTATTAATTTCAAAATTTTCATAATTTTGAAAAAAGATTGATTTTATTTTATTTTTTTTCTTTTAAAAAAAAAGGATTTTCTAAGTGGCAAAACATTTTTTTTAATCTTTTAATTATTTTATTTCTATTTTTTTTATTTATGTATTAATCGAAGAAATAAAATAGAAATAAACTAAGCTTCCCTATTCTTTTTTTTTTTTCTATTTTCATCTTTATTTTTTCTTTTTTGGATTTTTTTTTTTTACAATTACAATAAGTTTATGACAAATAAATTAAAAAAATGCATGACACTAAATCAAAAACATGAAATCGACTAAAAAAACAAGAGAGAGCAAGCTAAACTTAGACAACAAAACACGAATCGGACCTAGGCATGGAGCGAGTTGGACTAGGGCATGGAGCGGGTCAAATCTTTGGGTCAATCAGTAGTGGATCCAAGTTGCTAGTTGGAGATGAAAGTAGCGGCCATGAGGCATAGTTTGGAATGATCTAGACACCAAAACAAGTGGGTAAGGGGAGTTTTATGCATTTCTTATCGAGATTATGGGGGGGTAGGGGTGTGTTGTATTTGGTGGTGGTTAGAAGTGGTGGTCAACGATGGTGGCATGTAATGTGCGTAGGGTGTTGTTGGATGTATATAGAGTGTTAAGTCTTAGGTTTTGGGATTTGAGAAGTTACATGGTGGTGTTGGTTTTGCTTAACAGTAGCTAGACGTGGTGTTTTAAGCTAGGCTATGCGATGGTTAAGGTTTCAAATTGTGGGTGTTTAGCAGGGAGGCTAGGGGGGCTCGCGGTAAATGTTGAGGTTGGTGGCATTAGATGGCTCAAGCCATGGGAAGCTTAATAGTAGTAGTCTCGAGCTTTGGAAGTGAGAAATGAGAGAGATAGGTTAGAGAGAGAGTGGATGGTTGCGGGTAAAATTCTTTTGAGTGAGAAAGCTTGGTGAGATAGCGGATTAATGAATTGTTGATGGAGAATCGATCTTCATGGATCCCTTTTTATAGCTTAATAGCATGAATTCAACATGGAAAAGTTCATGAATAGATTAAATTCAAAATTTTTTCATTTAATGGATTTGAATGAATTAAATATGAATTAATACTATTTAGATGAAATTTTTTGACAAAACGTGTCCATGTGCTTTGTCATTTCCTTTTTTTAGGCCATAAAAAATTTCAATAATCATCTAAGAACTTAAATTAAGGGATTTGAACACAGAGCTAAAGTTATGGGTCAAAGGTTTATTTGAATCTTTGAGGGCAAATTCAACCTAATAACTGAATGAATTTGGACGAGTTATGAGCACCAATTTGTATTATTCCGCATGATTTTCATGATTTCACCATTAATTTGGCGAAATCATGAAGAAAACTTGATCAAAAATGGATTTAAAATGGATAGCCTAAGCATATTTTATGTGAGAAAAGCATAGGAAAGTCCATGAAAGGGAAGGAAATTGGATATGTCAACTAATTAGAGGACAACATATGTCTAGGCTAGCTTAAAAAAGAATAAAAGGCACGTAAGTGCCTGAGCTGAGAATCAAACCTTAGACCTTTTGATTGTGTATATGTTGATGGAAATTAGGTTATCGAACCTCTGACCCACAACTAAGCCTAAAGACTAGAAAGGCTGGTACAACGAATCCTTCTATTCCAACTAACCCCTACCGAGGCCAAATACTTCTTTACTGAGGCCGAGTACTTCTTTATTGAGGCCAAGTACTTCCTTACCAAATCACCCTTCATGCTATGACGTATGACTACCCATTTTTCTATAGTATGCTGAGTTGATGATTACTCTTTAGCACTGAGCTGACCAATGACTCAGCATCTTCCTTGCCAAGAAGCCAAGAGAGAGAGTTCGGATTGACTAAGCCATCCCTACTCGGATAAGCCCATCTATCTATACTTTTTGTCCGCATCTTCTAACAACCTTGCTAATATAGCATCGCCACGTATACAGTATCATGTGCAAAATCCATTGCACCAATGATTGTTTTTCTTATATATTTATTTTTACCCTTTTATACCTTGTACATTACTTCCTTAGGAAATACTTTTTTTTTTCTTTTTCTTTTTAAGCAGGTTGTCCTAACTTATGGGTATAAATACTCTTGAACTTGTAACTTTGACAATATCAAATCATTCTTAATACACTTTTGAGTACTTTTCTTTCTTGCATAAACACTATTTGTTTACTCTCAACATTACTCTCAGCATTACTCTTATCCTTTCCCTTAAGCAAGGTTAGGTGATGAGTAACCTCACCTAACCAATTCGTGCGTCATATTGAATTGTACCGTGAATCCTTGGAAGTTCCATCAGTGCGTCATATCTTCTGGAGCTCTTCGTGGGTTTTGCTTACTGTTTCATTCTTCATTTTACCCTTTCACACTTTTCCCCATTAATCCTTTTTAAGCTTTCTACAAGCTCAAACCCATTTAGTGACCAGCCTTGTCTATTCTTGGTCACGGTTAGCAACATCTTGATATCAAAGTGGAGGTTTTGTGTGAACTTTGGTTAACTCTGTTTTGCGTGTGTAAAATAGAGCAAGTTATTGTGTTCATTTGATTACTGTGTTGTTAGTTGTTCACTCTTTAAAGTATTTGTTTGAGCTTTGAATCTATGAGGAAAAATGATAGACCTAAATATGAATGTTGGTACTGGTGACAACAGTAGAGTTGTCCACCATGGATGATAGTCTCAAGGAACTCCTAAAAGTACTGATGAGAAGCTTGATGAGGTAGTTAACCTCTCAGTAGATCTGACCTGAGTTATTCATGCACTGTCTTACCAATCCATTGAAGCCGCGTAAAACACTACCCAAGCTGCTCAACCTATTAGAGGTCAGAACCCAGCTCGATCTGTTCGAGGTAGAGGAGTTAGCAAACGATTAAGGTGAATGATAAACTTGAGAGAGCTTGATGAAGAGGAAGAGGAGTATTTTGAAGAAGAGTGAGTACAAGTCACCAAAACATCTGACCATATGAAGCTTCAAATTCTAAGTTTCTATAGATCTAGGAATGCTAATGAGTATCTGGATTAGGAAGAAAAGGTGGAACGTATGTTTGATTACTATCAATATGAAGATTATGAGAAAGTGAGAACTATTGTTGTTGAATTCTTCAAGTATACCGCCATGTAGTAGAAAAATTTTCAGGCTATGAGAAGACGAAAGGGCTATCAAGAGATTAGTACTTGGCTCGAGATGAAGAGAGTGCTTAAAAACAGGTTTATGCTAGAAACCTATCTCCAAGATACTTTTACTCGGCTTCAGGAGTTGAGATAAGGAGGCCAAACTATTGACAAATATATTTAAGAGTTTTAAATGCTTATGATGCGTTGCGAAGTGGAAGAACTACCAGCTCGAACAATCTCAAGGTTCGTTACTAAGTTGAGAGGAGACATTCGAGACATCGTAAAGCTCTAATGATTTGACACCATAGATGAGGTTGTTAAGATTATCTAGTAAGTAGAGAGGTAAAGGAGCCAAGTACCAGCGGAGATGCCGACTAGTCATCTCGGACAAGCAAGTCACCAAGCTTAGTTGAGTACAGAATCGAGCAAAAAAGGACCTAATGGTGAAGTGCTAACTTAAACGTATGAGAAGGGACAAGGGTCTAGCAAGAAGACTAGTTAGATCAAATGCTTCAAGTGCCAAGGGTTCAGACACATGGCTGCTTAGTGCTCGAATCGATAGACGATGGTCATCAAGGGAAACATCTCGAAGCTAAAAGTGGAGAGTACAGATGAGAAACCAAAGGAGGAGGAGGTTCCTGCCGAGAAAGAAAATGCCGAAAAAGAGCTAATTGAGGAGGACGTATTTCTTGAGGACTTAGATCGATTACTCATGGTTGTCAACACACTATGAACGTGAAACCCTCATGAGAGGAGGAGCAGAGATAGAATTTGTTCCATACCACCTATAAGGTGAGTGATCAAATGTGCACCCTCATCATGGATAGTAAAAGCTGCACTAATGTAGCATTAGCCGCACTAATGTAGCATTAGCCGATCTTGTTTCAAAACTGAAGTTGTTGACTGTTGCACATCCAAGGCCATATAAGTTGCACTGGTTGAGTGAGAAAGGAGCCTTACATGTTACTTGACAAATACTACTGCTAATCACTATAGGGAATTACTCGGACCAGATTCTTTACAACATACTACATATGTGTGCTTCCTACATGTTCCTAGGAAGACCATGGTCGTTTAATAGGAAAGTTATGCATGATGGCTACAAGAACACTTATATGTTCAAGAAGGATGATCGAAAGATCACACTAAACTCGATGTTGCTAAGAGAAGTTCACAAGTTGTAGACGAAACTTGCTAGTAGATTGAAGAAGGCTCTAGTGATGAGTAGAGTTAAGCTACAAAAGGCCATTAATGCTAGTGAGCCGACCCTCATGTTAGTCAAGCGACTATTAGAAATGAAGGAGTAGGTTAAGTTGCCCTAAGAGGTCAAGGAGTTGCTAGATGAATATGTCGACCTATTCCCAAAATAGTTACTTAAGGGGTTGCCCCCAACTTAAGGCATAGAACACTACATTAACTTAGTACTTAGTGTTGCACTACTGAATAAGCCAGCTTATTGGATGAATCCTAAGTAGGCTTTTGAGCTTCAACATCAAGTCAATGAGTTGTTGGAAAGAGGCTATGTAAGAGAAAGTCTCAGCCCTTGTATTATGCATGCACTTCTAGTGTCGAAGAAGGATGGAACTTAGCGAATGTGTATAAATAGCCGAGCTGTAAACAAGATCATGATAAAATATAAGTATCCAATCCCGAGGCTAAAAGACATGTTAGATGAACTCGTTGGAGCTAAGATTTTTAATAAGATTGATCTTAAGTATGGCTACCATCAAATTCGCATGAGACTAGGAGATAAGTGGAAGACTGCATTCAAGACTCGACATGAACTTTACGAATGGATGGTCATGCCCTTCAGCTTGTCAAATGCCCCGAGCACTTTCATGAGACTTATGAACCATGTGTTGAGACATCTTATAGGGAAGTGTGTCGTAGTGTACTTTGACGACATCCTTGTCTACAATGCCGATGTGCCGAGTTATTGTGAACATCTCAAAGCAGTCTTGAATATCCTCTGTACCGAGAGACTATTCAGTAATCTAAAGAAATTTTTCTTTTGTTAGGAGAAAGTGGTATTCTTGGGCTATGTAGTTAATAAAGAAGGATTGCAAGTCAATAATGAGAAGATCCAAGCAATTGTCGAGTGGCCCACTCCTCCTACTTATGTCGACATAAGAAGTTTCTATAGACTGGCTTCGTTTTACAGAAGATTCATCAGGAATTTCAGCACCCTCGCTATGCTACTTACTGAACTAACAAAGAAAAACTAATGGGGAGAAAGGGAGAAGAAGAGCTTTGCTGAGGTAAAAGAAAGGTTGACCTTCACCCGATGTTAGTACTACCCGACTTCGACAAAATTTTTAAGTTGGAATGCAAAGTATCAAGCGTTGGAATAAGCGTTGTCTTGATGCAGGAAGACCGACTAATTGCTTTCCATAGTGAGAAGCTTCGAGGAACACAACTAAACTACTCTATGTATGATAAGGAACTTTTGGCACTAATCCATGCAATGCAAGTCTGGCAACATTATTTACTGCCAAGAGATTTAGCATATATACTAATCGTGAATCACTAAGGTACCTTAGAAGTTAGATCAAGTTATTGAAACGGCAAGCGAGATGAGTTGAATTCCTTAAAGGATTCAATTTTCTGATAAAGTACAAGTAAGGAAAGAGTAACGTAGTTGTAGATGCTCTTTCGAGGAGATATGTGCTTTTATTAGAACTGCAAACTAGATTATTTGGATTTATGAGTATCAAAGAATAGTACTCCAAGGATCCATACTTGGGACCCTTAATTTTGCGATGTGTGGATGAGAGGACAGTCAATGAGCATTATGTAGAGGATAGCTATTTGTTCTAAAGTAGAAAATTATGCATGCCAATTTGTTCATTGAGGGAGCTACTAGTCAGGGAAGCCCACAATAGAGGTCTCTCCGGACATTTTAGGGAAAGGAGGACCTGTAAACTGATAAATAGCCGATTCTTTTAGCCGAGAATGAGGAAAGATATCCACCGAGTTATCGAAAGCTGTACCATGTACAAGAAGGCCAAGTGCTAAGTCTAACAAGGGAAAGCAATGCCCCTGCCTATTCCGATAAGGCCATGGACTGAATTGAGCATGGACTTTGTTCGTGGACTGTCGCGAACTACCCAAGGTAAAGATTTTGTAATGGTCATCGTAGATCAATTCAATAAGATGGCACACTTCATACCTTGCACTAAGACTAACGACGCTTAAGCTATTGCTTCTCTTTTCTTGCAAGAGATTGTGCAGATACACGGCGTGTCAAGAAGTGTAGTGTCTGACAAAGACCCGAAGTTCTTGATCCATTTCTAGAGAACCCTATGGTGTCGGTTGGGAACCAAATTACTCTTCAGTACCTTATGTCACCCCCTAAACTGATGGCTAAACAAAAGTGGTTAATCATACTTTAGGGTCATTACTCCAAGCTGCAATAGGTAAGACCTTAGCTGATTGGGACATCTGCCTACCAATAGTCAAGTTCGCCTATAATTGAATAGTACATGACCCCACTAAACAAACTCCCATTGAGGTGGTTTATGGATTCAATCCCAAGTTATTCCTTGACCATACCCCTATACCAACACCCGCGCAAAAGGACCCTGACGTAACGACCAGAGCACAATCCCTTGAGTACATCTATGACAAGGTCACTCGACACATCGACCAAGCTACTAGAAGAATGGTAGAAAAGATCAAGGGTAGAACAACTAAACAATTTCAACCAAGAGACTTGGTATGGCTACACCTCAACAAGGAATGATTCCCGAACAAGAGGAGGAACAAATTATCTACAAGAGCGGAAGGATCTTTTAGAATCCTCTAGAAAATTAATGACAATGCCTACAGGTTGGAATTGCCTAAGAACTATGGGGTTTTTAATGCCTTCAACATTGTTTATCTCGATCCATATCACCTTAACGAAGAACTGAAGGAACACCATTTGAATTTGATCCCAAATCCAAAATAACCCGGAAGGAATGATGGGAATCAGGCTACCGAATCTCTGACTTACAGTCGAGCCCGAAGACTAGAAGAGCTGGCATGACGAATCCTTCTATTCCATCCAACCAACCTTTGTTAAGGTAGAGTACTTCCTTGCTGATTCACTCTTCATGCCGTGCCACATGACCGCTCGTTTTTCTACAATATGTCGAGTTGATAATTACTCTCTTGTACTAAGCTAACAAATTACTCAGCTTCTTCCTTGTTGAGAAGCCGAGAGAGAGAGTCTAAACTAACTAAGCCATCCCTACTCAGATAAGTCCATCTATTCGTACTTTTTATTCGCATCTTCTAATGACCTCATCAATGTAGCATTGTTACGTATATAGTATCATGTGCAGAATCTGTTACACCAATGATTATTTTTCTTATATATTCATTTTTACCCTTTTGTATCTCATACATTACTTCCTTAGGAAATGCCCCTTTTTGTCTTTTCCTTTTTAAGCAGGTTGCCCTGACTTATGGGTATAAATACTCTTGAACTTGTAACTATAACAATATCAAATCATTCTTAATAAACTTTTGAGTACTTTTCTTCTTTACATAAACACTGTTTATTTACTCTCAACATTACTCTTATCCTTTCCCTTAAGTAAATTTAGGTGGCAAGTAACCTCACTAGACCAATTCGTGCATCATATCGAATTGTGTTGTGAGTCTTCAGAAGTTCTATTGCTGCATTATATCCTCTAAAGCTGTTTGTAGGTTTTGCTTATTATTTCATTCTTCAGTTTGCCCTTTCACATTTTTCCCCATTAATCCTTTTTAAGCTTTCTGCAAGCTCAGACCCATTCAGCGACCAGCCTTATCTATTCTTGGTCACAATTTGCAATAATATGTTGTCTTTCTATCAAGCTATTAGCCTATGCCTTATCCATATATGCAATCAAATTGCATATATCGATTAAGTCGACTTAAGCTAGATTTAAATGTAATCGTAGGCCCAATATTCCCTTTGTTTAATTAAGCCTAAAAAAAAAACTAAAGCTATTAAAATTTTAAATTATTCACTTCTTCTTCTTCTTCTTCTTTTTTCTTTTTTTACTTTTTGTAAATTTTCTATCTTTTATTTTTCTTAAATTAGGACCATTTTTCTTATTCTAAAAATTTCTAAAATTAAAGATGGAATAAAAATGGGGTGTCTATAAATCGTTCAGTTGCTTAAAGGCTACCGCACACTAAGGAGTCCATTCAAAACCCTTGGGATTTTTAAGGAGTTTAAAAAATTGAGCACATCTGTCTACAATCTTAGAGACAAATCTACTTAGTAAAACTATCATGCTAGTAAGCTTCTATACATCGGGTTCATGTCCTTGATTGCCTATATCTTTTTAGGGTTAGCCTCAATTCGTCTCTAGGTGATTAGGAAGCTAAGAAATTTCTTAAAGCCAAGCCTAAATATGCACTTCTATGGGTTCAACTTCATATCATGTTTCCTCATCTGATCAAAGGCTTCTTGTAGGTCCTTAACATGATTGCCAAGTTGCTTGCTCTTGACTATCATGTCATCTATGTACAACTCTATGTTCCACCCAAGCTAAGACATACACAACTTTGTCACCATACACTGATATGTTGCCCTAGCATTTTTTAAGCCAAAGGGCATTACTGTATAGTAATATATGCTAAGGTTGGTGACAAAAGAGGTATGGATCTTGTCCTTCAAGTTCATCTTTATCTTATTATAGCTCAAGAAGGCATCCATGAAGCTGAGTAAAGCGTGTCTTAGTGTAGAGTTGACTAGCTAGTCAATCCTAAGAGAGGGAAGTAGTCTTTCGAGTAGGTTTTGTTGAGGTTGGTATAATCGACACACGTATCGCTTTCCAGACTTCTTCTTTACTAGCATTACGTTTGCCAACCAGGTCAAATACTTCTAATCTCTAACAAAACCAACCTTAAGTAACTTCTGCACTTCTTCCTCTATCACGGCCTGTCTTTCTGGTGAAAAGTGTCTTTTCTTCTATTTAACAAGTTGTACGTTTGAGTTGATGTTGAGGTTATGGGTTACTAGGTCGGGGGAGATCCCAAGCTTGTCTGATACTAACCAAGCAAACCTATCTAAGTTGGCTTGCAGGAGGGCAACTATCTCTTCCTTCACCTCAGAAGGGGTCTCAATCCTGACCTTAGTTGTCTAGATGGGAGAGGCATCGATCTATACCTCTTCTGTTTTTTCACCCACTTCACCTCTCTCTGCCAGCTTTTCCTACGGGCTAGTCTTTAGAGTGAAGACTCCATTTGTTCTAGCGACCTTAACATAGAGCTCTCGAGAGAGCTTCTAATTGCACCTGTAGATTCCCACCTAATATGAGTTAGGAATTTAGCCTTCGGTTAAAAGGATGAGGTGATGACTCCAAATGCATTTAAGCACGATCGTCTCAGGAGAGCATTATAGGGGGATGGGTAGTCAACTATGATGAACTCCATTGGTCGTCACGCGACATTGTTGTCATCTCTAAGTTCCATATCGAAGGTGATGATCTCCTTGCCTCAAACAATGCTTCCATTGAAGCCAATGAGATTATGGTGGTAGGGCTTCATCTTCATGAGCAACTTACTTCTCGTCCTTTCATAGGTATGTAAGAAGAGGATGTCAATGGGGCTACTAGTGTCAACCATAATCTTAAGGACCTCGAAATTAGCGATCCTCACCCTTATAACAAAAGCATCTTAATGAGGGGTGTTGACCCCTTCTAGGTCATCATCAGAGAAAAAGATTGAAGTGTCTACCTTTTGCCTCTTCTCTTTGATAGCCAACATCTTGGGCAGGGTGTTAGCTAAGACGTTGGTGCTTAGTTGGCTCTCTAGGTATGGCCTCCCAATGATTATATTAATCATGCCATTGTGTGCTCAATCATTGTAACAATATTTATTCTGCTCTACTCGAGTACCCTCGATTCATTGTCTCTGAGGTGCCCTGTCTTCATCATCATCGAAACGATCCCTGTTCCTTCACCAGGTTACATACTTACTAAAGAAGTCACACTAAATAGCATATTCGATTGTGTCTTTTAACTAGAAGCATTTGTCTATGGTGTAGCCATCATTATCATAGAACTGGTAGTACTTATCTAAGTTCTAACAATTGAGGTTCCCCTTTATCTTAGGAGGTTTCTATAGTAGACCTCTATTCCGCACCTCAAAATAGACCTAAGCGATGGGTCAGTTTAGAGGGGTGTGCTGTATGTAGATGAGAGGAGGAAGTAGGTTATGTTTGGCTCGACGCTTCTTACTACTCAACCCTTCTCCCTCAGCTCTACTCGGTACCTTACCACTAAGGCAATTTTTCATGGACAATCTTTCCTTATCCTTCTTTCCACCTGACCTTTCTCGATCATCATTATGCCTAGCGCGAATGTTGTCCTCCTAGTGTATGTATTTCTAAGCCTTATTCCAGAAATTGGCTAGGGTCTTTGGCTTACTCTTTGCAAGCGATCAAAAAAAGTCCCTTGAAGGTGCACAAATTGCACTACTACTCCTTCATCCAACTAAGGGATCTTACCCACTGCATTGTTGAACCAGGCCATATATTCGTGCGAAGTCTCGCCCTCACTCTGCCTTATTAGGTATAAGGATGATGTCTCCTTAAACAGGGGCTTGCTAGCCTTGAAGTGGAGGCTAAACCTTTATGCTAGCTCAAAGGAGCCAATGGAGTTCTCAAGCAGATGGTTAAACCATGTCCAAGCTGTTTTCCTCAAAGTTCCTGTAAAAGCCTTATATAGATGGCATTCCCATGACTATAGAGGTTCATGAAGGTGCAACAGAAGAGGAGGTGGTCTTCAAGATCACTAGTACTATCATATTGGTCTAGGCTAAGAAGCTTGCTATTAAGAGGTAGCGTTTTATCCTAGACAACCCTAGCGAAGGGTTTTTGCTACTAGCAACTAGCATAGCGTTATTAGCTGCCTTGCTCTCTTACTACTCAAAGAGCCTCCTTACAATTAAGTAGAGCTCATTGAGTTCAGCATTTTCTACCGCATGAGCTTGATGCACTACAAAGTATGCTGATGCTCTATGGGATTGGACCACCTACTCATTACCAACAAGGGTACAATGATAAGTGCCCATAGACCTTGCTGGCTATTACTATATTAGGGGATCAAGTTATTAATCCTTGCAATTCTATTACTACTACTATTGGTTATTTTAGCTAGTATAGGCGTTAGAAGCTTTAGGTGGATAGGTTTATGCGCTATACCTCTCGGCTTCCTCAAGGCGAGCATGAAGCAAGCTATTTTAGGCAACAAATTCCTCAACCAGGCACTCTGACTGCTCCAAGCACTACTCAAGCGTTTCCCTAAGTAGGGGTTAGTTTCTAGTCGATTGGTTGTTCACCAACTAATGGTTCTCTTAGTTGTCAATGTGAGACATGTTGTTAATCAAAGGCGGTGTTTAGGTGACTGTTTAGTGTGTATTCAAGTAGGAAATTGGATTAGCTTCCCATAGACAATGCCTAATGTCATCTCTAGATATTAGCCAATAGAGATTCAAATGAGATTTGGCTTTGGTAACTAAATGAGCCTACAAAATGAGGAATAGTGAAGGGCATCGGCATGTTATTCGACATGGTCATTCCGATGCTTAAGTTAGACGTATGTGTGAGGAGAGTAAAAGTACTCAAATGTAATAAGAAGGCTAAGTGTTTGAAGTATAAAGTAGTTTAACATTGAATGGTGCTTATATTTATAAAGGAGTGAAACTGGTAGTTATAGAGGAGTCATTGGGCAAAAGCCATGTTAGTAGGTATTGGATAGTGGAGCCATGATGTTCGACGTATTCCACAAATGTAGTAGATAGTTGTTGACTTAGTTGCCCAGCCTTATTTATATTCTTCTAACCTTTGGTGACCATTGTGGTTGGGTAGGTCGTATGATGGGTCTGAGTTGAGGTCAACCATGAAGGGGAAGGCCGAGTCTTCAAGGGGTACAACCTAGGGCGTAAGCATTATTAGGTCGGCTTAAGTTTAAGGGGCCCATGTCTAAAAGGCCTTATTAACAATTTTTAACAATTATGGGACATGTGTTTTATTAAATAGTGAAAAACAAATTTCATTACATCTTTATTAGTCCAAAATGAATCGCCGAAAAAAAAAATCCTCTTTTACTCTTTTATAGTAGAATCTAAGTTGATATGATAATAAATATTTTTATAAACATCTATTTTTGTGGAATATGATGAATTTGCAAATAAGGCACATGTGATGTTGTAAATATGTGTTCTTATCATAGTACAATTCCTTTGATATGCTAGGCATTGAGTACATTCCTTTTAGGATCTTTTACAATATTTTCCGAACATCTTATCTCCTCTCTTTCCTTATAACAATAAATAGTGCATCTAGGAGTATATCATTGAGATGATGAGGGTGTAAATATTATGATTATGTTTTACAAGTCCTAAACTCTAAAAGGAAAGGAAAAAAAAAAAAAGCTCTAATTTCTAGATAAGGGGAGAAAGCTTTAGCTGGTATAGAGACCTACTTTCTTGCAAAGTAAATTCTTTTTTATGACAGTAAGCCAATAATTGGAGGTAGAATTCAAAATAAATTATTACATGTGACCATTGGTATGTAACCCTGTTCTACATTTTCCGACTTCACTAATGGTGACAGTGTGAATTTTGTGTGTTGTTCATGGTTATACATTAACAATGCTTAGCATAGTTGTTTGAATATACTTAGCCTAAAAAGAAAAGATATACATATATAAAAGAGATGAGAGATCAAAAATAAAAAAGAATTGCTTTCAAATAGAATGATTAGTTTTTGAATTATAAGCATTAGGAAATATAAATTTTAGTAGTCGAATGAAAAATACCTTTTTTATTTTTTTTTTCTTTTTCCAGGTTCACTTTACACTAATAGAGATGTAATGAAGTTTGTTTTCACAATTTAATAGAACACGGGTTCCTCAATTGTTAAAAATAAAAGCACAAGTACTCAAATTGAAAAAGAGTAAAAACACAAATACCTAAAACTTAATTTACCTTATAAATAATTAAGTTCTCTTTCTAATTTTTACATTATAATAAATATGAAATATTCATTGAAGAATTTTATAAATATTTCACATAGTATATATTTATCTTAAACATATTTTATGTATTATTTGAGAAGTAAGGATAATATAGAACTCATAAAAGAACAAAAAATTTTAATAAATTCTTATATCTTTTTATGAAGTAAAGAGTTGTTAAAAAAAAAAAAAAAAAAGGTTACTTACGATACATCCTAAGCCTAGTCAACACTCAACACTCAGCACTCATCTTGTAATCATCTTCTTGGTTAAGGAGAAATAATATATCTAGTCTGCTGGAAAAAAAGAAAAAAGGCTTTATGAAAGAGTTCATATGTAAACTTTGCGAATTTAACTATTTTAGTGTAGAATTGAACTCTAGTACTATAAATAACTTTCCTAAGTCAACATGGCCGATAAATTTAAAACTAATTAAAATTCTAAACTCAAATATAATATGAATGAGAAAAACCCTAAAATATTGATTGAAACCTTAATCACATACAAAAACCTTAAATTTTATGTACACGTAAATATCCAAGATTGAACTTGAACTTGAACTTGAACTTGACAAAAACTCTAAAACTATAACTTTAAGCTTATAAAATGAATAAATTTACCTCAACAATAATAAAACTCTAATTACATATGATTATTGACTAATACACGTAATCACGTAAAAATTGTTAATGAACGAGTTAAGATAACCCTCAAATATTATAAACGTAAAAGGTAACAAATTAATTAATAAATAAAATTATAAATATTATTTTCTAATTATAATTCATTCTATAATTTTACATTTAGAAAAGCTAACCTAATACTATTAATTTTCTTTCCTTCTTTACATTTCTTTTTCTTTTTGCTCTTTCTTCCTTTCTTCTTCTTTCACATTGCCTTCTAGAAGGTGTTTGGCTACCATGTGATTTTTTTTTTTTTCTCTTGTCCACATGTCTCATAAAGAATATAAGCCAAAAGATTTAGATAAGCATAAGTGAAATCCAATTAATACACAACTTATCTCTTTTCATTCTTTTCTTTATTTTATTTTCTTTTACTCCTCCTTTTCATTTGCTTCTTAACTGTCTACTAGAGTCTATGCATTATATCACACCATTTTGTCCTTTCATTAAAGTACAAAAAGAAAAAGAAAACAAAACACACAAATTATCCTCTCTAAAACAAAAAACCATGAACCCCTATTCCCTATTTCCAAAATTCTCTCATTTTATTCCTTTTCACTTTGATCCAATAAAGTATAGAAGAGGAAGAAGTTCTTAAATCAGTTACTCATCAAGTTACTAAGAGAAGTAAATAAGTAGTATGCCTATTATCTTTATTTTGCAATAGTCATTTATATGTACTCTTTCATATATATGTTTCTTTATAGAATTTTATGCATCATAGGATTATGTAATGAAATTTATATGTATTTTATTATTATTATTTTTTTTTTTAATAAGACTATGTACATGTATTAAAATATATAAAAAGTTAGTATTTCTTATGTTAAGTTTTCATGTATGTATATAAATACTTAGGTATATTTATGTGTACATATATGTTATAAATGAATATATAATTATAAAGTATAAAAGATATATGTATATATATATATATGCGTATATAGTATATATATTATTTATTTTCATTATATATATGTATATACAGCCGGTTATGTATGTATATATAAAGTACAAACATATAAGTATAGTATATGTATAAGTATAGCATATGTATATACGTATAGTACATATATGTATTTAGGGGTATATTATAAAATTACATATATATATTTGTATAAATAAATTGAGGGAACCTAAGTATATATATGTGTATAAAAATACGTATATTAGTAGTATAGTATGTATAAGTATATGAGTATGCTTTTAAAAAAAGCATATGTGTAATAGACAATAATATTAAATTATTAAATAAAGTAAGATAATGCATATAAGTGTATATGTTNTTTATTTTTATTGTTTTGGACATTGTAACTCGTATCTTTTATTATGGACTAGATGAAGAAAAGCTTAAAATAATAAATTATAATTATTTAAATTAAAATAATAAAATTCGTAATATTTCTAGACCATAATAAAAGATACGAGTTACAATGTCCAAAACAATAAAAATAAACTATAATAAAAACGAGTCTTACTATGAGAAAGTACATCCAAAAACAATAAAAATAAATTATAAGTTCATAAAAAGTGGAACTAAAACGAAAAAATTATATACAATTAATGAAAAAACTCAAACTAGGGATTTCATTTGAATCAATAACTAGTTTAAGTAGTTATTACTAAGCATGCAAATAACTTAGTTATTCCACTTAGATGCTCATTATCTTTCATATTCTTTAAACATTAGGTGATTCCGATACAAATACTAACTTATCAAGTAGACTATTATAACCATTAATAGAATCAATAACCAAGTAAGTACTCCCGATAACTCTATATTTATTTTGTGCTTATAATTTGTGGATCTAAAGTAAATATTAATAATTTGATACATAAGGATTCGGGTTATGCATGTACTTGAATATTTGTTGTGTGTTGTGTAAAATGTTGTGAAACATAATAGCTAAATAATTGGTTGTTTGATTTATTACTGCACAATTGAATAGTTTGTTAGTATTGGTTGATTATCTCATAAATTGACTTAATCACATACAACTTAACTTAAATTATATGAATCATGTATAAACACGAACATTGCATATAATGTTCCGATTGTCACTTTACACGATTGATAATTAAAGCCTTAGAGGGATGGATTCTCACATGATTTTATTTGTATAGTATAGGAGTATTGGTACAACAAAACCCTATCCTTAGCTCGTAGGTTTACTTGGCGCCGGAGACACTAATCATGGATGGTTAAGGGCTGAATTTAGAGACTACTACTATAGGGCGTCAGCATAGACTGTAAGGGCCATCTTACCACTAAACCTAAAAATTTATGTACTACTAGATTAGTAGGAATAGAAACTTGTTTCATGAAACATGGAATATATATATATATATATATATATATATATATATAGTTAAAAACCTAAGTGCTAGAACTCGATTGCAATTGATGCCAATATATCTCCAACCTTTACTTCGAAAGGTGTTAAATTCGATATTGTATACAACATCGATCAACTATATATATATTGTTTAGTATACTATTTATTCATGTATTTATATATTTGTTAATAAATTTTTTAATAACTTATTTGCTAGTATAATATGAGGGATATCTTACTAAGTTTTTATAACTTACTCTCCAATAGTTTTCTTTTACAGGTTACTAAATAATCAGACATGAGTTAAGAGCTAAATGATGAGTACCAATAGTGAAATGTATAAAAGTTAGAATTTGAAGATAAACTATATAGTCAATTTGAATTATTACATGTAATTATTAATATTATATTTATATCTTATAATTTTCATAAGTTTAAATTTTAAAATTTTACCAACTAATATTATCGTTTGATAGAATATATTGATTCTCTACAGTTCTAAAGAACTGTGAAATATTGGATATCTATAACTATTTGCATTTAATGATAAATTTATAAAATGATATTGGGGAACCATGATAATGAATTAAATAGAGTCTTGTAAACTTTGATTTATAAGATAGTTTTAATATCATAAATATATACATAATATAAAAATTTTAGATAATCCTATTAAACTTCTCTTAAATTATAACACGGTAAGAACAAAATCATAAAGAAGTGATGGCAACCTTCACGTGAAAGTTGTTGGTAATATACCCTAACAATAGAAGCTATCGCGGTCGTCCGTTAACCATGTGATGAGATTTGTGTGAGCTTATCGTTGTTGTTAAGTCAAGTCAACACAATCACTTGAAGATTTATTCCAAACACAACTCGTAACGGCTTCATAAAGTATTATTTCAGGGATTAGTGGTGAGCATTATTGTTCTTAAGTCAGGTCTACAAAATCGTTTGAACATTCATTCCAAAAGTAACTCGTAAGAACTTCAAATATTATGCCAAGAATTATTCGGTATTGAGAATGTTCATGGTTGTCCATCACTTGTTTTCATTTATCTCTTAATTGTCAGTTGTTAATCAATTATCGGCCAACTTGACCCCACGCAAATCCAATTATTTAATTCAAATTATTTATTGATAACTATTAATTAATTGAAAATTTGAAACTATCATTTTGGACTAAATGTATGTCTAGACCTGGATTTCGTACTTTTGCACCAGTATGACGCTACAAGGAGTAAAATTCCTATTACTTTTTTTTCTTTCATTTTCTTATTAAAAGTATAAGAATTAATTAATAGATAAAACTTTAAAGAAAAAAAAATAAATAAAAGTACGATATCAGTAAAACAAACTAAAAAGTTAGACTCATCAATTTTTATCAATTTGTATAAATGCACGCGTTGTTTTCCTTTGCAAAGAACAATTGAATGAAATAGATTAACTAATGGAAAAGATTGTATCTCATACATAGATTTTATATATTCTAATATAGAATTTTAAAAAAACAAAAAAAAAAGGCAGCTGGTTGGTTATATCAAAAATAGGAGTAAAAATCCATTTTGGTTTATCATGAATAGGAACACTATTGCTAACATAATAACGTTTATATAAAATGCTGATGTGACAAATAAAAAAAAAAGATGATTTAAATAGCATCAAGTAACACATCACTAAAAATATTGTTGAAATGCTTTTAGGAGAAAGTTTTGTTAACATTATTATTCAGAAAAACAATAAATATTTTTTAATTTTAAATCTACAATATAGAAAGAATAGGAAAAGAACATGTAGAATTATTTTAAATTTAAAACGGAGCAATAAATCAAGTCTATTGAGATGGAATTGTAATTCATTCTACTTCATGAGGTATAGCAACAACCGAGAGGCACGAGAATTAATTAGTTGATGGAGCTCGAAAAATATAGCAAAACAAACAAAAAGGTTGGACTCATTGATTTTTATCAATTTATACAAATATATACGTTTATTCTCTTCACAAGCGAAAATTTCGATAACAACTGTATAGATGATGCATGAATTTTGTTTTTTTCCTTGGGCTTAAGGGCATCTCATATGTTATTTAATGGTAGATTCCCAATTCTAGACGTAATTGGCTGTAATCCTACCAACTCCTGGAAGATGACTTAATATTCATGCACTTTGAGGCATAGTATTACTGAATCTGTAGAAAAGTAGGCCATGTGCTTGTAACGATCCGTTCCTAAATTCTATAGTAACTTGATCACGATCTATCATTACAATAATATTAAGCCATTATCTCCGCACTTCACTGTTCCTAACTCTATTATTACTTGAATATGACCTATCGTGTATTATATTATTAAGCCATTATCACCAGCCACTCTCCCTCCTCAATCTATCCAGAGTGTAATATCCAGTTTTTGCTTGTGTTTTCAACTTGAGGATTATCTCCCACCAACCTCTATATTTTAACCTAGAAAAATCAAGTTGGATTTCCTATATAAATTGGAGAAGGCCAATCTTGATCAATGCATGTGAAATAACAAGACACCACATGGAGGCACAAAGGATTCTGCTTCAATCCTCTTTCTTTCTTGTTCTGTTCTTCTCAACACCTGCTTATGCTCAGCTGAGGCCTAACTTCTACCAGAATATATGTCCCAATGTGGAATCCATTGTCCGCTCTGCCGTCACGAAGAAGTTCCAACAGACGTTCGTGACCGCACCCGCCACCCTTCGCCTCTTCTTCCATGATTGCCTCGTTAGGGTGAGATTAATAAAAGTTCCATTTTATCACCAAGTGTATTTTATATATGAGATTACATGCAGCCGACGTGAAACTGATGATGCTTTATTTCTATCTTGCTTGATGGCACAAAGGGATGTGATGCTTCGGTGTTGATTTCATCGCCTCGAAACAATGCCGAGAAGGACCACCCGGATGACATGTCGCTAGCAGGCGATGGGTTCGACACGGTGATAAAGGCCAAGGCAGCTGTTGACAGTGTTCCTCAATGCAGAAACAAAGTCTCCTGTGCTGATATTCTTGCCATGGCTACTAGAGATGTTATCTCACTGGTATAATAAATAAAACGTATTCCCTTAGTAAAGTAAAATAGAAGTTGAGGAGATATATTTCAATATGTGATGTTCTTTTTCTAGCTGGTACTGAAAATTGTCACTTTTTTGGCGTGGGACGGCATGCAGGCAGGAGGACCGTTCTATCAGGTGGAACTAGGAAGGAGAGATGGGAGAATATCAACTATAGCCAGTGTCCAACACAGTCTTCCTCAACCTCATCACAAGTTGGACCAGCTCAACTCCTTGTTTGCCCGTCACGGCCTAAGCCAAACCGACATGATTGCTTTATCGGGTAGCTCTACTCTGCATAATAAGTTCTCTATGTAATTTTGCGTTGATCATGACCAGTTTGTTACACACACACGTGACCGTCCCGATTAAAGCCAATTTTTTTTTTTATCTGACGACTCCTTTTGTATCAGGGGCGCACACACTGGGATTTTCACATTGCAGCAGATTTTCTAAGCGGATATACAACTTCAGCCCCGGGAACAGGATCGACCCAACCCTTGACCTGCAGTACGCATTTCAACTGAGAAAAATGTGCCCGTTGAGGGTTGACCCCAGGATTGCCATTAACATGGACCCAACCACACCACAAACATTTGACAATGCCTACTTCAGGAATCTTCAACAAGGAAAGGGTCTCTTCGTTTCAGATCAGGTACTCTTCACTGATCGTAGATCAAGACCCACTGTCAATCTCTTTGCATCCAATAAGAATGCCTTCAATCGGGCTTTCGTCTCTGCTATCAACAAGCTTGGTCGCGTTGGTGTCAAGACCGGAAACCAAGGGGAAATCCGCTTCGACTGCACTCGTCCAAACTAGATTTCTCTTTTGAATTTTATTCATAATTTTTTTTTTTTTTTTTGAAAATTCTTATCTTCTAAATTGTTTTCTTTTTGGTGAGTAGAATCGGTTCTTTTGGGAAGTTTTATGGGAGCAAAGTAATCATCTCTTCTCTTAGCTGTTGTGGAGATGCTCCATGTAATAATAATAATAATAATAATAATAATAAATGGAGGTCTGGGGGAAAAATTATTATCGCTCTGCGTCGATGTTGCAAAGACGCCCTATGTAATAATAACTTCTCCTTGCCAAGTATTGATGAATTCATTCGTTATGTATAATCATGTGCATGATGCATTTATCTGTCGCTCTTCAGGGGTTTAAAAAAGAGAAGTTTAATCCAACCAATGATGCAAATGCAATTACAGACCATTTGAATATTTTATTTTATTTTTGCGCCAAGGACCATTTGAAATTAAAGAAACAATTTTTTTGTTTTGCGGGTTTTAATAACTTGGCACCAAGAACAAGGACTCGCTAACGTTAAATGAGGGAAACTAGGTTGAATTACTTGTTAAACTAAACCTGCTTGATTTAAAATTTGTTTTTGGTTTCTGGGGGTTATCTGCGGGCCATAGCTTCAAGTATATATAGAAGGATGAAGCTTAACTTTCGATTAAGTTTATTATCCCACTCTTCCACACAGTCCCCTCGAATCCTAACTATTTGGTTCGTACAAATGCGCTTCAATCAGGCTCCCAAGGTCTCCCTTCACTTGGTCTTCCTTAATCATATATTGAGGTTTCTTTATCTTTTAGAAACTCTTGATCCGTAATTTTGTCACGTCAATTCTCCATTTCTTCCTCCGTTTTGAATGGCTTACTTTCCTACAATGCCTCCACGTACTGTTACGTGCCCGTGCATGTTTGTCCTTTTCTTTGTGGGATGCCGGCCTGGGTAAAATGTTTTGGGATGTAGAATTTGGTAGGTAAAACTTTAGTAGATTTCTCAATCAATTATGTCAATGACGCTATATCTAGAGCCCTATGTCCGCTTGGCTTTTTGACGAATTAACTACTGTTACATGTCCCACAATCCACTCAGGATTTTTACATCCTAGGTAGCAATAACCACAACAAGAGCCCATTTTTCATTTGATAATATTACTATTTTAAGATTATCGGTTTTACTAATTAGACCGTTACGCGGACATTTAAGTGGAATATCATTATTAAAATATTCTCATTGAATATGGTGACTATGTAACGTTGTTGCACAGAATATTTAATTATACCTTATTTAATCGGATAGGGTTTAAGTATAGGTTTACAAAAATTGTTCCCACAAAAAAGAGTATAAGTATGAGGTTTTACTACGTTATACTCATCATAAAATCTATACTTAAAGAAATAAATGATATACATTTCTAGACACTCGGTATCTATTCTATAAAAAAAATTATTAAATAGTATTAACAAATAAATGATAATATTATATATTTTAGCCAATAAATATTTTAGTAAAAAGGGGGAAAAAAAAAAGAAAGGAGTTGAAGCCTATTGGTTAATAACCCTAATGATTAAACTTAATAATGTTCCTCTCACTTTACATTTTCCATTTTTTCTTTTATTCTTCTTTGACTTTCCTCTCTAACTTTACACTTACTATTTTTTTCCCCTTGTCTTTCCTATTTGTTAAGTAGTAAAATCACGTAAATTTGAAATAATGAAGGTAGAAAAAATTACTTTTTTGAATTTCACAAATTTTTAATATAAGTTCCATGTATTTTGCATATAAAAAATTTGTAATATCAATTATAGATTAACTTGTTTTGATATCATATATATTTAAAATTTATAAGACAAAGACAAAATTTATAAGGTACAAGTTTTTTTATGGTCTCGAGTTGTTATAAGGCAAGTTTCAATTCAAAAATTAGGAACATATACCCCCACAAATTGAGAGACAAGTAAATCCTTAATACATCCTTTACCCACTTACCTCTAACATCAAACACATCAAGGTCCATGACTAGTAAAAGAAAAAGGGGGATAGACTTAGAGCGGGCCAAGAAAAAGAATAAAATAGGTATTATATTTATATTTTGAAAAGTAAATAATTTTACGAAGATGAGCTTAGTTAAGTGGTTCAATGTATTCCTTGCAAGCATAAGATCTCGAGTTTAAACTCTATTAAAATAATGGGTAAATTATAGAGACCATCTTTGAAAACTTTAAAATTGTATAAACCCCTAACTTTTTTAAAAGTTGACACTTACTACTGATGAAACAAGCATAAGCTCCTTTTCTTTTTTTCTTTTTCTATTGACTAAGTTGTTGCATATAAAATAAGTTTATTTAGATATTTATGTAATAATTTGTTCACATATTTAATTAGTTAAATTAATTAAAGCTAAGCTCATTAATTTAATATGTGAATAAATTTGATTAAATTAAGAAGAAGATTACCATATAAGCATCTATATAAACTTATTTCACACATGATAACTAATTTTGTGGAGGAAAAAGTGGTCCATGCTTGTTTCATCGATTGTAAGTACCAAGTTTGAAAAAACCAAGAGTTCGCTCCTTTTTCAAAATTTTCAAAGGGGATTTGTGCAACTTACTCTAGAACCATTTTACTTTTCAAATTACATTCATTGCTTGTCCCTCAAGTATTAATAGATCGTTTTCAATCTTTTTTTTTTTTTTTCTTTCTCTCCTTAATAACTAATAAAATTAAATTTCATTAATTAAAAAAATAACAACTACTAAAAATTATATATAAGAATAATAGCAAGTGGCTTTTTTTTTTATGAGTAATTTTAATATTAACATAAACAAAATAAGTCTGACCCTCCAATTCCGCGATTGTGCTTCCATCCGTAAAAATAAAACCATGTTGATAGATGGAGTTAAATGTCCCCCGACGTTGACGTGCGAAAAGTCTTTTAAGGGCTTTGCCTAACTTCCGTGGATTGCATTATGTATCAAGTTCAGTATGAGCAAAAAGATCCATCATCTGATCCATTCCTCAACATAAGTCTGCTTAACTAGTCCTAATTCCCTCAACTTTACATAACAGGCAGATTAAGTGGGCCAGCATACATGGCCTAAACCTAAGACCAGCAAACTACAATATATATATATATATATATATAATTTTAAGAATACATCTATCTTCCTCTGTGCCAAGATCCTACCCAGGTGATGAATTTCTCACTCATTTCCTTTTATCACTCTCGTCTCTCTTGAGCTAACAGAGACAGGTAGTTATATAAAGCTCTAATGACCTTCTTGGCTTCGGTGAAACCAAAACCAATAACGTTGATGAACAATTCTTATGACTCTTGGACCTAGCTATCGATTGGCAATTGGCATAACGTATCCTTTCACCAAGTTCATTAGTCCTCTATAAACAAATTCCAAGGGTCTGGCCCTACTATTGAGTTAAAGTCTCCTTTACCCCGCTGGAAACAATTTGGTATTATATGGTTGCTTGGTAAACCCTACCAAGGTCATATGGTGCTCTATTGTCGTTTCAGCTCCCATACTAAAGGTTATATCTTGTTTAGGTAGAGGTGGTAAGCATAAACAAATTCAATATTCTAAGTTCAAACGCATAGATACCTAGTACTAAGATTCTTAAATTCCTAAAACCAAGAATTAAATCATATTATGGTGATTTCATCGCTTGTATCAATCATTGATCAACCATCCACAATAAACATTGACAGCGGTGATCCGACCACTAACATGACCTAGTTATAGCTTTTCTATGGAGAGCTTAACCAATATTAGAGCAATTAACCATATCAATGAGAGGTCATGGTAAATTAGTGCTTAATTTATCAGCTACTTCATTTTGAATGCCTAACCCTCAATAAGCAACAAACATCCAATGCATGACCTACCTATCCAATTGGATATTGCATTGATGTAAGTACAAACAACAAACAAAAGTTAATGGCCAATAATTATTATATTGTTTTTCTATACATTCAAGTATAAATAGTAAACAATAGTAATGTATCTACCTAAAACGGCTTGCCTCTTTGTAAATAATCCAACTATTATGAAAATCGTATTAATATTTAGAACTAATTAATTAACACCTTAATTCTAGTAAAAGACTATATTCCTAATTCTAAAACCCAAATCAAGTGTGGTCAACCAGAACTCTCTTAATAGAAAATTAGCAAACTACTTTTGAATTTAGTCAACCCCTTTCCTGTAGCCTCTTATCATCATGGCCTTCATATGCCCCGACTTTAATTTCCAACGCTAAAACCTACACCTCGGTTGGTTGTGCCACCACTCAAGGACAGCGATGGTGATGGTGGTGATAAGAAGAAGAAGAAAGAAAAGGAAAAGGAGAACAAAAGAGATTCCTCCTCCTCCTCCAAGAGTTGCAAGTGATGGTGAGAAGAAGGTAGGAGGTGATGGTAGTGACAAGAAGGAAGCAACTGGTGATGAGAAGAAAAAGGAAGAGCCACCTAAAGATGTGAAGAAAGACATAGGTGATGAGCTTTCTTCAACAATATGTTAATATGCTATAGTTCATCTTGTATTTTTATAATCTCCATAAGTTTTAAGTTAGTAATTTTGCCATCCATCCTATTATGATTTGAATCTAAGATTCAAGGTGTTGTTTTCTGAAAATTCATAATTATAAGCCAAAGGGGTGATTTGACCCCAATTTTATGAAAATCTCAAGTTTCATGTTTAAGGTCTTATATGGGTTTAGTTTTAAGGGAAGTTTAGTTTTTACAAATTGATTTTAATGTTACGATTTAGATTTCTAGATATTGAAATTAAAACATTAATAGGACGAGTCAAGCTAAGTTTTTGAAGGTTCAACTCAGCTCATTTAAATATTGTCAAGCTTAATCTAAGCCGAGTTTTTATCGAGCTTGAAAATTACATACTCAAATTTGACTCGTTAAAATAAACAAGTTTTATTTTAAACTCAAGCTCATCTCATTCACAAATAGGGCTCGAGGTGAGAAAAGCTTAAAACAAACGAGTTTAAGCCTGCACACAAGTTAAATATACAAAATAAAGAAATAAATAAATGAATAGTAAAAAAAGATTAGAATATATATATATATTATATGTTGTAAATTAGCTTATATAATATTATATACTTATATGTACTTTATAGATATTATATTTGGATTTTACTTATATTATATATAATATCTTTAATATATATAAAACACAGGAGTTTAAACAAGAGCTCAAGTTTCACTCATTTACTAATCAAGCCTTGAGTTAAGTCAAATTGAAAGCGAGCCAAGTTGAAACAACTCATAAGTGGCTCAACTCATTTGTATGTTCTTAAAACTTAGTTGGGTTGTATGATTTTATAGTGATTTCTTGTGGTGAGTACTAAATAATTTCTTCTAGATTTAAATCCTCTAAAGTTTTTTAAAATTATAAAAGAAATGGGTGCCATTGTTTAGAATTTTTTAAGAAAACGTGACATAACAATGATGCCATAAGAAATTTCAAAAAACTAAACAATATCAATTATTACTTTTGTAACTTTAGAAATTTTAGAAAACATGAAGTTTAGAGGATTCATTTTCGTTTCTTTCAATACGAGAGAGGATATATGCCGTAGATAAATTAGTTTAAGATAGGCTTCATCTAGGTGTCCTTTTCGGAACACATGAATGCCAAGACGTTATAATAACCAAACATAGTTTAATCAATAAAAGAAGAAAAATATATGATTTCTTTACTTATTGTTGCTGTCTCTACTGGCAGTTTGTTTACAATAAAGTCTCTATAAGAATAACATTGGATATCGACATTTGGTTGGTGCAGTTTGATCATTCATGAGAGTTCGATGATAGTACGTTAATCTCAAAATCAATCGTTATTTAATCATTTGAGTACCAGGCAGTCAATCATGTTCAGTTGTGAACTAGCTATATATGCTCGTACCTTTGAAGACATGCCCTAATCGCCATTCCAGGAAAGCCTATTCCCAACTTTAGGTTTGACAGCCCAAAAGCTCCTTAGATCACGAATGGATAAGTAAAAGAAAAAAAAAAAAAAAAAAAAGGGTTGTCATGACTAACAATCGAAAAAATGAGAAAGAGAGAGGGATAGAGCAATGGTTGGCCGGCTAAAAAACGTGGTCTCAAAATTTGAGGGGAGGAGACATTAGTAAGTAATACTCGCTCATATTCATAAAAACACAAAAAGATCAAAAGAGGAGAGACATCAAAACATACTGTACACATGAATTACCATGTATGAGAAGACGTTAACTAAAAATGGCACGTACGCGGCGTTGGACAACAAATGCTAATGGAGATGAATCCAGTCCTTTCCCACTATGTTCTAAAAAGTTGCATACTTTAATCGAGACATACGAAACAATTGAACCTCATCAATAAAACCTGAGAAGATTTGGAAAAATTGGTACAACTTGTCCTAAGGAAAAATGGGAAAAAAAAAAAAAAAGGTAGGGGAAATGGCAAAAGAAAATGAGATGACGTATAAGATTCAACGGAAATGAAAAAAGGGAACCGAAGAGAGCATGATGTAACAAAGAATAGAAATACTGCTTTAAGATATACCCGTGTTCATCCCTAATGTTGCTCAAAATAAATTTATCTATCTCGAAAGGATTTTGTAAATACATGCTCCAAATAATTATTAAATAAGTGTTATTTTTTATAATTCTAATATAAGTTGTCAGTTTCACGAACCACCTATAACATACTTTATGAAATCATATCATGTTTTTAGCATGTATGAATCTATCAAAACTATGAAAAGAAATATTCTTAACAAAATGTTTAGAATTTGGTAAATTACAGTTAGAATACTTAACTTTAGCTATTTATGTTTTTATTTTTAACACTTTAGGTATCTGTGTTTTATAAAGTTGGGAAAAAAAAATAAAAAATAAAAAACCAACTATGAAGACAATAAGGTTATACATGCTTTGAGAATCCATAAACAGCAACTAAGTTCTACAATCTCTTCGATCCATTGATTTAATTTTGGGATTTGGGGACATTTTATTCTACAAGGAAACATGAATTAATTCGTATATCATCTTAAAAGAAGAGACTACACCTGAAACCAAAATGCCAGAAGCACTTCATATAGTCCCCAAAAACACTTATTTGAATGTAAAAAAGAGGCAAGAATTATATTCAAACCAATCCTTACTACTAATTCAGTACATAAACTAATGTAAAAGAAGACAAAGGTAATACTCGTCTCCTCCAGTTCTCCTCCAATTGGTCCATCAACGGTAACATCTCGACTTTTGCGAAATGGTGTCATACATGGAGGAGAATTGTCTCCTACGCCTCGAAACAAAAGATTCTAGGCTCAACTAGTTCGATGGGAACTCCGATGATCTTATCAAATCACGAACACGCTTGCGTAAGTCTTGGCCCCAACGGTTTTGTTGCGTCTAAAGCATTCTTTAAATCTTAAGCATTTTACCGATTGAATTTGTGAACAAGGGTTAGCTTCAATTTTTTCTTTTTTTCTTTTTTTTAACTAATTAACAAGGCTGTTAACTAAGGAACCTTAGTGGAATGTTGATTTTTACAGTTTTATAAAACACAGGTACCCAATATGTTAGAATTAAAAATCCAAGTATCCAAAATTTAAAAAAAAAAAAAAATTTGGAAAAATACAAGTACCCTATATGTAATTTAATTTTTTATTTTGACCATACTTTTACTTGACATAAAGTCATGCATGGGTTTAAATATTGGTTGTAAGGTTCGGCCATCTTATATTCTTAAGACGAAGTTTGTCGAAATGACACTTTAAGTTCACCGGTGCACCTTTTTCCAGCCTTTATGTCCCTTTTTCTTTCTTTTACTTATTTATTTATTTTTTTCCTTAACATGTTGATATAGCCAAGTTTTTTAGTCCGAAATTGTCATTTGGCCGTCAATATATACATATAAATTTCTCCTTAAAACTGCACTTTATGTTATCATATCATAAATTAACCTTATGTAAGTAGTTGTGTCGTGATCATTATTTTGAAGTCATTTTTCATCTCATACATGTATACTTATAAATATCACTAAACCGGTGAGATTACTACAAGTTCATAAATCAATTGTATTCCAAGCTTCATGCAATTACTACTTTTGAAATGTACTATAGTTTCTACATATAGCATTATAGATTCTACCAATTGTTTAGGCACTCCTTGTGAGTCTGGTGTCTTGACACTTCTCCTGCGTGTCCTGACTCCTTCATTCCAAAATCTTCCACTAGAAATACCCCAAAACGCCAAACAAAATGAGGGGTAGGATTGGTTTGCCCTATTGTATTATAGGCTTTGTTTTGGGAATTTTTGGTGGTATAGATTTTTTACTGTTTATTAGAATCGAATAAGACTGCAATATGATAGTTATTATTGAGGAATGAAATAATGTTATAACCAGTATGAATAGATATTATATTATTATTTATTAGCTTTTCTCAAGGTATTTTAGGGGATAAAAATCACTTTCATCATTGAATAAATTATTCATGTTTGAGTGATGAATAGTACGGATTTAAAATACAACTAAAGACCATAATGGCTCTTCTATAAAGTGTAAAGGGAGATAAGATTAATATGACAATCAAGTGAACGGGTAGTTAGTTTAATGTTAATGCAAGGATATGACAATATTTTTTATGGGAAACTAGGTTGGTTTTACCGGTGGAAAGTCGTTTAAGTGGGGGGTGAAAGCGGCAGCTAATGGGGTTTTGAGTATTTTCTTTTTTTTTTTCTCTTCGGGTTTTTTTATGTATTCTCTTTCCTTTGGCCCTATATATTTATAGCTGCACGCTTTGATTTAATTCATGCCCAATATCTTTACTGGAGTGTGTAAACAAGGTTTCTGAAATAAGTGGGAGCTCGACTTAAGTTGACAGCATGCAAGGATAGCATGTAAAGTAATTGGAAAGGAGCCAAATTGTATTGGATTTTGTATAATATTCTTCAGATTTGGCACTTGTAGATTCATTTTCCGACAAAGGATTAGAAAAATTCTCAAGTCAATAAATTTGAATAATTTTAAAGGTTCATTCAAAATTCCGATTGCTCTCTTTATAATGGTTATCAGAATTTCGGTTTTGACTAATTTCCATTGAATACCCTAGTGGTATTTATCTTTAAAATGTTGGAAAATTCTTGCCCAATCAATACTATACGAATTTTTCTTTTATTATTTATTAGCAATAATTTCAAAGTATTGTTAAATTTTTGGGATCACCCTAGCCTATATTTCCAACTTTGTGATCACACAATTGACTAGAATAACCTCTTATATAATGTTCCACACATTCTTCATAATGGAATTGCAAAACAAACAAACCGCATTATACTCACCCTTACCGTACAATGATGGCTTTTTTTTTTCTTTTTTTTTTCTGTGATTGCAATTGGATAGGAGACCACCGTCCATATCACTAGATTAGATTATAAGGGTATTAGCAACAATGGTCTAATTCGTTGCAGACATGGTCGATGTCCAATTGAAAATCGCACAAACTTTCAGCAACAGAGGAGGATCAAAATCAGGTCCAATATTTTCTTTCCCGAATAAATATACAACCATACCTAACAACATATCTTAAGCTTAAGCGTATCCTATAGAGCCTCATGGCTTATCGGTCTCTAAAGCCAAAATCCACAGAAACGGACGAGCCAAAAATAAGATATCCGAGACTTCTATGTTTTAATCGTACCTTGTCCATTGAGAATTTTCAAGCATTTATAGGAATGAGAGTGCAACGTTGGATTGCTTTCTCCTTACTTGCAAGTCTAAATTACAATCTCTTAAAAGCAGCATATCTCCTCCTTAAGGATCTTGACAGCTTCTGAGACTCCATCCTAGCATGCAAAAATTTCGTTAACATATTATACAGAAATCAAACATTCAGGGACAGTTATCAGCTGCCAGAGACAGAATCTCAAATGACCCACACGTTAGACATGAATAGCTGTAGATTTTCAGTCTACAATCATTTGTCGTGCGAATATGCATGAAAAAGATGAGGATGACTGAAAAAAGATTGTGTGACAGAGTGAAATTTACAAGGAAAAGTAGGATTCAAATATGTGAAAACATAGATCATTGCAACTAATGAGTAGTCCAGAAAGACTGATGTTTAGTGTTATAGATATGAAACAGAAGATGACTCTCAAATAGCTAAGAAATATGCAGCCAAAAAGAGAAAATCAAATTCATATATAAATTAAAGTGAAAGATAGGTGCCACAAAACCTTGAAAATAAGATCATTATCATCATCTTATAAATTCATATATAAAATAAGATTATTACCATCAAAATCTCACTGGTGAAGTTTTGTAGAATTATATTTGCATTAGGAAAAGATAAATGGAAGGTACCACTGAGGGAGGTGAGAGAGAGAATCCTAATCAGGTAAAAGCAATTACCTGAGGAGAGATTTTTGAAGAAATTTCAGATGCACGAGCTTTGACTTCAGCAGTGAGTACATGACTCAAGGCCTCTGATAGCACATATGCAGCCTCTATAACACATCCATCATCACTGTTTTCTGGGAGCAAGCGACATCTTTGCAGTGGTGCAGGAGCTACACCAAGCCAGAACATCCTCTCAGCCCAATAGAATTGATCCAGCACAAAAGGACAAATAACCTTGCAATTATTATGGAAATATGAGAGAGAGAGAGAGAGAGAGAGAAATCAATGAGAAAACCAACCAAAATAATACTTTAAGAAAAAATAACAAAGACGTAGTAAAACCAGTATGCAATCTTTCTTTTGTCAGTGGTTTAAAATTGGAATGTAATGCATTTCCAATTTATAATGGCTTTAGTAGCTGGTTGCTGCCAAATTTCACATTATCAGATCCTTTTATCTAGTTTGTCACCTTATCTCAGTTTTCCTAGTACAGACAAGCTGAACATACCATCCTCAATTTGAACAGTGCATTGAGACATTATTACTGTAACTGATTAGATCAATTTGAAATATCAAAAGGTGCTTCCAAAAGAAACAATTAATGTAGCAACCATTTAGATTTAGCAATCAGAAAATAGGAAGGACATTCCCAAATTGAATATACATAACTTAGTATGAAGTATACTACTACTCTACTCTAAGAAAAAATCAGCTTTTGATGAAAATCTAATGCTCTTCTTGAGAAGGGATGAAATAATTATTAACGAGTGTAGCCCAGAATTTTTTTCTTTTCCTTTTCCAGTAATTAAATTGTATCTTTATCTTTCATTGAAAAGGAAGATATTTACACAAAAACATCCAGAAGAGGACTACTCAGATTACAGGAGCATACAAGCTCAAAAAAGAGAAAGTAGGTAAACTCTGAGCAAAACAACAAATCAGCAATTGCTAGCAACTTTGCATAAGCTATAATCTGATTTTCCAAAAGACAAGGATTGAGCTGCTTTCCAAGGCAAACGGAATTTCTGTGTCTCCAGATGCAGTACACAGCAGCTGCAAGTCCACATTTCTATAATTTAAGAAACCAATTGGATGATGAAACAGAGGCTAGGAGGGCCAACCATATACCGGACCAGAGGGTCTTGAAGCTTTTTGCACACTTTCTTCCAAACATGTTAGTAGGTACACTCAAAAAACAAATGCCAATATGTTGTCTCATTTGATTGACAACACAAGAAGCAGGACTTAGACCTAGAAATGCCCCATTTGCAAGCTTATCAAGGGTCTAAGTTTGTCTTGCTAGCAAGCCAAAGTATGAAGGCATGCCTAGGAAGATGACCCTTACTCCAGACAACTCTAGCCAATGTTGCTTTAGGGCAAGGCTCAAAGAGGGTCTGGTAAGTGCTATTTATGGAGAATGTACCTGAAGTGGAGTTGACCTAAAAGAGACAATCAGATTGAAGGTTGTTTGGTTAAATTGGAGGATGCGGAAGTTTTCCCAAAAACTATTGCTTGGCAAACTCCAACATTTCCTTGTACAATGGAGTGTAATCTAGCATTTAAGGAAATGTGGAGCCTGCAATGTCACTATCACTATAAATTTAATCTAAAGGCCCACTCAGTATCCAATAATCAGACCACTAGTAGATGAAACCCCACATTTGACTTTCCCTTAAATATTGTTCCCATTGGGAGGGATAAAAAAAAGGAAAAAAAAGTTCCCAATAGTACAATCATGCTGTGAATTCACAATTTAAAACCACAAAAAAATCATGACTTTTAAGTCATGATATTGAATTTTTTGATGAAATAGTGTCAGAAAGGCATGACACCATTTCATCAAGCCGATAGATCATCATTGCCTTTCTTCCTATATTTCTAAATTGGGAAGGTATCTTCAAGATTAAACTCAGAGTTCAAAAGGAATTATATCCATTCTACAACAATCAATTTGGTCCTCATTTTGCCTGTCCAAACCCCACATGCACTCTCTCTCTCTCTCTCTCTCTCTCTTGTAAATCCATGGGAAAAGGTTTTTCTTTTTTTTTAATTGCACATTTATGTTGTTTTAATGATATTTGTGCATGTTGATATGTTGTATTTTGATTTTGTTAGATTCTTATTTTTCAAAACTTTTCAGATGAATTTTATGTGATTCCCCAGGGAGGGGAGGTTGCAAATTAAAAGAACCCCTAAAAACTATCAAAGTTACAGAAAATACCAAATTTCTAAAATATCACATTTACGCCCAAAAGAAAAGGAGAAAAAAAAAAAAGGGAAAACCTCAAATACAATATGAAATCAATCTTTTATATTAGTGTACTTGCAATAAGTTTTTGAAGCCCATTTATTGCCTTACCTGACTAGCATTGACCAATGAAATATTAACTATGTCTGTACACCCTTAAATAGGATGAGGTATCGGCCTAAAAAAATACTTACATGTATATGTTTAAGTAAAAGGCTAATTGGAAATGTCAAGCACAAGAGATGGATAAGACAATTGACAGGGACAACATCAGCAACTTGTTTGGAGATCAGTTTATTTATCTCTTAAAAGACTTGACCTAGCTTGTGAATCAAACTATGCATGCCCTTATAAGATGTTACATGAATGCAGTGATTCATAAACTATTTGAAAGGATCACCTGAGAGAGGAGTAAAATTTGAAAAGTCAATTCACAGAAATATTAAAGGGTTTGACACTGATCAGGGAGAAGGAAATTTTGATTGTATGCCTTCTTCAAGTTAATGCACAAAAAGTATGGGGAAATCTTGTAACATGGAGAAGCAAGAAATAGATATTGTAGCTCAAAACAATATAGAAGCTGAGTTTTGCGCTATAGCACAGGGAATTCGTAGTCATTTGGTAGCAACAGTTGATGAAAGAGACACATGTCCCTTTTGGTCTTGTTACTCATGCTTATTGTGATAGCAAGTCAACAATTAGCATCGTAAAAAGTTCAGTCCAGTTCAAATGAAGCATGTTTGTATAGATCAAAACTTCATCAACGCAGATTTTCAGCCCAAAAAATTCAAGAAATTTTGAATATCAAGTTTAGGGATACATGAGTATTTAGTGATAGTAAATCAATTATGAGTACCGTGAAAAATCCTGTTCAACATGATCAGATAAAACATGTTCAATTGTATCAACATTTTATTAATTCAGAAATTGAAGAAAGTAAAACACAATTGCAACATGTACAGACACATGACCAAGAAGCAGATCCTGACAAAGTCCTTACTAAAGTAGCTGTATGTGGAGATTTCAAGCAAGTTGAGAACAACCATTCCCAAGTCTAAAGTAGGTATTTGCAAAGGTAAGAAGGGAAGAGAGTGGGTGAAAGGTGATGATGATGCTTGAACAACCCATCCTTAGCCTGGCCTTGTTGACAAATAAAGGAGCTGCAAGCGGAGTTTCTGATAAAGGAAAGTTTTGATGCGATTATCGTAAAAAATGAAACCACTTGCACTAAGTGTTGGAAACTACATGGTAGGCCAGAGATCCTGAAGGCTAAGTGTTCAAAAAGGGTTCCAAACCACAAAGCAAACAAATGTGAAACTGGCGCAAGTTGCTGAATTAGAAGGCTAACTCTAGTTCAATCTCAAGGGTAACCTTAAGCCCTGAACAGATCGCCATGATACAAACAATTATTGGCCAAACCCAAATAAGTCCTAGTAATGATAATGCAGTTAAGACATGTGATTGTAACAATTGCTCAAAAAGGCAAAAATCTAAATTTTTCAAATGAAGTATGTAATAATGTTTGGATATTAGATTTCGAAGCTTCTGATTATATGTGCAACTCATTATACTTCAAAACATTAAATCCTTGTGACAAGTATAGTAAAGTATTGGAGGCTGATCGCAAAAGTATTGTGGCCAAGGGAAAAGGGACAGTCATGTTGGCTGATTTACAGTTGAATAATGTGTTACTTGTACCCAAACTCAAATATAATCCGACATCAGAGAGCAAGTTAACAAGAGATTTGAATTGCAATGTAATTTTCTCACACAAAACACGGATTTTGCAGGACTAGAATTTGGAGAGTACGATTAGCAGTGCGAGGAGTTCAATAGCTTCTACTATATGTTTGGAAAAAGGTCTAGGTAAAGTTATGAGTCATTAAGCAAGTCATTAGTTTCTATCAATAACAAATCAGATGTCATGATTTGGTACAAGCATCAGGCATCCTAGTTTCTTGTACATGAAGCACTGGTACCCAAATCTTTTTAAGAATAAAAAATTGAGTGATTTCAAATGTGAATCATGTATCTTGTCTAAATTTTCTAAAGGCTCAGATCCTACACAATCATACACTATCAAAATCATTCTACCTGATCCATAATGATATTTGGGTTCTACGTTGCATTCTAACTCATTCGGGTTATGCGGTTTGTAGCCTTCATTGACAATCATATATATGTTTATCAGAGTGCAATACATGTCTACCGACTTAAAAAAAAAAATTATATAATTACAAATTATATAAAAAAAAATTATCAACATACTATTGCTATATGCAAATGCATTAATACTGCATCTTGATGCAACATAAGTATTATACGAATATCACATTTTGATAAAATGCGACAGTTATATTGCATTTTTAAGATACAACATAATGCCATAGTAACAGTATTTTAATAATACCTTTTATCTAGTTTATATTTATATAATATTTATTCATTTTAATGATAAATATATAAATTTCTCATGTTTCTTGAGTATATCTTCTGAAAGAAAAAGCAAGAATTTGCCACTTGTTTAAATAATTTCATAAGTTCATTCATAATTTTTTTTTTTTTACAAATATTCAAATACTAAGAAGAGACCGTGGAAAAAAGTACCTCTTAATAGAGTTCAAAAATTATTCAAATGAGAGTGGTATAGTATACCAAAACTCATATATACTTCCCAACAAAATAAAGCAATAAAGAGGAAATATCGACATCTCCTTAAAACAGCTCACATCGGTTATTTGGGTTAGGGGGGTGGGTGGGGGAGGGGTGGAAGCCATTCTTGTATTTTTGAACACCCATAAGTACCTTGCTAGAGTTTTACCCTAGGAATCATGTTGTATATTCAACAAACTTCCACCTAAAGTATTTGGGAGCACAGCTTGTTGCTTGATAATCATCTAAAGAAACACAAACTTAAAGGAAAGTCCATCAAGTGTATGTTTGTCATATACTCACCTATAAGAAAAGGTTATAAATTTTCCCATCCTCCTACAAGACCTTTTTTTGTTACCTTTGATGTATTTTTCTTGAGGAAAAACCTTACTATAATTCCTCTCTTCAAGAAGAGGCAGCAGATGAAAAAGATAAATGGCACTTCCCCAGGGGAGATGTGCTCCAACCATTGTCTGTTCCATCACCAGCTACTGGACCAGCCTTGAATTCTGATCCTAACCCCAGTCAGCTGTCATTGTCTGAGTCTATAAACAGTCACTGTTGAGCCTTCAGTACAAGACAGAATGTGTCAAATGAGTGTCCACTCAGAGGATCTCAACCAACTTCAGGTTAGAACCTAGACACAGCGAGAATAAAATCTAATCCAGACCTTGTTCCAGGAACACAAGCCCTTCGAATCTATACGAGGAGATGCAAAGATCCTCATCAAAGTCAATCTTCTGAACTGAAGCAGCTGGTCCTGCCATCTGAGATACCATATGGACATGAAAATGTGCAGCAGGAAGAAAATTTATTATCACAAGCAGGGACAGTCAAAGCCAAATGAAGATGATCTGCCAATAGCATTAAGGAAAGAGGGGCATGTGCTAAATATCCCATCACAAATTGTGTAAGTTATATAGAAGCTTTCACCTCGGTATTGTGCTTTTGTTACACAGGTAGATAAGAATTCTGTTCCAAAAAACATCAAGGAAGCACTAGCAGATCCAAAGTGAAAAAATTCTGTGATGGAAGAATTAAGAGCACTATACCAGAATCATACATGGGATATAGTTGATCTTCCAGAAGGGAAAAAAAAATAAAGATGGCAGCAAGTGGGTTTTCACCCTAAAGCATAACTCAAATGGTAGTATTGCTCAGTACAAAGCAAGGCTTGTGGCATAAGGTTTTACTGAAACTCTTGGAATTGATTATGAGGATACCTTTGCTTGCATAGTAAAAATACCTTATTGTCTATAGCAGCAAATTTGGACTAGCCATTACACCAATTGGATGTAAAGAATACCTTTTTGAATGAAGAATTGGAAAAAGAAATTTATACGAGACCTCCACCTAGGTTTATCTTAGGAGACTATGAAGGTAAAGTATGTAGATTAAGGAGATTATTGGACGGCTTAAAACAATCTCCTCATGCTGGGTTCAGGAAGTTTAGCAACACCATGATCAACATGGGTTATACCCAGAATCACACTAAGCACACTTTTTATTAGAATTAGTGAAAATGGTCTGAAATCTGTTTTAATTATGTATGTTGATGATATAATAATCATAAGTGACGATTGATACAAGCTAGGATAGTAATCATTTTATAATAGGATAGTAAATCTATACTTACTTGATTAGGGTTCCAGTTTGTGAAGCAAGACACCAAAATCAGTACTCCACAACCAATACACTGCTGAGGGCCCCTACAAAGCTCCTCTTTCGATCTTTTGTTCTTGACTCAAAACTAATTGCCTAACCACTTTTCCTACCACTCAGCCTATTTATATCTAATGACGTGTACAAACACAATCCCATTCCTACAGTGCCAGGTCATATCAGCCTTTAACCAACCTTATTACAATAGTTACATATTATACTCTACATACTACACTATAGTATATGTATTACACTCCTCTTCATACTACTCAACCCCCTTAGCCTTCCTTTTATACACATGCCGCAATGGTTGATTAATGTTAGGCATCATATCAATGATGAAGCTGAAATCATGACATTGAGGAAAGAAATCAAGGAAAAAATTGAAATTAAGGAGCTTGGAGAATTAAGACTTTTGTGTGAATAGAGGTAGCAAGAAGTAAAAATGGAATATTTATTAATCAAAGGAAATATATTCTTAATTTGTTACAGGAAACAGACAAGCTGGATTGCAAACTAGTGAATACACCATTGCTACACAATTGGAAGATTTGTGCAAATGATCCTCCAGTTGATAAAGGACAGTATCAACACTTGGTAGGAAAATTAATTTATCTTTCATTTATACAACCAGATGTTTCCCTTACCATAAGCTTGGTAAGTCAAACTATGCACTCACCATCACAACATCACTTAAATGGAGTGAACCACATTTTAAGGTACTTAAAAAGAGCTCCAGGAAGGGGTCTATTTTTAAAGCAGAATCAGTGCAAGGATCTAAAGATATTTGTAGATGCAAGTTGATGTGGTGATGTAGAGGATGTGAAGTCGACATTGATTTTTTGTACAAAGTTGTGGGGTAATTTGGTGACTTGGAGATGTCACAGTTGCATTGTTCTATGTGCACATCAAGAAGATATGGTTGTATAAGGGAAAGATAAGGTTGTTATAAGTGATAAGCCTAAGAACATCTTTGGTAGCTAAAAGTTAGGGTATGTTGTTCATCTTATGAGTCTTACATTTTTAAGGTGAATGAAATAATATCATCACTAAACATGTACATAAGGAATGTACAAACAAAATCACTAGCCACTATTCATCTCTAGTATCAAGACAACTAAAAGATACTAGGATTGAATAATGGAGATACAATGTATATCAGCTATACAAAATATGCAACAATTGTCCTAAAGATAATTTCTATGTTACTACTCTTTTCTTTCACTTTTCTTTCATTTCTTTCTTTCCAAATATAATAACATTCTATAACTATAGCCTTCCTTTGTGTCCTATCCAACTGTATACACAATCTAGCTTCCAAGAAGTTTTGTATTGAATTGATTTCTGAAGGTTTGTTATGCTGCCAGCTTAACACATTTTCTATTCTAACCCAAATTTCTTTAGCCAAAGGGCAGCAAAAAAAGAGATGGCTATGTGATTCCTCTTCATCTTGACACATGTAGCATTTGTTCTCATAAGTGAGTCCCCAATCCATCAATTTATCCTAAGTTGGTAATTTTTGTTGAAGCATCATCCATAAAATCATAGTGTCTTAGCAAAGGTTCCTTGTTCCAAATCAAAGGTGCCTACACTTTCCTACTACCTCTATTCCTTGCTAAGAGATAAGCATTCCTTATTGATAAGTTTGTTGCTTCAGCATTTGACCAAACAAGCTTATCTTCCATACCAAGGGTTAGCCTCAATCCTACTATGTCTACTGTGATGCCATTCCATCTAGTGTTTCTTAGCCATCTCCAACTACCATCTTCGATAAAGGTGCTAAGACAAGTGTCCTTTGGTTATCCAAACAAAGCTTATTGACGTTCATGAATCCAATCCACCAAAGGTCCTTGGTGATGCCAATTATCATACCAAAAGGATATTAATTTGCCTTCCCTATTTTCCATCTCAATAAGTTCCTCACTAGAGGTCTCAATTAGAGAATCTTTCTCCATGACTAAGTGGCATCACTTAGAATTTTAATGCTCCATATGTTTCTTCCTTCTAGCAATTCATTTTTAACCTAACTAAGCCATAAGGAGTAGCCATCATCCTCATAGTGTCCAAATGTGCTTGAGTTGTACCACTCTATTCCATAGTTTAATATTAGTGAAGCCTAATCCCCCTTCATTCCTTGGCTTGCACATGTTCTTCCACTTAACTTTTGCCTCCTCATTCCCATTCTAAAAGAATCTTTTTAGTTTTCTCTCTATTTGCTCAATAATAGAGATAGGCAGAATGAATATCATAGCCCAACAAACCTAGAAATAGAACTATACACTCTTAATAAGTTGAGCTCTTCTAGCATATAAAAGGAAATTAAAAGACCAGTTGTTGATTCTTGATGAAAATTTATTTATAAGAGCCCTACAATCCAACATAGATAGCCTACATGACGACAAAGGGATGCTAAGTTATCTAATGGGAAGTACCACAACTTCATAATTCATCAATTGTATAATCTATTCTCTGATATCTAGTTTAACTCCACTTAAGAAAATCTGACTTTTTGAAGAATTTGCATATAGACTAGATAGCTCTTGGAATTCCTCCAACCCTATTTAATGTGATGTAGTGTAGTAATGTCTTTTTTTTGAAAAAATCAAAATATCATCAACAAAGCACAAATGATTTATTTTTTCCTTCTTGCATCTCCAATGGTAACCAAAATCATCCATTTCACTTTTTTCCTTTATGATACAAGAGAAAACCTACATAGTAAGTATAAAAAGGTATAAAGATATAAGGTCCCCTTGTCTCAAACCCTTTGATGAAGAGAAGTAACCAGCTAGCTTACCATTTATATTGATGGAAAATTTTGGAGTGGTTATGCAAGCCGTCGCCTATTTAATAAAAATGGTTGGAAGGGGTGATCTATTTAATAAAAGGATTGGTAGAATCTTTGTTTGTCTTTTTAGCAATTAGAGAAAGATTTTTTTTTCATAGACAACTCTTCAACAACCTCAATACTTTGTTGATTAGAGCATGATTTATCATTATGCCTAAATACTTTGCATCTCAAACATCTTAGGAGAGAATGATCGTATTCAACATCCACTTGTTATCATTACTTGTCTCTACATTCCATTTCAAAAGAATAGACAAAATAACTATCCACTTCTATCTCCACTATTGCTCTAACAAACTTAACTCTTTCATTTTTAGCCATTATGATGTCCACTTGAAGTAGATGTCCAATGGCACTCACCGCATAACTTACCCTTTAATTGTGCAAAAATTCCATGGGAATTCTCCACAACCTAACCTAAACCAACATTTTTCTTCGCCAAACTCTATTCAAAGACATGCTTACTCTCCATCTCTCCAAAATAATCGATTGAGATCTAAAAAACCAGGTTATTAGAGAACCTGAGTGATAGATTCATCATCTCTAAATTGAAGAAATATTAACCACAACCATTGATTAAAACCTCCAGCAAACCATCTCTTTCCTAAGTTGACTTAGCAAAATTCTAAGCTTAGGGAAAAGCCATATTTCTTCCCAAAAAATACCTGACCAAAGTATATTTCCAAATAGCTTCACCTATAACCAATACAACAAGAGGAGGCTTAACAACAACCTTGTTTCCCTTACGGCAAGGAGGATGATAAGAAAGAGAGATTGAACTTTGGTCTCTAAAGAAGGTCAAATGGTGGAGACACCACCTCTACAAAGGAGCGATAAGAAGTTATAGGTGGAGGCTGGTTTTGAGCTCTTAGAATTCCTTTTTGCATAATTGTCTTTTCTACCTCCTCAACAAACTCGGCTATTTTCTACTCAGTAAAGCTGCTTAAAGAATCATCAGAAGGAGCTACCCTAGATTGCACATTAAGTCCCACCAAAAGGGGAGCCAAGCCTATGTGTAGCTTCAACTTCTGTCTCACAAAATTTCTTTGCTGCTAGCTTATCAGAAAAAGGTCGCCCCTCAACTAAACATGCATCAGCAACCTTAACATCTAACGGGGCCTTTTTCTCCAAAACTACTTCAGGTCTAACAAACACATTCTTCTTCATCGGCCTAGAAGACGAAGAACTACCTAAGGAGGCTGATTCATGAGAGACATGCTTTGACTTTTTCTTTTTCATAGACACAAAAGGAAGAGGAACAAGACCTACACCACCACTAATGTTCACTCCCACTAAAGGAGTTTTCTTGATTCTTCTGACAAAGGTACGCAAACTAATTGAAAAGCAAGCAAGGAGTCAAGATCAAACACAAGGTTCAAAAGGAGAGGAAGAGAAAACCCAACTAGGAAAAACGCCACAAAAGACAAAGCACTCCCAAAACCCCAACAAAACTTCACATAAAAGACCCTAAACATAAGAGACAGAGACTAAGAGAGAGAAGGAAGGGGACGAGGGAAAACAAAACCTTAAAAGGACAAAGCAATAAAAGGCACAACGGCTAGAAGAAAAGAGATGAAGAGAGAGAGGACGAGGACAACCACTTCAAGAAATGAAAAGGGAGAAGACAAAGACAACAAAATGAGAAGAGAGACACTAAAGACGATGGTTAAGAAGCCAAAGAGAGGGAGACACAAGAGACGAAAAGGTGAGGAAGAGATTAGGGAGGAAGGTCTAAAGAGAAGATAGAGGAAATTTTCTCCCTAGACATTTTTCTCATTGAGACTTGATTTTTCAATTCATCTTATGAGTCTTGCTTCATGTATAAATTCAGTGTATCTGGAGATGAATAAGTAATGAATTCCTCAAATTCCTTTCAAAATAAATAAATAAAAAATAAAAATATTAGTTATAGCTCAAACCCAACGTGTATAAAAAACCCTAAAGAATTTACTACTTCATTTCTTCTACCTTACTCTTGTCTTAACTCTACATTTCTCCTTTTTGCCTCTCATCCCATTTAGTCCCCATCATTAATTGTGCTTTTACTATTATATTCGTGATTTGTATGTCATACACATAAACTTATTGTATTAGATTTGGTGTTATATATGTCAAGTAAGTGAAATAACATATTATTTTGCTACTCATTTGTTGTAATTTTAATTTTGTATAAAGATGTATACAAGGTAAATTTTTAATGTTACTCAACTCATGAAGAGTGCAACTTCATGTGATTTAGATGAATAGTATATTATAGAAATATTAACAGCTTTAAGTAGTTGAAAATTTACATCAAAGTTTTAACATTATAAAATTTTAATAAGAAAATTTGCAGTTTCGACATGGTATTCGATTGTCACAATTTTTTTTAGAGAAAAATAATAGATAGTTTTCTTTGATTGATGATATTACAAGAAACATCAATATATATAAATACTGAATGCCCAGTAGGTGTACCAATTTCTACCTAACACTAAGTGTATCAACTTCTACCTAACACATCATTAATTATCTTGTTTATAAAATACGAGAGAGAAAAAATACTTTGCAATAAATTTAATACTCAACACTCCCTCTCAAGCTGAAAATAGATGTCTATCATTCCTAAGTTGGAAATAATCTCATCAAGATTTACACCATTCAATCATTTTGTTTGAACATTTGCAAGTTCCTTCTTGAGGGAACATATGACATGCAAACCAAACCTTCCTCTAACTTTTCTTTCATGAAATGTGCACCAATCTCAATGTATTTCGTCTTTTCATGTTGATAGGATTATGAGCAACATTGATTGCTGATTTATTGTTACTGGCTTGGTGAAAGATCAGCCCTTAGTGTTGCATGGCTAGAAGAGAGTATGGTATGTTCATTCATCAATAACAATCAATGAGTTTGGCCAAAAGGAAACTATGGAGAAGGATCAGCGAACATGAGGACACGATATATCATAAGAAAGCAAGACAAGTTAGTTTGGAGGGACAAGTCTTCTCAACCTTTGTCAATTCAATCTGCTAACTATCTTGCAAAGGAAAAGGCAACAAAGGTCCAGTGGTTTAATCTAGTGTAAAACAAAGCAACAGCTCCACACCATGCTTTTGTTTTCTGGCTTGTTGTTAAAGGAAGACCATACACTACAGACAAACAAGTGGAATGGCATGTCAACTCTTCAAATTGCTGTTTCCTATGCAGTAGTGAGGCTAAATCCCACTATCATTTATTTATTAGCTGCAGCTTTACTAGGGAAGTTTGGAGAAGTGAAGGCGATGTTGGGATGGACTTCAGCAGCTCCTTCTAGCAGTAGTTCTCTTGCTAACTCGCTAACCAATATTGTTAGTTCAAATGCCATATACACAAGGCAGCTGTAGTAATGTGCTACTATTTATGGAAGGAAAGGAATTCCATGCGTGCTGGGGGTAAGAGAAATTCTATTGGAGGACTATCAAGAATTATCTTATCTTGTTTATTGTAAATTTGTTTCTTCTTGACTAAGGAAGCATTTATGCGCTTATAAGGCCATCATATTGACCTAAGCGTCCTTTTATTTTTCCTTTGATGTTTAATTCAATGTAATAGGTTTCTTGTGAGCTTACTTCTCTTGGAAGTATTCTTTTATACAAAAATATCTCACTTTACACCCAAAAAAAAAAAAAAAACAATCTTCGTTGGTCTCTCTCATTTAACTCTCAAGTCATCTAAAATAATATTCAGCTATAGCAACTCGCAAATCCCCTAAGCAATTGCCCCTACAGTTGATCTAGCCACAACATTTTGCCTATTGCTTCTCCATGTTACCGGGATTCCTCCAAGAAATGTAGTAACCAGAAGTTAACTTTCTGTTCACTATTGATCTTGCATAATCCAAATCAAGATAGACTTTTAGTGAGAGACTATCACTATTTTTGAACAAAATTCCCTTTCTAGACTCCCTTAAAATAGTGCAAAATCCTATAAGCTGCTTATATATGAGAGCTTCTTGCATAAACTAACTTATGACACTCGAGTATGCAATATTAGGTTGAGTATACGCAAGGCATATAAGTTTTCCAACAAATATCTAAAACGTCTTTCTATCAATTACTCGTTCCTCTTTAGCTTCTCCAAGTTTTTTATTAGAATCCACCAGAATAGAGACTGGTTTATACCTTCTCATTCCAGTTTTTTTCAAGAGATCAAGCACATATTTTTGTTATGACATGAAGATCCCTTGAGTTAAGTAACCCACCTATATACCAAGAAAATACTTCAATTTCTCAAGCTCCTTTTATTCGAATTCTTTGATTAGTTGTCATTTCAACTCTAACTTCTTCTCATCATTTCTAATCACAGTAAGGTCATCAACATACATTAAGAGTGCAATTAGTCCCTTAATGCCAAGTGCTTAATGAACAAGGGATGGTCACCCTGGCTATGCATTAATCTAAAGCCTTCATAATTTTAGCGAACTTACCTAACCAAGCACAAGGAGGCTATTTCTATATAGAGCCTTTTTCTAATTTGCAAAATTTATTTCGTAACTTATTATCTACAAAACTAGGTAGAATGTTTTGTAAATTTTTTCATTTAAATCTCCATGGAGAGAAAGCATTTTTCACATTATATTGCAAAAGTGGCCAAACAAAGTGAGCTACTGAGGACAATAGGATTCTTACAATGCTCATTTTTGCAAGATGAGCAAAGGTTTCCAAATAATCAACCCCATAGGTTTCAATATACCCTTTTGGGAATGACCTTACTTGGTATCTCTCAAGTGTCCCAATTGCCTATATTTTAGTGTATAGGCACTTATAATCTACTATGTTCTTTCCTCTTTGCTCATAGACAACTTCCCATATCTTGCTTTTCTCCAAAACATCCATTTACATAGCATCTCTCCACTCTCTTTTTGATAATAGCTCAAACAAAGTATAAGGTATGAAATGCTATTTAGGCTTATAATGAATTTTTTGTAGGTTGGTGACCAGTGTTGAGTGATACATGGTTAGACATGAGGTACATTGGTCTCCTAGTGCATTCTCTAGTACCCTTTCGAGTAGCAATAGGAAGATCACTATTGTCTATGGATGTTTCAATTGTCTCTAATTGTAAATGCTTTAATTGCAAAAAAGGATTGGTTCTTACCATGGTCTCATTTTCAGACCTCAAGTTGGGTTCTGCAACCTCTTTAAGTCAGGAACAGTTGCTCTTCTAGAATAAACCTATAAAAATCTTGGAAAACCATGAGTTACACTTACTGACTCTGTAGAAGATGTGTTCAGAAGAAGCGCTTTCTAACTCTCGTGCAAGACTTTCTAAAGAAGACGTTAGACTTATGTTGGATGAGGATATAGGAGCAAGTGGAGGTAAGCCAAAACAATCAAATGACTTAAAAGTGTCATCTTTAATATCCTTTTTCTTCTCCTGAAGACAGGTTTTCAACGAATGTGACATTAGCTGAGGTGTAGAATTCTCTCAAGATGGGCAGTAGCATTTGTAACTGTTTTGAGATGGTGAAAACCCAAAAACACATACTTAAATGCATAGGGATCCAATTTTCCTCTATGTTTATTATGAACATGCACAAAGCAAGTACAACCAATGACTCTAGGTATAAAGCCTCCCCATGTTCTGAAATGAGGGTAAACATTGTTAAAGATGTCTATATGACTTTTATTGTCTAAGACTGGTGAAGCTAACTTACTTATCATATGTGCAGAGTGAGAACAGCCTCTCCCCAACAAGATTTAGGAGCAATCCCTTGAAACAACAAGGCTCTAGTGGTGTGTTAAGAAAATAACCATTTTTTCTCTTAACTATTTCATTTTGTTAGGGTGTATCAACAACAGATGATTATGAATAATGCCCTCTTGTTGAAAATAAGGCAACAAAACTTGGTTAGAGTAATCTCTGTCGAATCTAAAAGTTTTTATTTTAACTCTAAATTGGTTTTGAACCATAGATTGAAAATTTGGAATAAAAGTGCCAACATCTGAGTTTTGTTTAAACAGAAAAATCCATCTAACCAGTATACAATCATCAATCAACGAAGCAAACCATCGAGCCCCTAAAATATTTGATATAGTTAATGGTCCTCAAATATCACTATGAACTAAATGAAAACGAAAAGCTCCTTTTATTATTGATAGGAATTGATACATAAGTATGTCTTGCTAACTCACAATGAAACTCAAAGATATCTAATTCTTAAAAAATTTTGGGAAACATAATTTTCCAAAATTGAAGCGATAGGTGACATAAACATAAATGGTGAAGTCAAATAATATTCTTATTAGGACTAAGAAAAGATATGGATGCATTACTCATGGTGTTTCAAGACAATTTAAGGTAATAGAGCTTCCTTTCCTTAGTAAAGTCAATCTTCCATCCTGAGACCAGGTCCTTAAAACACAGACACAGGAAAAATAGCTTGGCATATTAAGGTTATTAGTAAGCTTTTAAATAGAGATTAGGCTGGACAATAATTTTGACACATGAATAATGCTTTAAAGATAATTGAAGAGGTAATATAGATATCTTCTAGTCCGGCAACAATTGCAAGGGCACCATTTGATAATAAAATTTTTCAATTGACAGGTCACGAGTCATAAGAATGAAACAACTGTAAGGAGTGGGTCATATGGTCTGTCACTCTAGGGTCAAAAATCCAAAAATTAGTGTAGAACTTATCTGAGGAGCTTGTTTTATAAGAGATTAAAGATTTAACCAATAGAGTTAATGAATTTACCCAAGAAGACTTCTCAAGAGATCCTAGTAGATTTCTCATCCTTCCCATCTCTTCACTATTGATACATGGTATGCTCAGCCAAGTGAGCTTGAGGTCTAAGACAACTGATAGTCGCGGTTACAAAAGTGGACAGAATGATAGGTTGAGAGAAGAGAGGAGGAAAAAAAAAATCCAAAGGAGACTGTAAAATTACCAGCAATCCATGACACAATTAAGGCTCCCCAAACAATCGTTACATAAGAAAAGTGAAGAGCAATGGCAGAAATAAAGGCTATTCCATGAAGAAGAAATCCAAGAGGAAAGAAAGGGAAAAAAAGAAAATCTAAGACTTTGATACCATGTCACAAACATTTTAGGGACAAATAATCTGTAATTTTCGTTAATTGATAATATTACAAGAATTATCAATATATATAGATATTGAATACCCAGTATGCATACCGACTTCTACCTATATATCACGGATTATACTATCTAAAAAATAAGAGACAAAAAACACTACTTACAATAACTTTACTGCTCAACACCTATACCTTGTAAATTCTATAGAGTACAGATTTCAAGATGCTTTATTGTGTTACAAGATGGGTTCCAGTTCCAAAATTTAGATATCTATAACTACAGAGTTGAGTATGGAGTCTTACATATTACCTATTTTTTACCTGCTCATCTCTAATGTCTCTGACATTTGATAAAACAACACAGTAATATGCATATCATACAAGATTATTTCAAGGAAATTAAATTGCATAAAGACAATGCATCTAAAACAATGCAGATTTGAAATAACCTGCGGAGTTCCAGCATGAAGTGCTGCTGAAGTTGAACCACTGTTCTTATTCAAATGGATAACACCATTAGTATGCTTTAATGAGAACCTAGTCCCCCTTTTGCTATCAAAACAGCAAATAATGGTAAAATGAAAATGCACTTGCCTTCCCCCATGATGAAGTGCAGCAGCACATTTGCGAAACAGCCATCTGTATGGAATAGAGCTGGTTTGCAATGTGAAGCAGTTAATTTTCCAATATAAAATAGTTTATTCACGTAGTAGGATCTGATGCAGCTAGGAAACCATTCACTGAGAATTTAACCAAGCCTCCTAATTACGGAATAATACAAGGATAATGAAAGAAGGTAAACAAAAGAAATCATCAAGCTGATTGTGCAGTTACTATGTAAGGGAGAGCTCTAGGTGGCTTGAGAAGAGTCTTATCTTTCTTTGACAACACTTACCTGTGTTACTCAAAATTGAAGAGTCAAATCTACACCAGCAAAAAATGCTGTTCATTATCAAGCCCCACTGACTGAGTGCAATTAGTGAATACTAAATTATTATCTAGCAAGAGAACTAGATTTAAATCCAGCTTCATAATCAACCGCAAACCAGCAAATTTATTGAGAACCACATGAATGAGAACGATACATGATCAAATTAAAAGCTTCCATTGACATCAGATAGTTGTTAGATGAAAGAAACCACTTAAATGATGGTGCATCAAAGGGAATTATTTTGGCCAAAAGTTTGGCATAAGCAAGCTTTAAGCTTGAAGACATGGGAAAAAGGATGAGAGAAAACCAAAAAAAAAAAATATTGGCTGAGGACTTCATGCCAAAAGACTGCCCCAAAACCATTTGAGTTGATGAAAGTGTGCCTTATTCCACAGTTACTCTCAACATATATTTACTTGAGCAATTGTGATAATTATCATTAAATTTCTTATTTAATTTGTCACAATAATTTATATAGTTTCACTTTTTAACTAAAAGAAAAAATTATTAAAAATACTTTTCTTATTTTGGTTTTACAATCTAATATATACGTGAAAAAGCAAAATAGGCCATGTTTTGCAAGGAATACAATTCTATAGGCATGGGAATCCATTATGTTATTACAATTTCATTCCAAAGAAATCTTATTCTTGGAATCTCATTCCCCTCTAAACTTATTATTTAGAGATTCCATTTCCTCAAAGATACAACTAAGCTAAAAGATTGTCTCTACATCATCATATGCAGCACTAGCGCCACCACCTATACCGCCACCATCACTATCACTGCAACTACTATCACCACAGCTGCCAATGCATCACCATCGTCATCTCCCCATAAACATCACTACAGAAACACCACCAACGCACCACCATGACACCAATACCGCCAATATAATTATGTTTACATCATTCCAAGAATTATGAAAGTCAATCAAGCAAAATAATAGGATTCTTATTTCATTCACTGAGATTTACCAAAAATAAATGGGTATCCAATTCATTGAAAATGGCTTGCAGGAATTGGATTGTGGGGTTCTAAGAATAGACACCAAATGTGGCCTAACTTAAAAGAAAAACTCATAAAAAGAAATGAGTTCAAGAGCATATTAGGAAAAGAAAAAGGTGAAGAGGTTAATGACAAAGATTTGTCCATAATACATAAAACATACTCACTCAATCAGTAACAAGAACCACTATCTTTCTCCAGGGTAGTATATAATCTCATTCTTCAAAAGTTTTGTTAATAATTCCCCTTGTAGCACTTGGTAAATTTACTTCATAAAGAAAATTGCAATTTCCAAGATACTTATTGCACATTTTACAAGTACAAGTGCATCATAAAGTGTGAAAATTCTTTTTATCATGTGTTGACAAGTCCATGGGAACTTGTTAATGAAATCCCTTTTATAGGCTAACAATTGTAGTTAGATAGAAATGCAAATGACTGTAGTTCTATTAACATAAAATGACACAAAATTTGAAAGGAAAAAAGGGCCAAAAAAGGAAAGAAGAAGAAGAAGAATAAACAAAAAAATAAAGAAATCATCACCCACAGATAGTGCAGGCCATGAGTTTTTTTCCTACAATGCAAATAAAAAGGTGCACCAAGCTAGAGATGCAACAGAAAAGTACAAATTTGTCATATATTTATTTAAAAATAAATAAAACAAATAACAAAGGGTGCCCATGGCAAAGATAAATTATTTGAATAACCTACTAAAAACACATCTAGGCGATGCATTTTCACTATGTGTAACCCACCTCTATTTTCTTCCTAGTGGAACATTGGTATGTGTAGAGAAAATGCATGGTTATGGAGATTTTGGACCTGAAGGGTCTTTACCGGTTCATCCACTGCAAACGCATATGCTATGTGCATTTCTTGCCATATGAACACTAGGTAAAATTTCAATATGGCTACTCTGTAAAAGGTCAAAGTATAAAGCATATGTCTCTCTCTTCTTGGAACTATAAAGAAAGTTATCTCCAATAGCAAGTTTAGTAAATCTATAAGCATAGAACTCCCTATTTAGTTCATCTCCATAACTAAGCAAAATTAAAAGCACCAATCTTGTTTGGGTATCCAACCAGCCCCCTCCCCCCCTTCTTTCAACACCTAATCTAACCAACAAAAATTTACTTAAGAGAGAGAACCCTCATGCAAGTATAACTATCAGGGCAATTACCAGTCCTGAAACCAAATCTATTGATCACTTGTCGGTTATTTTCAGATATGTTCTCCATGGCTTCAGTGCAGTCAAAATCCAACTGCCAGGTTTCATTAAAAGCTCATCAATACTCAAAGAGTACAAAGATAAGAGAATGAGGATGGTGGTTCAATACCAGTCCCTATAGGGTGGGTGCAAACCCATCTCTTTTCTCTTTTCTTCCTTCCTCTCTCATTTTCTGTCCCTACAAGTTGATAATTCTTGCATATGTTGACCAGGAAAAGCACATACAATATGTGTTTATACTTTATAGCAGGCAACATTAAAACAAACGCATCAGGCTTAAAAACATAAACTAGTTTTAGCACACCAATGTCTCACTTGCACGAAAAAAGAGATGGGTCCCACCATAGTGAAAAGCATCTTTTGTATGCATCTTTGGTGGGTTACTGGGGTAGTTTTTTTCTCCAGGGTATTTCTTACAAATATTTTAAATATAGGTTATATTTGCACTTTTGTTGAGGGAATTGAAAATGTTCAGCCATTAACCATCTAAGCCAAATTAAGAGAAATTAACACACCCTGAAAAGCAGAAGAGACGTCCACTGAACAGGAGAATTCCATCTTCATCCAATTGTCCCGTGCACGAACCTAATTCTCCAGCCGCAGCAGTTAATACTGCTGCATTTAAAGGTTCATAACTGGCTGTGAAAAGAATAAATCTGTAATTTGTGATCCGTATGACTGCTTGAAGGACCAAAAGAAAAGCTGCAGGGTTCCTTACAAAGCCCATACTGCAGAAAGTACAAGGGTGGCTCAGAAACTATAAACGGAAAAAGGTCACAAACTGCTTGAATATATTTGGTTGATAACTCCATCCATTAGTTTTATTTCAATATCAATATAAACTAACATGCCTAAAAAAGTTATTGAATTGACTATGCTTCCCAGTAAATAAAGAAACATCCTCAGATCAAACTTAAATAGTTTATGCAAATCCTGTACTATCCATCCTAAAGTGCAAGATACAACTGAGATCAGACATCAAAGACATTTTGTTTCAACAATGATGCCATAATGCTCTACAACTTCATAAACATTACTCAATAAGTTTCTATAACCTCCAAATACAAAGAAAATTACAAGGACTAATTGCAATTTTCTACCCTGTTAAGCACTTAAGGGCATGACTAAAACCACACCAGAATATCTAACGGAGATATGTTAATGTGATTTAACAACGCTAATACAATGGCATTTGGGTAACCAAAGCCACACTCAGTTGGGATCTCAAAGGTAGTGATTCACACTTTTTGCATTTAAAGGGTGTGCATGTTATGCCTTTGAGTCTAGGTCATAATGCAACTAGGCTGATGCTAAACATAGAAGTCAGGATCTTTGATATAGAAGGGGAAAAGACAACACGTGGAGACTCAAATCCTACATGACTTGCCTTCCAATTGAACTGAAACCTATAAAAATGAGAGGCCGCAAACTATCATTGTCCAGAAAATGTTTTAACTCCATATGAGCAGCACACAATGGCGTGCTTGTGGTCAAAAGCTCCAAGGAAACAAGTGCTGAATTTTCAGAACACTTCTGGCAGGAAAACTGCCACTCAATGGGAGGGAACCAGAAGCCACAAACCCGGACATTTGATGGCCAATAATCTGTTGAGAAATCAACAAAAATATGAGATCATTGAAGGAAAAACTTAAATGAATGAGCACAATTCATCAAGCTCCATAGGAGAATTCTCTTCTATTGCAATTACTTTAATAACGCGTTTGGTTGTAGATGAAATAAGGTGGAAATAGAATTGCTATTTTTATGGAATAGAATAAAAAAGTAATACTAAATCCTTATAGTTCTTTTAAGCTCTCATGGATAGATATAAAAATATGTTGGAAATTTTCAAAGAATAATTATTGGTTTGTAGATGAAATAAGATGAGAATAGAATCGTATATTTTAAGGAATAGAATAGAGAAGTAATTACAATTCCTTATATTTCTTTTAGGTCTCATTCGTTATATGAAAATATGTTACAAATTACCAAAGAATAACTATTCCTTTGGTCCTAATAAGGAATTGCAATTTCTAATCTTATAGTATTAGCAATTATATGGAATAATTATTCCGTTAATCAAATGCAAAAATAGTCCATAGAGGAGGAATAGTTATTCTATTTCTCTTATGAAGTCAACAAAATGTTCCGTATATGTTTTATGGATATATCAAAAATAAATTGTTGAATTGGCAAATTACCTACCAAATGCATCCTATGCATTAATTATCAAATGGGGCTTGATGACTAGCCTACAAAAGTATGCTTCCTACACAGTGGTATTTTTTCTTTTACATGTATAAACCTATAAATTTACATAAGTTGATGCAGTATCCCAGGTTTATCATTTTAGCAGTACAAACTAGTATTGTGCACTGGATTGAAGTTCCCAGTTCTACAATACCAGGGCATTCAACAATGTCTTCACTAAACCCGTACCTGTTAGAAGAAGGAACCATAAAACTTCAGTATAACTACAGAAGAAACGGGAAAAAGTAAATAAACAAAAGAAGAAGAAGATAATGCAACAAAGAAGAATCCAATAAGCATGCTACTATTATGAAAAGAGTAAAGAAGAATCTCAATTCCCACACTTCAAAATTCACAAAATGAAAAGTTTGCTTGAAAGTACTGCAACTTTGATATCAATCTGCCCCCCAAAAAAAAAATTTAAACCATGTTATTTTAGAGAATGCAAAGAAATCCTTGCTTGAAGATTTATTTTCTATCTTCAGTTGAGGAGTCCTTCTGGCAACAAAAATCTAGAGGTACTTGGCTCAATTTGGGACACTGGAACTCTATTTTATTTTTTTTAATAAAATCCATCCAATAAAGCAATTATAGAGACAACATCTTCTATCGCTTGGATGAACAGTGTCAGCATGTTTCTTCTTGAGAACGGCATAGGGTGGTTGCTGTAAATTATTTCCAGAACCTGTTGAGAGAGCCCTCCACTGCTCCTGTTGATGCAAAACGCATTAATGTTATCATTAGAAGATGCCTATACCCAGCTGATTTTGAGGTGCAGCTTCCTCCAGATAAGGATGAAGACATCATGAATGCACTATTGTCGCTTGCAAAGGATAAGGCTCCTGACCCCAATGGTTATGGACAAAATCTTTTCAAGATTTTAGGGACATTGTTGGAAAGGATGTAAAGTTGGCCATCAAAGACTTCTTTTCTTGTGGGGGTTTACCCATGGAAATCAACCATACTTATCTTTCTCGTCCCCTAGGTTTCCAACCTATAGCATGTTGTAATACCCTCTACAAATACATCTCCAAGATATTGGCGGATAGATTGAAAGCTGTAGTTGGTTCATTGGTGGGCAAGAAGCAAACCACTTTTATCAAAGGAAGAAGAATTATGTATAATATCCTAATAGCTGAAGAGCTCTTAAAGGGATAAAATAAGGATAACAAAAATTCTGGTTGTGCCATTAAGGTAGACCTTATGAAAGCTTATGAGAATGTTCAATGGAGTTTTGTCTATATTCTTCTTAAGGGTTTTGGCTTTCCATCCCAATTCATCCTTAACAGGGACTTAGCAGGCTATTTTGCTTCTACTAAGGGTCTTAGATAAGATGACCCCTTATCTCCATACATAATTCGTCCTTGTAATGATCTTTTCAGCTTTGTTATGGGAGAAAAGTTTTGTTGGTGGATTCCACCTCTAAGATTCACCCATCTTTGCTTTGCAGATGATGTCCTTATTTTTGCAAAGGGAGATGAGTCAACAATACATTTGATTAAGAAAGTGTTGACGATTTTTACCCCTTATTGAGGCTGAATGCTAATCCAACAAAATGTCAAGTCTTCTTCAATGATGTGGATGGGATGACTCAGAAGGGAAAAATCAGTAATACATTGGGATTTCCAGCTAGTTCCCTTCCTATACGATACTTGAGAATACCTCTCACATCTTCTAAAATATTTAAATCTATGTGCACTATCATTGTGAATGTTGAGGGGGTGGGTGGGTAGGGGTGGTAGGTTTGGTGTTGGGTGGGGTGGTGTGTGCATCAAGAATCAATCTATGGACTTGTAAATCTCTCTCTTATGCTGGGCATCTCCAACTAATTAAAAGTATTCTATTTTCTCTCCAAGTTCATTGGTCATCAATTTTCATTCTCCTGAAAGGTGTTATGTAGATGATTGAGTCCAAATTTAGGAAGTCTTTGCGGAATGGAAATGATGAAGAAAGAGCCAGGGCTAAAGTGAGCTGGAATGATCTGTGTGAACCAAAAAATTGAAGGTGGACTTGGTTTACTTAACTAGGAGCAATAGAGTTGCTCAACCAAAGCATATATGGCACCTTTGTGTGGATTATGGTAACTCACTTTTGCATAGTTGGGTCAAAGCAAAAGAGCTTTGTTAAGGTATGATGCCAAAATTAAATAAAATGGTTTGGAAAAAAATGGTGCCCTAGCGAAGTTAATGTGCGCATAGGTTAGGGAAGGTGCTTCATCCATTCCCCATTCTTGAACTGAAGGCACACATTAGCTATGCATGAAACAAATAGGGCTCAGCAATTGAGTAGTTACTCACACCTGATCAGTTGTGTAGAATGATTTGCAAACCTAGAAGCATGGCAGCTCCAACAAGGGTTTAATCGCTCCAATCAAAGAGGGACTCTTCAGGGCAATCTCTATATATTTTTTTCTCCAATAAAGAACACGATTTCAGCAAAATGACCATGCAACTCCCTTTCCCACCTCTCCTTTTTTATTTCACTTACTCCCACTAACTACTACAATTACAACTATACTCTTTTATTTATTTACAAAACTACCCCTAAAAACAGTCCACTCCATACAGCAACACATTAAACATACAACACAACATAACTACACACACAATACACATACACCATACCACATTTGTTACTTAAATGCACCTAGGATAAACTTTCAGCAATGGCTAGTGAATCCTGCCATATCAGTAATCCTCTGGCTCCCAGGTGGCATAATTTTCCTCGTGCAGATGAGGAGCAGTAGTTGTTCTAGTTCTAGTTAGCTGACCTAATTTTCCTTTTGCTTGGATCAGTAATTTCACAAATAAAAATCATTCTTTAAAATTTGCACCATTCAATTTGTTTTTCGAGTGATTTGTCAAGAATAGTCACCTAAGTATGAATGGAGAAAGAAAAAAGAAAAGTATGAAATAGAGATAGTCAAGGACAAGTTTGCATTGGCATTAGCTTCTAGTGAGTGAAAACTAATTTTCTTCCCATTTTGGGCACATTTTATGGGGATTTCTCTTGTATTTCACTCATGATTTGTACATATATCTAATTTTTTTTATCCTCAAGATATTGCCAACAAGTCTAAACTTTGATACCAAAAGGTGATAATCAGCCAAAAAACTTAACTTTTTCACTGCTTTCTTTTATATATATGCAGAAGTTTTTAGCAAAGAATAAGATAGAAATAAAACAAGATGTTCTTCACCTGCAATGATAATCCTAATCTGCTATAATGTTAGCAGATTTGAGAATTATTGACAGATTTATAACAATTCAGAAAATAGTGAAATCCAACCAAACTCTAACTACATTCTCTAACAATATTTTATCAACTTGCCACTGCATGTAGATATGACCTTAGGGGAAGTGGACCTACATGGCCCAGTTGGCTTAAGAAGCTTTTCTCTTGTACCCTTTTTGGGAATATCTAAAAGAGAAGATAAAAAATACAACTACGAGGGATAGGAGTGAGAAAGGGTCATCACCAGAAAAAAATAAATAAATAAATAAATATCTGCTCTAGAGATAGATAATAGATGAGCAGTGTTGCTCGTGATATAGAGAAAAAGTAGATGAGCAGATTGCTCATGTCCACTACCCCACTATGAACCACCTCATTCCCATACATGTCTTCTTCCTCACCTTCTCCAAAACCCTATACCCTCATTTATATTTCCTCACACACATTACCCATGCACTAATTCTCTTCCACTACATACCACCAATCCATACATATCCATAGACATACTTGCCATATATACATACCACACCAAACCCATAATCCAAACATAAACATAATGTACTTACATGCTAGCACACATACATTCCCATAGCCACATCACATGCTTGCTTCACACGGTTTCATTATCTGAGTTCAGTATAAATATCGTAAGCAATCGGTAAACAATACCTCTCTCTAGCCAATATCACTTGTGCATTCTATGCTTAGTTTAATTTCGGCTGTGATACATTTTATTGTGTTGTTTTCAATTGTGGGTCCATATAACGTGTCGATTTATTCTGATTGTGAACATTGGTTAGAATAAGATAACAACAGGGGCATAAATACAAAGGATAGGACACTGGCGATCCAAATTAAGAAGACAAGTACTTTTGAACAACAATGAAGAAAGATCACCATGGAGTAATTCTGTAATATGATTTACATGGCTTATTGGATGTCATGGTTTATGGTTCTGGGATTCATTAACTAACGTCCAATCAAAATAACGGCTCATCAGAAATGGTCAAGTATATACTAAATTCTATAATTTACATCAATAAAATGAATCAGGCTATTTTCAGTTCAGGTGTAAAGAAAGCATTTTTAATGCATATGGTGCTACTTTTTATGTCAAATTAAATTGGTTATGATCCCATAAACCAGCAATCCCATTTCTATGACATGAGACAATATTACAAATCAAATTCTTCCTCAGGACATGCAAGATCAGAAACATGGCCATAGCTTCTTTAACCAAGGCCATAGAAAGTGAGATAAATGTATTAGCAATTTAGTCTGCCCAACTGAAGGAACAGGGATTTGCTTTTCAAAGGAAAAACAAAAATGAACTTACAGAACTAAAGGAGATGCAGCCCTCTCATGCCACATAGGCAAACTTGTGACAGGGTCCTGCTTCAGATGAAATGTACATGTTATAGAGAAGAGATGCCAACAATCTCTCTCAGCATGTGAGCTCTAAATTAAAAGCCTCAACTGTTGCTTATGTTCAAGACATGAAAATCAGATAAAAACAACATAAAGAGTTTTGCTAGTTCCAAAGACATTTACCGTGTAAGGAATGGGACTTAGATTTAGGACATTACTTCTCCATGATCCCCAACCTTCACAAAAAAGCGGCCACATCCAATGCATTATGTCCTTCCAGCAAACCTATATGATAGCAGATGTAAAGTAGCATAATGGTGTTGTGGGTTGACTACAGGAAGTTCTCTGTCAATCAAGAAGGTTAAATTTTGATTGCTGAGAACTGTGAGCGAGGATATCAAGCATGGTGTTTATCTGGAAGTTTCCCCCAAATTTAGCCCTACATCTAGCTAATTGGTTAGATTACATTCTATTAAGATTACTTTTTATTTGTTTCCATTTACATAGAGATATGTATCTCCTGGAGCTTTAAGTTTATCTTCTTCCCTTTTTTGGTTCCTATTATGCTTCATGTAATTATATATACAGAGTTTGATCATCAATAACGTAACATAGTGAGAATCCTGAATCTGTTTGTGGTATCAAAGCACCAATCAGTCTTAATGGATTAGCTATTGTTCTTGTCATCAAGATGAGCAACACATCCCCAAAGAAGACCCAAAAAATGACCCCAAGAACAAAAGTTTGGTTCATTGAATGATTCTGATTCAAGGAAAACCTCCCAATTAGTCCACATCAAACCATAAACAATCAAAATTCTTTGAATATCAACCGACATAAATTAATTGGGCAGATTACAAAGAATTGTCTCAATAAGTGAAATTGGTCTTTAAAGGAAGAGCAAAGATGGGTAACCTAACTGGCACAACTTGAGCTTCAGCAATTGCTGCTGAGAACTATGAAATGCAGGAGGTCAAGAATGCCATCGTTATGGCATGGCTAATTAATTACATGGAGCCTAGAATTGGTTTCACCTAGTCCAATTGACAGTAACTCAACAATTAGTACCAATAGAAACTTCATCAACCCTAAAATTGAAGAAAGAGGAAAAGGTCTAATGCATATTTCGACCCAAAGCCAAGAAGATGACATACGCACCAAGTCACTATCTCGACCTTTGTCTGGGTCAAATTGAAGTTAGTAATGATAGATATCTAACCCAAGTTTGAGGGGAAGTGCGAGCAAGGGTGTCAAGCATAATGTTTATGTTGATCATTATATCCAAATTTAGATGTATATCTAGCTAATTGATCAGGTTTTATTGTGTTAAGATTAGTTCTTATTTATTTCCATTTCATTAGAGATAAGTATCTGAAGAAAAAATAAAGGAGGAACTTTTGTAATAAAACACTCCTATTTTAAAAAATGGTTTAAGAGGTACAATCTATAGGCACCTTTCATGGTAGGTAACAACATGTTCTCACCTACCACTTGGTGAATTGTGTTCACCTACTCTAAATATTAAATATCAACAAATCACAACACACCTACTTTCCCACCACTTGAGATACAAAAGGAAAGAAAAAAGAAAATAAAGCAAAAAATTAAAAGTAAACTATCTCAAAATATTTCCTACACTCCCCCTTAAGCTAAGAAAGTGACATTTATCATTCCTAGCATGCATGTGATCTCTAGGAAAGGTTGCATTGATAAATCCAAACATCGTGTTGTACAAGAATCTTGACGATACTCAAAGGCGATTCACTATCACTAGACATGATAGTATCTTCAAACCTTTCACATATGTCCTGCAATAATCTTTAAAGACAGATAACTTGACAAATTCTTGAGCAGTTGCTCTATATTTTGCTGCAGCACTACTAACGACTCCCAGTTGTTTCTTACTTATCCAGGTTATAATATTTCCCCATAGTTTAGTGTAATACCCAGTGGTTAACTTGCAATCAGACTTGTCTCCCTCCCCAATTAACATCTATAAAGGCTTGAATCATCATGTTGTTATTCTTTTGTAAGAATAAACCCTTACCTAGAGTTTTCTTTAGGTACCTCAAAACAAGATTAACCCTGTCCATATTATGCTTAGTGGGGGAATGCATAGCTTGACTCTCAAGACTAATGGAATAAAGTAAATTAGGCTTAGGAAGAGACAAATGGATGTCTATTCCCACTATTCTCTAATATTGACCCTTATCCACAGGAACATCGCATTTTGAGGGACAACTCTTCCAAGCCTGTGGTAGAGGTGTACTCATAGGTTTACATCCTAATTTTCCAATTTCTATTAATAGCTTTAGGATATAGTTCCTCTAGCTAATGAAACTTCCTTTCTTGCTTCTAGCTACTTCCATACCTGAGAAGAATTTCATATATTTCCTCTAGCTAATGAAAATTCCTTTCTTGCTTCTAGCTACTTCCATACTCAAGAAGAATTTCAATTCTCCAAGCTCCTTAGTCACAAACTCTTCTTTGATATTTTTCTTTAACCTACTTCTCTCTTTTAAGTCATCACTCGTGATAATGATGCCATCCAAATATACAATCAAAATGGATTTTGACCCATTCTTTCCCATCTTGACAAATGAGGTGTACTCAGCCTCGCTTTGCTTGTACCGCAGCCATATTAAGGTATTTTAAAACTTGGTGAACTATGCCCTAGGAGATTGTTTCAAGCCGTAAAGAGATTCATTTAATTTACATACCTTTCCAATATTTGATTCTAATGCAAATCCTGGTAGCAAATGAATATACAGAATCCCCATTTAAAAAAGCATTTTTCACATCAGCTGATATAGGGACCAATAAAAGTTTACAACTAGAGATATAATAATTCTAATAGAACTCAATTTTACTACCAGAGCAAAAGTTTCATCATAGTCTATACCATAAGTTTAAGTGTATCCTTAGGCTACTAAATGGGCTTTGTATCTCTTAACACCGCCATCAGATCTATGCTTTACTGTAAATACCCATTTACTCCCAACAACTCTCTTGCCTACAAGTAAATCCACCACATCAAATGTATTATTTTGATATAAGGCCCTCATCTCATCCACAACTGCCTCTCCATTTTGAACTTTTCATCGCTTCATGCATATTTTTAGGAACTTTTTCTTCATCTGCTTGTGCAACACAAGCCTTGTATTTCAATGAAAATCTAAAATATGTCACATAATTAGAGATCAGGTGTTTAGCACAAGCCTTCCTTTCTTTCCACAAGGCAATGGGCAAGTCAACATTCTCTTCAACTGTTTGTTGAACCAAAAACTCTTGAGAAGATAATTGATCCTGCACAGGGATTTTTGACTATCTATTATACACCTTAAGTTTTGGTTGTTCTGGAGACTTCTCTTAACATGAAGGAGAACTAGTCACTGAATCAACTAGAGACTAATCAACTTGATCAGTTACAAGTGGAGACATCTGGTCTTTGTCTGGTGAAGGACTAGATGATTGAGCCATGTCATGAACTCAGAGAAGATGACTGGGAATCAAAACTTAATGTTTTTCAAGGAACAGTCACTTGATTAGGCTCATAATGGGGCGAAAGAAATAACCGATCTTACAGCATTGACACTTTATTCTCCTCTTGAATAGACAACTCAAAGTATGCTTAATTTTTGAGACACACAACATCAGCAATAACATATACCTTTTTACAGGGAGGACGAAAAAACTTTAACCTTTTTGAGAAGAGAAGTACCCAATAAAACACACTTAATAGCTTTGGATTCAAGCTTATGCTTATTAGTAGCACTATTGAGTACAAACACAGTACAACCAAACACTCTTCGTGTAAGAGAATTAAGGAGATGAACCTAAGGATATGCCTCAAGGAGTTTGAAAATTTAGATATTTTGATGGAAATCTATTGATAAGATAGGCAGCAGTCAAAATGGCTTCTCCCTATAGGTAATTTGGAACAAATCCAGCAATCATTACAAATCAAGCAACCTTAAGTAAGTATTTGTTCTTATGCTCAACTAATCCATTTTGTTCTGGAGTATAAATACAAGAACTTTGATGAATAATCTTGTTTTTACTCAAATACACCCCAAACTCCTAAATACCCTCTCCCATTATCACAATGAAAGATCTTAATGTGATCTTGAAACACATTAGAGACAAGTTTACAGAAGTGTTGAAACACCTAACAACTATCATATTTATCCTTAAGGAGAAACACCCAACAAACATGAGTATGATCATCTATGAATGTTATAAAACGCTTATGTCCAATGTGTGTCACAAAACAAGAAGATCCCCAAATATCAGTATGAATTAAGTAAAATGGTTTAGTCAGTTGGTATGACTAAGACAGGAACTTTTCAACAATTTTGCCATAATACAAGTTTCACGATGAAAATCACTTATTTTCTTATTTTTTAATAGATTTGGAGACAAATGACTCATGCAAGGAAAACTAAGATGACTAAGACATTTGTCATAACATAACACTAGACTTGATTCCGGACTCATGACTTGTTCCAGTGAGGTAGTAAAGGCCATTTTTTTTACCCTTACATTACCAATTGTCCTCCCTAAAGATCAGTCTTGTAAGACACAAGAAGTTGATGAAAAAATCTCTTGACGGTCTAAATCCTCGGTAAGCTTGCTAGCAGTCAAAAGATTACGCTGGAGATCTGGAACAAACAAAGTATCATTTAACTTTAAACCAGCCAAGTAAACTACTCCCTTCCTCTTAGCAATGACACTATCACAATTAGCCACAGATATATTGCTCAAGCTGCCACAAGATGTGAGTGAGTCAAACAAATGCTTAGAATTACACATATGGTCAAAACCTCCAGCATCAATGATCCACATATTGCTTCTACAATTTTGAGAAATACCTTTATGGGCAAGGCATACTAAGGGATTTTTTGCCATTTTCACGGTTAGAGGAAGGGATATTTGCTTAACTTAAGATCCATTGAATGAGAGCCTTTTTCTCTGATTTGAGGGAGTTCACCGATGTAGGAGACAAATGGTTGTTGTCATCAGAAGTATGCGTGCTGTCATCAGATGTGAAGGACACTAACTTGAGTTTGGATCTTGTATATAAATCTTCAATTTCTCGAGTAGAATCAGTCATTTTTGAGCTAATTTTAGTTGATAAGGATCAACTTTGCTCTAATACCATGAAGAAAAAATAAACGAAGAAATTTTTAATAAAACACTCTTATTTAAAAAAAGGTTTGAGAGGTACAATTTATAGATACCTTTCATGGTAGGTAACAACAACATTTTCTCACCAACCACCCGGTGAATTGTGATCACCTACTCTAAATATTAAATATCAACAAATCCCAACACACCTACTTTCCCGCCACTTGGTATACGAAAGCAAAGAGAAAAGAAAGTACAGCAAAAAAATAAATTAAAAGTAAACTATCTAAAAATATTTTGTACAAGATCTCCTATAGATCTTGCCTTATTTGTGTTCCTATTGTACTTCTCATGTAACTACATTTACATGATTTGATTATTGATAATGCAAGAGTTAAAAATCTTAAAACTCTTCAAAACAAACTGCAACAAAGAACTCCAGCAAAAGTAAGTTGCAGAGATTAAACAAGAATATGACCTACCTTGCCATCTGGACCCTCTTGAAGATAATCATATAAAAGTGGAAGCTCTTTCATGAACCGATGCTCAAATGATGAAGGAGCACTGTGCGGAAAGAAAGAAGAAGCAAATTTATTTTAGCATATAATTCCTGATGTAAGAGTTAACACATGAAAAAATGCAGTGTACTGTTCCAATATCTGGAAGGAAGACTATTAGAAATTAGATATAGATAAGTATTAGTATAGCTTATTAAGGAGTCCAATTAAGTGATACCATGTGGAACATATATAGAGATAGCAATATAAATAGGAGTAACAGCAGCGGGTTCTGTAGTAGAGTTGTAAGAAGATTTAAGCTCTTGTTTCTTGGAGCATTTTGCTCTGTGTTTTGAATGTACTAACCCCTAATTCCTTTAAATTAGGGTTTGATATCGCTTCATATTAAATATAAGCAGTATTTGATTTCTGGGTTCCAATCAATTGGTCCAACTTGCCGGATCTATTATTGGGAAGGGAAAGAAAAAGGAGAGAATGGAAGGCAAACTAGAAATTGATTAAAGAAGTAAGACTACTTCATTAATGACCAAAAGAAGAGGGAGGAAACATCGTGACTTCCCATTCCTTTTTTTTTTTTTTTTATCATTGGCACAAAAAATCAGTTGACGTTGGAGGAATAGAAGCCACTTCATCTCACCAAACCCTCAAGTCTTCTACTTCTCCCTCTTTTACTATTTTTCAACCCTTGTCTTCTTCTCTTTCTTTTCTTGTTTCTCATTCTAAACCCACCAGAGACACCAGAACCTACATCCCACTGTCAACCAACCACCCTGACCACAGATGCAAACTCACCTTCCAAAACCCACAAAAACTACCACATGACAACCCATAAACTCAGACACACAAAAAAACAAGATCATAAAAGCAATGCAGCAACTCTTGAAAAAGTCAAAACACCCTCAAAAGTAATACAAGACAACCACTAAAACAAAACAAACATAAGCAGATACCCTAGGACCTAAACCGTTGTCTACCCTTCTTCTTCTTCTTCTTGGCATGAGCAGCTCTAGAAAATGTCTTCTCAAAGACCGTGCCAGAGGATGGGAGAAGATGATGTCATTAAGGAAATCTGCCACCATCATATCAAGGGAAGAGTCAGGCGCTAAGGATTCATTGGAACCTAGGGCCTCACCTTCAATTTAGACATCATCCCCTGCCATTTTAGTGTCACTCACAATGGCTCTCGTTTCCCCTAAGGTTTTAGACACAAAGTCAAGAGTTTCAATTAGAGAAGGAGACTTTATGGACCTTTCCCAAAGGATTATGCAAAGTTACAATGTTCACAACCGCTTCTGATGGCAAAGGGTCAACATCCAAAGTCCCCATGGAGGCTAACTCTAGAGTCAAGGGCCAACTCCCTTCAAAGTACATGTGAATACATCTGACCAAAGGTCTTGCAATGGGAGCGATTAGGGGGCTTCCACCGCTAATCAACTTCTACAGAAACCTTTCTACCATCAAAATATTGAACCATGATTAGCTGTACAAATTCACTATCGATTGGCATCTCAACACATACCTATGCAAAGCTTATTCTTTCTTACCGTACAGTAATAGAGTCAACAATCGATGGGTTACCAAGTCTCCTCGCAATGTGGCAATGTAACCAATGCACTGCTTATGAAAAAACTCCATTGGAACATTCCAAAGCTTAACCCAAACTGAAATGGAGCTAAGAGATTTACTTCGAAACAACATACCCATGTCCTAATGTTATAGAATAAAATAACAACTTGCAAAGTACTAAGGGTTCCCAGGACCCTCATTACTTAACCTTCATTTCCAAATTTGATATAAAGTACCTCTTTCATTACTCAAAACTTTGAGCAAAACAAAAGAATCCTATACTACGTAGGCAATCTTCTACACTATTGGAAAGGGAAGAGACTTTTCTTAAGAATGATCAACTAAAGTATTTCTTCACAATCACGTTCTAAACTGAGACACCTTGTGGTGGGGCCATTACAATCTCTTTCTAATCCAATATAAGGGGGTAGAAATTGAGAGAACAATCAAACTCAAGCAAGGGATTTGAGTTTGAGGAGGCCTCTAAAAAGGACTTGTAATTGCCAATAACTGTGGATGAGCAAGTAAGGGAGAAAAGACAAGCCTACAGGGGAAGCAAGATGTAAAAGGAGGAAAATGGTAGATGTCAAAATGAAGCTTCTTCTACAAGAGGAAGGAAAAAGGTACGATCACAGGCGAACAAGAAGCACTAGTTGCCTCGCTCAAAACAGCTTTGAAAGATAGCCTGTAGGAGTTTAACTCAGATGCCTTAAACAGAGAGGAAAAACAGCCATTACTTTAAAGGACTTAGTAGCAAAACAACCGAATAAAGTTACATTATGATAAAAGAGGGAGAAGCAGGCATTAGCAAGTGCAATGATGATGCTAGAAAGATTGACAATGACTTTCCTCTAAATGAAAGAAACGGCTGCTTGAGAAGCAGATCCAATAAGGAAGAGGAGGCCAACGCTGCCAAAATAGAGGGGGTCATTAGAGAAGACAAAGTTGCCCCTTTAGTTGGAGAAGAAGGAGCCTATTCTGCCATAGCTAGACGTTAGATAGCTTACCAACAACTTAACCCTCTACAAAAACGAAGCTAGCTCAGAGAGGAGTGGATCTAACTTCAAGGAAGTTGGTTCTACCAAGGACAAGGAAATCGCTAGAGAGGAAGAATACTTTCCCCTTGTAGGAGGAGATGGAAGGTGATGTCTAGCTTCAACTTGGAAGTGGAAGACTTGAAACTCAGAGCCACCGACGCAAGAAAAAAAGGAGAGAAGGGATGATGAACACAAAAGAAAATGGCAACTAAAGAAAGGTAGTTGACAAACGCTGGCGAGAAAAGTGGCTGAAAAGGTAAAAGAAGTCTAGGGATTGGCCAACCTAAGAGGATGATGGTTGATGAGGCACTCTGACAAAGAAAGACGACATACGAACCCAAGGAAGTGGAAGCTAGTCAAAACTATGGAGTGAAGGAGGCAAGAAGCTCAAAAGTCAAACTAGGGAAAGGAGAGAGCATCTTCTCTCTCTATAAGACTTAAGCTACTTTCATTGTCATGACTAAGCAGATGGAAACTTCATTATATTGTAATAAGCAAAAAAAAAAAAAAAAAAAAATACAGTCATTTCTTCCAACAACAATTCCTTAGAATAAACTGAAAACTAGATTTTCCCATAAAACAGGTAATTTGAGATAGGATATCTTGCATATACCCATCTACCTTTCCTTAAAGCTATAGGTAGATCAAGTCCTTCCATATCTTGTGTCTGGATCTGAGTCTCACCTTTAACATTTGGCTGGACCAGAGATTCCAAGGTTGATAATCAACTTCACTCAAGAATTTTTAGCTGCTGTATGCATATCCAAGTTATGTCTTTTCTAAAACAGACTTCAGTCCGGAGGAGCTTGGTGCTTCATTAGTTTCCTTAGCACTAGAAGGGCTCAAACTTGCTTGTTGCCAATTGGGGGAGTCTAGCGACAGATTTGTAAGACTAGATGGACGTGACTGTTTAGTAAGACATAGCAGAATAATATTAAATTCAGTGGACTTAAGAACCAAGGAGGAAGGACCGGCATAAATAGTCTAACCATTGAACACATCATTCTGCCCCATTTCCAGCATGAAAGCTGGATTAGAAGGTCTAGAATATGACTGGTTTTTAAGGAAAACAATATAGTAACATAGACTCACCTTATTAGTGAATGGTAGCAATTTGAGTGGTAGCAACTTATACCCATTTTGTGATTAGGAAAATCAAATCAACACCCCTTTTAGAGTTGTTGATTCAAATTTATGCTTATTAAATGTATTGTTCATAATTGAGACAGTACAACCATACACCTCTGATGGTAAGGAGTTCAACAAATGATTCTTGGGAGGAGAAGACCTAGAGGAGTCCTAGAATTAAGAACTTTTGATGGAACAAGATTAATAAGATACAATGCAATTAATACAGCATCTCCCCAAAATGTGTTTTGGATTGAATGAGTAAACATCATGGCTCAAAGCAATTTCTAGAAGGTATTTATTCTTAAACTCCGCAAATTCCATTCTAACGAGGAGCATAAGAAGAAGAGCTTTGCCAAATAATCACATGTTCACTCAAGTACTGTTTGAACTTGTTTGAAATACACTCCTTACAATTATCAACATAGACAATTCTAATGCTGTCACTAAAAACATTTGAGACAAATTTATGAAATTACTTGAAAACATGACATCACACTTGAAGAAACACCCGGCAAACACATGAATGGTCATCAATAAATGTAACAAATCACTTATATCCTGTGTACGTTAAGATTAGGAAAGGTCCTCAAATATCACTATGAATCGACTCAAAGGATTTAATGGTTTATATAATTGAAGGCAATAGGAAATTTTTGACAATTTTTCCATAATACAATATTTATAATTGAACTCACACATTTTTGTTGTCAAATAAATTCAGGCAAAATCGAATTGTATAAGGAAAACCACAATGACCCAAGCTTTTATAACGATATAATTTTAGAATTAGACAAAAATAAAAGACTTAGACTTAGACTTAATACTGGACTTACACTTATTCAAAAAATGTGGTACAAGCAATTATGTCCCCTAGCACTGCCAATCATCTTCCTAGAACATTGGTCCCACAAAACATGGCAAGTTGAGGGAAACTTCACATAACATTTCATATTTTTGGTCAACTTACTTATAAACAAGTTATACTATAGCTTGGGAACAAAAACTGTCATTTAATTTTAAATCAATCGAGTATTAAATCCCTTTTCCCGTTGACACCCAGAATCACCTTTAGCTACAAAAATCCTACTCAAGTCATCACACATGCTTAATGAATCAAAAAAATATTTTGAGTTATACATATGATTCAAAGCTCTCATGTCTATTATCCAAGTATCACTTTCTAAACCATTAGAGAGAGACAAAAACGTAACTTTCCAAGCTATTACTACCAAAGAAGACACAAACACTTGTCATTCAAACCAATCAAAGTTTGACCAAGTATTTGTTAAAGAAAGTTAAGTTGGTTGAATGTTAATTTTACTCCCAAATTTACACTTTCAAATGGGTTAGCTTCTACCACCTGAGCATTTCGATATTTCAAGCTCCCTTTCGGTCATAACTTATATTTCACATGCTCCAACCTACTATAGAGCTTCCAACATGTATCTTTAGTTGGTATCACAACAATGGACACACCACTATATCCCTTAAGATGAAATTCCCAAAATAGAGTCCATGATCAGGATTGATGAATCGTTCCCAAATCCACCTGTGGTGATGCCAACATGACTCACCTATGACTCTACTCCTATGAACCCCTGACAAAGGCTTCTTTGACCGTCAGTAATGGCTATTTCCCAAGCAACCATCCTCTCAGATCATCAAGTTTGAAATTTAATTCCTATAAAAAATCAAAATCCTACCTTCTTTGGCATCTTCCTATATTTGGCACTATCTCCAACACATTTCCAGTCTATCTCAAGAAATTGCTCAATTTTGTGCCAAAATTCCAACAGAGGGTTAAAATATTTTGTTGCACTCATGTTACCTTGAGTGGTCCTGCGAAGTTGGAATCTAATCTCAAAGCACTACAATGTATTCTCTAAATGTAAATATATTTCTCGCATACTTTCTCATATCTCCTTAGTTGTATCATAGAAAAGATAAGTTCATCCAATCCCTGGCTCTACAGAGTTTACAACCCATGCCATCACCAAGGAATTCTCTGCTTCCTACATACCATACTCTACTGACCCAAGATTTGTGGCTTGTGCAGCGCCAGTTAGGTAGTGAAGCTTTCCTCTGTACGAATTAGAATTTCATTAATTGAACCATTTTCCAAAATTCTCTCCATTTAACTTGAGTTATTTGGAGTGAGTGTTGGTTAAGCTTGCAACCTTTGTGCTTTGGGTTGAATCATATCTAGTATAAGACCCAAGCTTGAGTTTAGTTCCCAATGCAGCTCTTGATTTTTCTAAGTAAAATCACTTATAGTGATTTCATTTTTAATCGAGAAGGAATAATTGCAACACCAATACCATGACAAAATATGAATGAAAGTACAAAGGGAAGATATTTCGACATATTACAAAAAGTATGAGAGAAGACTAATTTATAAGCACTTCAATCATGATTAGAGAAAGTAAACAGTACTAACCCCACAATTTTTTTTGTTGTTGTTGAGTAAGTAATTTCATCCATAAAATATGTACAACCATCAAAGACAAAATGGTTAGCATACTTACTGAGTTCTATACAAGAAAGAGTACAAAAAAAACTGTGAGAAATAAAGATAAACTAGACTAAGAAGTCTATCACAGCCTGATATAGACAAGGATTTGGTTGGCAAGCAATAGTGGACATGGACAATCCTTCCCCAAGCGAATCAAGTTGTGTGTTCTCTAGAGACAATACATAATTGCAGCTAAGGCAAAGCACCGATTATTCACACAAGTGAGGCCTAAAGGTAATAAGACCCATATTAGCACCATTTGAACTTCTAAAAAGGACACTTCAACAAGTCATAGACATGATTCCATACCTGGTTAGAGACAATACATAATTGCAGCTAAGGCAAAGCACTGATTATTCACACATGAAATAAGACCCATGGTAGCACCATTCGAACTTCTAAAAAGACTAGGACACTTCAACAAGTCATAGACATGATTCCATACCTGTTTAGAGTATGGGCAGAGGAAAATAAATGGCTGTGATCCTCCACATTTTGTTTGCATAGAAACCACGTAGCAGAGGCGACGATTTCCCATGCAATTAGCCTATCTAGAGTCTGCAATTTCTTTGGCCATGCGAGCTAAAGGCAAAGGCATGCCAAGGAATAGTTTTCTCGTTCCAAACAATGAAATGCTGAGGAACATATGGTTCGGGAAAGCTAAAAATTCATACCCTAATTTAATTGTGTAATCCCCTAAAGAGAAATGCCTCTACTTGAAGGAATCAGCTTGGTGTGGATAAGGCCACATAGAGATTAGGATGCTAAGATTCACCCAAAATAGCCTTTGTGGGAGAAGCTAAATCTGATCGCCAATAATGGAGCAGAGGTGAGATTCATAAGGTAAGACTGTAATTTCTCTTAGGCTGAATACCTAGTCAAGAGTGTGCCCATTGAGAGCTAATGTCAGACCACAATGAAATTGTCAACCCATCTCCGACTTGCCGAAAGAAAGCATCACAAATCAAAGGCCTAAGTTTTAAGAGTTTCTTCCAAGACCAAAAGCAAACCACAGGTGTCTTAACTATCCAAAAACTTCAACCTGTAAGATAAGTGGACCACACATATACCCCTCCAACCACCCTTACAGAGATGCCATGTGTTTTACTTGGGCAACTTTATTCTAAACATCCAACCTAAGGATTCCAAGACCTCATTTGTCAAAAGCATTGCAAACCACATCCCATCTCACTTTAGCATTTGTGTTTATGTTGGGTCTTCCATGCCTAAGGAAGTTCCTCAATTTTTTATCAATTTCTTTGATGACAAATTTAGGAAGGAGAAAAATCAAGGCCCAATAGGCTTACATTGCAAACAACACAGATTTAATTAGATGAAGCCAACCAACCTGGGAGAGGAATTTGAAAGTCCAAGAATGGATACACACAAGGATCTTCTCTTGCAATGAATTGCAACCAGCTTTCTTAAGCTTGGTTGATATAAGTGGGGCTCCTAGATGGCACACTGGCAAGGTTCCTTGCTGCAAATGCATTAGGCTAGAGTGTTCACACCTAAGATGCCGGTTGATATTGCTGAAGAAAGAGGGGGAAAAAAACCTCCTCCCATGGTTTGCTTTTAGACCCAACATGGCTTGGAAGTGGAGCAAAACCTGTTGAACAAGCTCGATAGAATCATGTTATCCTTTACAAAAGATAAGTAGATCATCAGCAAAACATAGGTGGGTGATTCTTTCAACTTTAAAATGCCAATGGAAAGAAAAATTATGATGAGATTATAGGTTCCTCAACATACTTGAAAGCACTTCCATCCCAAGGACAAAAAAGTAAGGGAATATTGGGTCCCCTCATCTTAAGCCTCTTCTATTTGGGAAGAACCCCACTAACTCTCCGTTGATGTTAATGGAGAAGATGGCCATTGAGATACATTGTATATAGAAAACGCAATTGCCATCCCTAGAAATAATTAAAGCTAATATCATAACATCATCTCATACAAGTCCATATCAAGCTAAGAAACAAAGAGAAAACTAAAAAATTTCAAAAAATTTGCAGTTCGGCTTATCTTTCCAAGCCTCCGAAAGGATGGTGTTTGATTTATACTGATGAAATGATGATGTATAATATTAGTAAAGAGAGCTAAAATAGAGGCACTAGGAGAAGCATTGTGAATCAGGGCCTCTAATAGACCTCATAGATACTCCAGCAGGTTCAACATTTTGTGTATATTGCACACCTCAATGCACTTTGCAATGGAAATGCCTTATCAACTAAAGAACAAGTCTGCCACTGAGGAGTGTCATTTTGATTTATTAATTTGCAACAAGCACAAACCATAATTGAAAGAAAAAGCATGTAAAAAGAACTAAGATGGTACTCTGATGTTTATTTACCTGTAGGGAACAACATAAGGAGCTGCAACTACACAATGGATCTGAAAAAGTTCTGCCAAGCTCCAACCCTCCTGCATGATCAAAGAAAGTGATACTTTTTATGCATTATTCCCCATGCACATACTCCTCATTTTTTCAGTAACATTATTAGCAAAAGAAGCCTTCAATAGCATTAATATGGACAATTACTCATCTTTAATTCACAATACCAGTTTTCAACAAATAAAGCCATTTCTTCCCCAATATTCAAGTCCCTTGGGAAACTTCGGGTTTCTTGCTAGATCAAACTTAAAAAAGTTTTTATCATCAATTACTCTACATCCACCAATTTAAAAATATTGACCAATGATAATCACAAATCTCATCTAAATGGCTTAAATGAGCTTTAAAAGAAATAAAACATACCAGCGCAAATAAATTGATCACAATGAAATCACCCCCCATTACAGCTTCATTACCAAAGATTCTTTCAACTTCAGATAAACATTCTTGTCGATGTATACTGTTTATGCTTTTCTTCTGCTGAGAAATTGACAGCTCTGCTCCTCATAACAAACAACACCACAAAAATAAATAAATAAATAAAAATTGTCCTTGTGGTTGATTTATCATTTTTCTAGACCACATATAAGAAGAATGACTCGTGAGTATATACATCCATGCTAAGTACAATAGATGAAACCTGGGTTTCCAATATCTCCAAAAGAAGATAAACAAGGTGGTGATGAAATTGGTCTGTACATCACATGTTTTCTGGCAAGGGGGGAAATTAATTTCTGCTGAAATAGAAGTGAGACAGAGTCAACATCAATGTCATTTAAATGTACTTCAGTCAATAGAGAATAGATTTTGCTCAACCTTTTTCCTTCATGCACATACAGGTAATTTTGATAAAAAGTCAAGATTTTGTTGACAAAAAACTTAAAGAAGAAAGAAGGATGGAAACAGCTGAAGAGCTCCAGATCCACAAGAAAGAGGAAAGGATATATACATTCGAAGCTAGTCAATCACTGTTTTCCATTTCAAGTTGCTTTGGCACATTGAGCTACCATGATATCAGGCATTATGTTTCCATTTCAAGCTGTTTAATCGTGTTGATCTACAAATATTTTAGGCTTCTCTTCTAATTTTCTTTCTTTTCTAGCAAATAGAGGTTCTTTGCTTCCTTATCTGTGACTGCATTCTTTCTCTTATCTCTAATTCTCCCTCAATTAGCATGATTTTATAATATATCCATCTAAGGATGTTTACAGGATACATTGGCATGGATATCTTGATTACACCATTAACCTGAAGTCGCTACTTACATTGCCTGTGAAATACATAGGGAAAGAGATCAACTGCCAGCATTTTTTGCCGGTACAGCACAGTGCCATGCCCCATGAATGTTAAAGTTTTATTCAGAAGTAGGCTAAATTAGCCAAAGAAAAACTTTAAAAGTTTACATTACATTATCTACATCATAAACCATGAAACATACAATAAGATGGAATCACTTAGAAAATATGATTGCAAACTCCAAATTACAACCAATGATACGTAATACATACTCCAAATTAGAGTCTTTATTCAAGATACATGACAACTTCATAACATAAATTTCTTTCATAATAGTAATTTAATAAAGAGAACATTTATATAAAGTTCAATCCAAACACCATCCACCATCCAAATGTCAATGTAATGTATCCAAGCGTAAAAATGAAACTAAGAGGGAAACAATTGAAGCTAGCATATTGATTTAGCATAAGAAGGAACTTTTTGCCCCCGCAATAACTTTTTGCTGTACCAAAATGCTTTGATGCATTTATTCAAAAAAAAAGAAAAAACAAAAAACAAAAGGAAACATGGGGCATTGCCTGATTATTTTTTTAGATAAGTAAAATGGCCAAATTCTTATGAGGCATTGCCTATCAATGTGAGCACTGTGGTAATTGAGGATTTTCCATATGAAGCACTAGGTTATTTTATTAATCCAAAAAAATAACTAGGCCATTTTATTATTTGTTCATACAGGTGCTTGAACTTCTGCTCCTTTAAATCTTCCATTTTTTACAACTGTATGCACTGCCACATAAAAAGGAAGATTGTTCTCAATCCCTTTGAGTTTAACTTACTATTATTACGAACAATAGTTTATCTCATAATTATGCCATGGTTATTTTCTATCAGATAATTTTACATTTACTAGCCACCAAATTTAGCAGTTCCCCTTAGGATGTGTGATAACAAACAAAATCTAATAGTTGATACTCTACCAAGTTTATCAAAATATAACCTCTATACTACTTACCACGGCCTAGTAGTCCCTAGATATAGCTACATAAGACTCCAATTTCACACTCTAAACGCGAAAGATTCACTATCTCCTAGCTAACGCTCAATTGCTTAGACCCCAACCAACACAGGGTGTATCCTTTTTTTTCCACCTAAGCATGATGCACATGGTGCTTCCCTATGATCTTGTTTGGTATAGACGCAATTTTTTAATTATTTTTCACAAAATATGCGTTTCGGTTCCAAGTGGTAGTCAAGTGCCTTCATGTTGCAATATCCACCAGCAATCTAATGATTAGCTGGAGATTACTGGTGAACAAGAAGAGGGAATATAAATAAGAAAAATAAAAATCTCCTTAAATTACAAATATTATATCTCTACTTCGATGAAGTTGAGGCACAGCATACAGGTAAGCATCTAAGAGTATTAAAAATATATAAAAAAAGAGAAAAAGAGAGAAAAATGTCATGATCTTGGTGTTCCACAGATCCCAGAGAAATTCAAATCCTGGGCATTCTTCTCCAAACCTGCACTTGTCGTGACATTTCACACCCAAATGCATTTACTATTTTTCGCCAATCAAGAATTTCAAACTCATCCGTGCTTGAGCATCTATAATAGGAATTTCCAGAGAAGCTGAAATCCAAGTCCTTGAGTTATTCGAAGAATTTAAGACTGAATGAGAGAAGCAGTGAAGAAAAGTAATCGTTCCAAAATTATTCCAAAGTGAATATGGGCACACTAATGCAAGAATGTGTTTGTTCTGGAGACTTGTGTTTATGTTGTCATTTAGACACAGACAAATACCATGAAAGCATGATAAAGCAGTAGCATAAACAATTAGTATGGAAGTAGAACCTGGTGAGCTGAATGAGTGATGAGATACACACTGTATTGCTTCACATCGCTAGCAAAAGCCGCAGCAAGTGCCTGCAAATTCAATTCAATAAAACCCCAACAAAACCCTTACTTGTGGTAAAAGAGAAAAATGGAACTTACGGCTACGGGATAAACATCGCCTTGGGTACCAAAACACATGAATACAGCAATTGGAGCTCTTCTCTTCGTAGCAGAACCACTGGCGCTGGACATAGATCGCGACGACATTGATGATACTCATAGGACACTGTCTGGGAAGTTGCTGTGTTACGGGGAAATTGCTGTGTTACAGACAGCCATAGAAGACCGGCATACAATTGAAAACATAGTACGAAAATGGGTCCTGTAGTAAAATTAACGGGAGTAGTGCAGCGAAAGAGCCTTTACTGTTCACATTAAAATCATTTTGTTGCTTATTTGCTACGAAGGCGCATACTTCAGTATAATTCATGCATATCATTGCTTATATGCTATGAAGTATACAAAAAAATTGATAATTAATCAAACAATAATCGGTTTCAAGAATAATGTAATATCATATCAAATCAATTATATGAGTTAGGAATGCCAATGTTTTTTTTCATTTAGTTTATTGCCAATGAAAAGTATTCTCATAACAAGTCGACTAAAATGGTTTAATAGACTACCTAACACAATTAAACTTATGAAAGCAAATATAATACATACAAAGTATATTTGCAGTTAACAAATCAGTAGTAAGTAAATAGCAATCCAATATAAAACATTATTTACAAAAAACATTCACCGAGTGAATAATAGATGTTAAGAATATATAATCATCTAACTAGGTAATACAAAGGTATTTATTTAAAACTACTTCTTCCTTGATCTTGTTAGTTGTTTCCTAAAGTGAGCAAGTAATGACAACATACGACTTGATGTTCCTTCAAATGGCTAAGGCTTTGATAGATAAGGAAGAGTATCGTTGAACTCCCAAGGAGGAACTAGAGTAGGCAATGATGATAGTAGCTAGGTGATACCTTCCCCAATATTTGATGTTTGAGGCCAACCACTACACCACTTATAAGGAGCTAGTAGTGTTTGCTGTGGATAGATCCAACCGTGAGCACCTATAGTATGGAACGAGTTAAGGTCGAAATTGGAGGCATCGATGAGTGATGCACTACTACTAATCTCGCCCAAGTTAATAGAACGGTGAGATCCTGATGCTATATCATCATCTCATTGTCCTTGATTACGTACCTATCTTGATCGACGTCCTCTTGAATGAACTCTAGTATTTACATGCGGTCAAGAGGTAGGTACAGGGGTAGGATCAACTAGCTAATCGAGAAACAATATTAACTTGTCGTGCTCCTTAAAATGGAAAAGGCTATCATTGATGATTTGATGTGCAATGCCTAAATCATCCATTAGCCTCACTCGATGTAAAGTATTTGCCTGTATTTTATCAATCAGTTAAAGATACGATCATGCAGTATACTTTGTTAAAAATGATAAAATAAGTAGAAGTATGTTTACTAAGTATCCTATCATTACCCTATGATAAGTGATGTATCAACATATGTGCTCTCTATACCAATCATAGTAAGCCAGATCAACGCCCTTGCGTCCTTCAGGATGAACAATCTACATATGGCGGTCTACCCAAGTTGATATATAGCCATGATGCATGACAGACCAATCTATATCGATCTTACTCTTAAGGTTAATGTGGTGTAACTCTTCACTCGTATTGACATTCATCAATATTGTTTAGAAGCCTCTAAATTGTTGTATGACACAGTCGAGGAAGTAAAACTCCATAATTTGGAAGTAGATCATAGCATCCTAACCGTCCAAATAGTTCAATCGATACTATAGAATCAGGGTAAGAGATTAATAAGATAATTCAAATATGGCTCTTACACGACCTATAATGTATTTGTAAGAAAAGTGAATTAATAATACATGTATTTTTAATCAAGAATAACTACAGAATATAACATTGTAGAACCGCATACCTATCAAGCCGTCTGTAAATCAAATGCGGTCCGATATGCATCGATAACATGCATAGCATGGTATGTGGTGTCTTGTGATATAACCCACCTAACAACTAGTATTAGCCCTTTATTAATAGCAAACTTGAACTTGGTGTATGGTGAAATGTGAGGGAATCTATCCCATGCTTATATCTATAATAATATAGCAACACCTCCTATCTCTTAAGCTCTTGATCATGCAACTCTGCACAGTTGACAATACAGCCATGCCAAGCAAGTTGAGCCACAGCTAAATATCTTGGCATATAGGAAATACTCTAGTAAGGGGAGGAACATCATGTAGACAAGGGAAGACAATTTATCAACAAATAGAAAACTTCCCAACAATTGCAAGATGTATGTACGAGTATGCCACCAAACAGTCTCCTCATCTGCACCTTTAGGAAGTGTGCTAAATCTCCTTCATAACAAACTAACTCGTCCCCCCTTGTTAGTACTGTCTTTAGGGTAATTCCCTAACAAACCCTTAGCTACTTAGCGTTAGACTAATTACATAAGCCTTATCACTGTGACCCTATCCATATAGAGACCAAACAATATGTCTATGTCCTGAAACGTGATCATTATCTTCTCATGAGCCATGTAGAAAGTGTGGGTCTTAGGTCTCCACCTCTCTACTAACACAATAATAAGGTGATGGTCGATCTAGATAAATGGTAGCCATGAAACCGTAAGGAAACCTGCATTCTCTAAGTAAGTGACTATGAAATCATTGAGTAGTACCTATAATGTATCCTTCCGCATACTCAACTTAACCCGATACACTATAAGATGCTCGAATCCTTAAAATATTAGATTTCTAATCATCATTATTGTAGAAAATTATTAAACCTTACATTTTAACAAATCAATAAACGTCAAGTTATACTTGGAACTCCCATATGTCCTATGATCATTGTTCGACTTATCCATGCAATACTAAAGGATTACTCGACCCTAGATCTATCTAACTTCCAAAACAAAACAAATATGTCAAGTCATTGATATAGGAAAAAAGAAAATTATATGGTATATATTATAATATAAGAAAACAACGCAATGTATCATCTGTCTATATTGTTCTTATTAAGTTAAGGATACCTCCTCCTATTGTATCCTTCCATCCTATACGCATTATACCTACTCTTATTGGCAGACCCTTTTAAGTCCATTTCCATATAGTATCTCTTCTTCCTTAACTTACCCAAACCAAGTTTCAGATGTCCATTGAGTATGAGGATTGGGAAATTGAAATAGGACCAATTCAACTCATCACTTATTGGTAAGAAGTATTTGCTGCAAACATTTAATTGATGAGACCACTTATATTATTCCCTAACATACCGACTAGTAGTAACTCGAATGGAATTAAGCGCCTTAATCACATACAAGCACCATATTATATAGATTTGCCATTTCCTACATGAATACGTCATTTTATTTGTGTCCACAATATGTGTTCGACCACTTCATTTCATCACACCATTTGGTTCGCGCCTTCAATCGGTCTTCATCTCCTATATCCCATTTTCTCGACTATAAGCCTTGATGTTATGAACAGAAGCATGCTTAGACTATGTGTTAAGCTTCTTCACAATATATTTCGTATGCACTTGCCTAGTGTCCATTTCTTTCCTTACTTATTGGACTCTTCTTTCCTAATAATTGATAAAGTTATAGAATATTTTCCTGACAAGTGAAGTCAAAGGCAATCATCTATAACTTTTCAATACGGCATTGTAACTTTTGACGATGTTGGAGGTTATATATCTGAACCAATAAAAACCGTCATGACCCAACATCCATTTGTTCTTATCAAAGGGTAAGAACCATGCTGGTGCATTCTCCTTTACTTTCAACATCTACTCCATTAAATACTCAAATTTCTTAGGTTATACCTGCGTCGCAACAACTGTAACCAACTTCTTGCACAATTGGTTCTTATGCGTTATGTTGAAATTACTAGTGACATGCCATATGCACCACCTATAAACCACAAATGGTTCCTTCCAACCAACTTCATCTTTGTTAAGTGCATTCTCAACTGGAGTGCCTGTCCGATTAAGAAAATTATCTCCTCTTGACCACTAATAATGAATTTCTTGAATCTTTTTAGAAACCAGCCCCATGTCTCCATGGACTCCTTATCAACAACCGAAAATGCCAACAAGACAATATAGTTATTCCCATCCATAAAACAAGCAATCAATAGTACAAGACCGTACTTTCCATATAAAAATGTATCATCAATACAAACTACAGGTCGACAATACTTGAATGCATATACGTATGGCTTAGGAGATTCCTTCCATCTCTAGACCACCTTTGTTCTAGGATTTGAAATCTTAATTACATTTAACATAATGGAAAGCTCATTATCTACTTTCTCCCAATTGCCATATACCATCTCAATAGCCTTTCTTTTGGCATCATAAACTCTCTTCCTTGTCACATTATACCCAAACATCCTTAAAATATTTACTTATAAGTCTATAATCTTTATATTAAGATTCTCCCTAACATTGTTGATGAAGCAATTAGCCATAAATCTACTATCGATTTGTCTATAGTCTTGCGTCACATCGGGTTTGACACATGTATGTGGACCCTAAAAAATTATTATGATGAATAACCTCATTAACCTTTTATATGATGCCTGTAGCCTCCACTTACATCCATTGTCCTTCTTTATGCAATAAATGGCCTATAGGCACAATTTTGATTCATCAATTTGGTACTCATAATGGTGATTGATGTGATATACTTTGATGGTGTCAATAAGCTCATCCTTTATGCTAAAACGTTGTCCAACGAATAAATCCATGCTAGTTATTACTCTCTGCCTCCATGTCTTCTTCGAATGCTACATAACCACTACCACCACCAATGTTTATGTATTGAACTAAATCTTTAACTTGGGATGTCATCGTCTTAATTTGATTATATTAAGGAGTCATCCCAATCCCTTAGCCAATAGTAAACTAAGGTACGAATAGAATACTACTTGATATATATTCTGACATGGCTGCATAATCTATAGCATTTTCCACTTTTACAATTTCTTCCTCTAACTCAAATTTAACCCCCACTTACTCCCCCTCAACATCTCTATCAAGTTCCATGGGAATCAACTCTCTTAAGGTCATATCCCGGCTCATTCTGTAAGATTGACTCTATCTCTACATCAAGTGCCTCTTTATTGATTTCTTTATTCACATCGCCTTCTCCAAAGGTAGATTCGTCTACTAGAAAAAGTTTCTTGTCCATCATACATAGGGTAGTCTTCCTTGATTTGCTGCACATGAGGTGGAGGGTTATTGGAAGGGTCAACCCATAAAGTGTTTTAGACAATACTCTTACTTGGCTGATCGAAACCCCCAACATATATCTTCTGTATTTGGTTTTCTCTAAATACATCAACTATTTCGATCAAGTTTTCCACGTCGTCATCTTCCGTAATGGCCATCAAAGTGTACAAAATACCTCCTTCATAATAAGAAGGGTGTCAGTGACCAACTTCTACCCTATTAAGATCGATACCAATACTCACACAAATCTACTAAAGTTGGAATCTTTTCTCATCTTCAACTTTTTCACCAAGTCCTTATCATATTGCGAACTATTACTTCCATTGACTATGTTTCCTTCTGCATACACAATTATATTCACATAATCAGCTATTGATAACCTATTCATCCATCAATTACAAAATCAGTAAAGTTGTAATACCATAAGGTTTCGAACTCTTACAATAACTTTAGGATTTGAGCTCCTAAATTTAAGCCTTTAAGCATTGCTATTTGTTTTACTTTAAACTTAATAATGAGGTCAAAATGAAGAGAGGCAGAGAGCTCATTAACTTGGTTTTACAAAATAATGGTTATAAGAGCTTCCATCTAATATAAATGTAACTTCATTGGTATCACTCCTTATTTACCAAAAATTTTAAAATTTACTAACATGATTAATAGATTTGATTGAAAGTATGCATGAAGTATGTGTAATTTACTTTGTATAAAAGATAATCCATACATATATGTATATCAGTAATATAGCATTTATTAAATAAATCTAGAAATAATCATAAAATATTGAGAAAATGATTAACAAATGCAAAATTGATTTCTTTGCTATGAACACTCATCACAGTGAAATAGGAATTCAACTATTCTAATTTGTCTTACTATAAATACTTTAAAAGCTAAAGAAGAAGAAGAAGAAGAAGGCTAGACAGTAAAGAATGAAGTAATAACATTTTGCACAAATTTATGTGTTGCATTGTTATGATGACACCTAAACAATATATGTCAATCTAAGATTAGACCAAATGAAAGCTTTTACATGTTAAATGAGCAAATCAAATATTTAAATAATACTACTCAAAACACTATATATACGATTATTTTCTATAACTACATATTTTACTATTCACAAAATTGCAAAATTTATACAATTGATGCTAATCGTTTTCTTTAAGATTACTTGAACATGATAGAAACAAGTTCACTTGAGCCTATCAAAAATCAATTGTGCTATCAGTGAAGTAAAATCAAATAAAAAAGATGCTCAATCATTTCAAATAATTTTAGGTAAGTACTACTTTACCTCCATTTAATGCAGAAATTTTCATATAATTATTTGATAATGTATGTAGAATGGTAAATGGCTAGTTTTGAGAAAATATGTTGTAAAAATAGATAATTCATAATGTTTATAGGAAATATCATTTTACATTAACTGCTTGGAAAATCATTCGTAACTTTACGAAATGGATTTACGTTTAGATGCGATCAAAACGGTATACCATTAATAATGTCTAGTTAGCTATATTTAAAGTTCATTCGTAATGTGTGTTTATCATATATATATATATGTATATATACATATATGTAACTAATTTACATGTATATGTATGATCAAATATTAATTCACCATTGAAAGTATGCAAATAAATATAGCTTTTCATCTTAATGTTAATATGTAGCTATAAAATAATAAGTGTTGTAAGCTTTATATGATAACAACTTAATGAAGTGTATCTTATATTTATATATCCGTTTCTAAAAGTGGAAATATATGTACTATATAAATATAGAAAAACAACATTAAACTTTATTCCATGACATGTTAGTATGTATAATACAATTATACATATGCATTAATCATCCATGTGAATATATAACTTAAACACCTATGTAAGATATATGTTGTATAAATATTTAGGTAGCTAGTACATGTATATATATGTATGTCTACATGTTAATATATAGTTAACGTATATATATATATATATATTATTATTATTATTATAAGCTGTAACTATCTCTTAAGGTATAATACCTCATAATAAACTTATAAGCCTATGCTCGTGACATATATCTTTCTTGATGTTTGATGACAACAATGTAAAACTTATTATAGTTAAATAAGTATAATAATCGATTTTATGAAGTTATAATGAACTAGAATGAATCAGATAGATTAATGTTTTCACTAGCATCATGAATCATAAAACTTTATTACTGAATTGTAATAATATAAAGTTTATTAAAATCGGATAATGAATAAATAATATACAATCAAAAGAAGCTCAAAAATGCAATAGTAAAAGCTTATAAGAGTTTGGTATCGACCCATAGTTGATTTAGAGTCTGTGTGTACTTTTCCTAGGTATAATAAGTAAGGAAAGACTATATCATGAAGTTCAGGGTTTTATGCTATTATCAAGTTCGAGTAAGTGGATATTTCTATTTTTGTACAAGTAGACCTATGTTTACTTGACTTGGAGTCACTTATGTTGTGAACTGTAATAATGTGTTGGATTGACTGAATACATGATTCTGTTGAATATGTATTGATTGAGTGAAATATTTCCTTATATATGATTGATTCATTGATATGTGTTTTTGTTTGGAAAACTTGGAAACTGAACTATTCTTTAAGATCTTCACCCAAGTGAACCCTATATGAAAGAATATAATATAAAGTTGAGAAACAAAGCTGGAATTGAGATAGTTGAATTGTTTATAATATGGAACTTGAGATTCGTACCTGATACTGGGTTATTATACTGTCTATTGCGTTTATGGTATGGCATGAAAAGACTTAATGAGTTGAGTTTTTGAAAGCTTAAACACTATTAAGTTAGCTTTTGAGCATATGGAATGGCATTACTCAACTTATCCTGGCCACAATGTGTGACCAACTACATGTTGGATTTTCAAACTACAGTAGGTGGTTTTGTTAGGGGTCCTACTCTTAAGCAGCTCTTTGTTGCCCTAGGTTATTAGACGTAGTATCTAGATGCCCAAGTATGTTGACTAACTGGACGAAGAATGGGAAAAGTATAGGATATTGATATTAATGCATGTTACATTCATGAGCATAACACGAATTTCCTACATAAATAGTTTGTTTTGGTAACTTGGATTATGAAATTGAATATCTTATAGTATTGATGTAGGTGAATATGTATTGTGCTTATTTTATGTTTTGTTTTATTCATTTTCACTTAGCTCATACAGAGCTAATGGGATACTTATGTATGCTCAAGTTATGAAGAAAATTAATAGGGCAACATTAATTGGAGGAAAAAAAAAGTCTTTTGAGAGTACTTAAGATAGAGTCAACCACTTTTGAAGAAGTCTTGCAATATTTTGTTCTTAGTTCTATAAAGGATCTGTACATATAAAAAAAATAATACTATATTTTAGGTTTGGATAAGTTTGATGGATATACTTTTTGTATAAATAAGTGTAAAACTAAACTCCATTATAATACTCTTTTGTTATAAATATAACTTTTATTAAGTATAAATAAATATTCTTATCCCGTGCTATATCGGTACATCCCGTGCTATGCTGGGATGTGATAAAAGCCCATACAATTTTGGATAGTTCATAGCACCTACACAGTTTCACTTATCGGTAGAGCGTCTCATCTCATACTACAAATGCAAGTACCCACACAATTTAACATTCTCGTTAGGGCATCTCATCGCACCTATACAACTTCACTTCTTAGTAGGGTATCTCATCGCACTCACATAATTTCACTTCTCAATGGGGTGTCTCATCACATACCATAAATGCAAGCATCTATACGATTTTACTTCCTGATAGGGCATCTCATCACATACTATAAATTCAAGCACCCACACGACTTTACTTCTCAATGGGACATCTCATTATATACTACGGTTGTAAGTACAAGTGTGCTTCACTAATGCACAGGTAAAATCACCTATAATTTATCTATCGTATCCTTATTTTCTTACGTAACTGCTACAAATATAACTATATACTAGCATATGAACAAGTACAAAACATAACATGCATATTAAAAAAATATAAATACTAAAAAAATTATCATCTAACTACAATTTATATCAACAATATAAATATTACCGTATTAACAATGTAATTTATATATTAAAAAATAATTGCAAAATAAAGGATAGTCGAGTGTTACTTACAAATCGGTAGAGAAAAATAGGGTTACGCTATTGCTTGGAGAGAGGAAATTAGAGGGTTTGAGAGCTTTTGGAAATTGGAAGATGTAAGAAAGAAGGGAGCATGTGAAAATTGGGGATTATATACGCAAACTAAAGGCGCATGATATGTTTGCGCCTTTAATGTGGTAAAGAAGGCACAATTCAATAATGCGCCTTCTTGGTAAAATGATTTATGTACTAAATGTACGCACCTAGTATGTGCTTTCAGTACAAAAATCAAGCGCAGTGCATGCGTCTTCACTACACCACTATCATAAATTTTTTTATGAGCACTGTATTTTCAGTACAAATGTACCCTATAGAGGTACAAAACTCTACAAGTCTCGGTATTTCAACCGCAACAACCAATGATTGAAAAAAAAATGAAAAAGAATAAGGTCAAGAACAAGATAAAAAGGGATAAAGCGCCTAACGATAGCTCAACTTTTTTAAAATTTTATTTTAGTACTTGGACCTAGCGATTTTTCATTTTACTCCCTAAACTAATTAAAATGCATCTCTTTACTTTCTCTATTAGTCTCAAAAGTAACAAACATTAATATTTGTCGAGATGGTATATCTCTCTCCTAAGTAGTGTTTACCTAAGCTTCTATCTCTCTCATACTTGGCATTGGCATGAATTTTAGTCTAATAAACGATTATGGTGTTAAAGGAAAATACTTTTTGCGCACCATAAATTTAGAAACAAAACTCACAAATCTAATTCCCAAATTGAAATCCATAGATCGAACTTGGTTCGCTCTTAAACATGCATCTTGGATTTACATCTCCAACAATAGTTATGGCAAGGATAAATGCACTCTAAGCCACATTATCGTCAATGTCTATTTGTAATATTCATTCCATAAATACTTTAGGCAATATGCATGGTTTATGTGGGGTTAAGATGCAAGATGCATAGGGCCCAAGCATTATAAAACTATGGAAGGAGGTTCTATGGTTGTCCTTTACACTGTGAGAGTAGCAGCTGTAGCTTCTTTAGGTGGGTTGCAATAGATGACTAGGGTATGGTAACAAGGAAGGAAGTGAATGTCGAAAGAGTGGACATTAGAAAGATAGATTATCTAGATATGTGGTGGAAATTAGATGCTTTGCAACAAGAGATCTCCATGCTAAGGCAAGACATAATGGCACATGCAAGTATGAAAAACAAAAGTGAGATTTAGAAATTTGTTAAGTGGGTGTTCGAAAATTGTGCTCTAGTATCTTTATATGTTCTAGTAACCTCATATGTTAAGAAAGTGTATTCGTGGGTTTTATAGTATGTCAATGGGTAAGAAAGTTTGTAGTAGGATTTTGATGTGGAGTTGTGAAACATGTTAATTGTGTCATAGCTAATGTATTGAAATTTTCTATATCTATTCAATTTCAATTTAATTTTTATTCGTCATGTAATTTTTGTCATGTTTGAGGATCTTTCACATTGAATATGATGACAGTTTCATTAATTCATAGAATATATTGATAAAAAGGAAGGAGGGCATAAGCAACTAGTTTTATCAATTTCTATTCACTAATAACTACCATTCCTATGCTTCAACTCTTTTGGACTTGAAAATATCATTGACACACAAAATACAGGATCCTCATAATTGCTATCATATACTGGATACTTGTTTCTCTCCCTAACAATTTCTTGCTTACCACTTTCCTCCTCTTGTTGTATTTCAAAATCATTAAGATCCCCATCTTTATTGTAATTGGTTTCTTCACTAACACCATCGTCATCTCCCTCTAATGGGCTATAATCAAGGTTCTTAACAGCAGTAACAATTAATCTACACATACTTTCATGACTAACTTGCCTACTCTTACCATAGGATCTATCCTTAGCTACCTTGAGAGCTTTCAGAGCTTTTATGAGCTCCTCATTTGACTCTTCCTCACTATTAAGACCTCCTATATAATCTTCCTCTTCTTCTTCCTCACTATCATTTTCTACCTATATGTTGTTATTTCTTTGCCTAAAAGTCTCTCCAAAGCTCTTACAAGATGGGTGTTGTACATATATATCAATATTATTATTGATAGCAAAATCACCAACTAGGCTCATAACATCGAATTCATTAGAGATTACCTTAAGTCCATTAACCATTATCACTCCAAGAATCCTATATCATATCTAATCACTTCTATGTTATAACACATGTTATTTATTACAAAATTGATAATATATTGTTTAGATAACTCACTTAGCTGAACATCGACGATAATACTGTTGCTGCCTTCATACTATACATCCTAATATCCTTTCTTAAACATTTTGTTGAAAAATATAGACTTTGTAAAAATGTTTATCAACAAAGCATGTCAATAAGTGAAATCATCAAATACAACCCATATTCTTATGAACACTATAAATAAAAACCCATATCCTTATGTCTCAACTAAAATGGAATGACACCCCATCAAAACATTGAAAAATTAACATTTTTATGAATGTACCTTATACACCCCACCCACATCATTATATCAACACTTTGTCTCACAAAAAAAAAAAAAAAAACCAAAACCACAACTCACTTTCTTATGAGCAACACTCCACTAAAACGAGCATATCAATTGCTAATATTTTAGAACACTATAAAATTAACATTTCATCCTACAATAGTATAAAAATAAAAAACCCCTTTATTACGGATAACTTATCTTTTATATTGCATGCACCTCTCAATCTCCTACTTACACAGTTTTATATACTCATAATGGATTTTCCCATTCAATGCTTCACATAAGAATCTATTTTTGGTATGTTTTCCTCTACCAAGTTTAATAGCAATGATTATGACGAATTAAATGCAAGGATTGAACCGAAGAGAATTTGTAAAGGATTGGGTCAGTGAAAGGAGTTTAAATTCTCTTTTCTCTATCTTAAATGGACATGAAAGGGTTGGTGGATGCTTAAATGTTGATTGTTGGAGAAGAGTAATGGTACTAGTATTATTCCTATAGTTACCTTAAACAAAATCATCAATTCTCCTTTGTTTCATTTGTATTTGATTTATTCCACATCAGTAATGGTTAACGTTTGTTTGGAATTACACTAACGGATGTTGCAAAGTGATGCATTTTAATTGGTTTAGGGACTGAAATGAAAAATTGATAAGTCCAGGCACTGAAATGAAAAATTTTAAAAGTTTAGATACCTATACAGGCTTTATCTCAGGATAAAATAACATGCTATAATTACTCTTTACCTTATCGCTTTTAAAAGCGAATATAAGGAATAGGTAGGAAATAGAATTTCCCATTCACCCAAGTTATGATGGCATTAATAAAATTTTATTTTACCATAAATAAAAACAAAGTGAAAATATTGAATAATTGTTGCAAGGGAAAGGAAAATATTATTATATATTTTAAAAATACTTAAAAATCTTGAAATTAGGTTTTGCAAGTTCTATTATTGAAAGGAAATTGGTTTTTCAAAACCGATTATGCCCTGGCATCGGCTTTTCATATACTTACCTTATCTCTTTTAAGCACAAACCTTAAAGGAACCCTCTCCATAAAACATCACTTCCTACCTCATTTTTTTAACAAATTTAATGTGAAATTGTTATATAATAGCGATATTTACATTACTAATAGTCCAATTTCGTGATTTTATTGAAAATCACATAGATCTTAAGCTCTTTCTCTTCTCCAACATTTTTTTTTTTTAATTTTTCAAGTTTTTTGTTATTATTAATGTTCATTATAACTTGTAACACGTTTATGTGACAATGTATTATAATTTTGATGTATTTATTAATTTGTTGATATAATTTGTATGCCATTTCTATCATAACCAAATTAGGCAAATATTTTTTAAGTTTGTAAACCCATTAAAATGCTTATTATTACTTTTAATATGTTTACACAATAGTGCATTGCAATGCATTATTGATTAAACTAATTAAAATGTGTATGAACTTCAAATGGAAATGCTTATAATTTCGTTATTTAATATAGTAAGCTAAAATATTATAGGATCATTGATCAATTACGAATTCCAATCAACTAGTTTGTTTAATTATTGGCCAAAAGGCACGCATAGGGCATTATATTGACCTAAGATAGGTGTTATTGCTATAAACAATTTGATAATATGTTAATAATTTTGTTGACGAGGGGGTAAAAAAAAATGGTTTTAATTTAGGTGTCACTAAAACTTGATAAGTATGGCATTGTAAGCTACCAAATTCAAATGGCTTAAATATTATACATATTAAATATAGGAAATGTTCATCAAATATAGGCACTCTCTCCTCACATGTGAATCATCCATATGTTAAAACTCATTATTTGAATGTAGGTAGATGAGAAAATAGATGAGTTAAGAGTGGTTTACTATACTTATAGACATATTGTGGAAGGAGATGATAGAATATGTTACGATAGATATCTAATGACAATGGTAAGAGTTTTGTATGAGGTAAGTTATGAGCAGTTGATGAGCAATAATCTTTATCTTAATGTGATAACCTGTCAGGATAAGTTGATCCATAGGTGCCCCCCTTGTAGGAGATAGTAAAGATTATCTCCACCCTATACCTATAAATGATAATTACATTATACGATAGATGTTATGGTCCTTTCAATGACATAGGGCATTAGTGGTTCAATGTAGTTGTACATTAAAATACATAAAGTTAACATGTCCATTGCACCTTATAATGATTTAAAACAGAAAAATAATGTCGATTATCATGTTGAAACCTAGATATATGAATCGTAACCTATTTCAACACTTAAGAAGAAAGTAGCAACCGTAATCTCCTCGAAAATTATATTTTAATTATGAGTGGACCTAACGAAGAGCCAAATATTGAGAATGGCTTAGGTTTTGAACATAGTTGTCAAAATTACAATTCTACAATTATATAGAATTATACAAAATCGGTAAAATCGTAAACTTGTAAAATTATATATGAAAGTTCATAATTTTACTATAAGTTTGCACATAAACAATTTTATATATATTTTAACTAAGAAAAATATTGTAAATCATAAACTCGTATAATTGTATTTTTGATTTGCAATTTTAACAACCCTAGTTGTGAAGAAATTTCAAATATTCTAATGATAAATGATGGTAGAAATGAGTATAAAGGTTGGCTTGTTACACTAGATGAGCCACATGATGTGGGTAGGAAGATTGGTTGGCAACATAGGTTTCCAATAAATGTAGATGCAATTAGGAGTTCAAAGCTCATGCCATTCTATATAACAAGTATGGGCAACAAATATGTATCATCTAAGGAGACCATATGTAATAGCAATTAGATCTTCAATGATAAATTTAAGGTGGGCATACACTTCGAGAAGAAAAAACATTTGACACAAGTAGTAAAAATGCACTATATTTTGAACCACTATAACTACGTTATGGTGCAGTTAGAGAGCAAAAGCCAATTTGTAAAATATGTTGATAGTGATAACGGTTATAAATAAAGGCTTAAGATATGCTAGAAAAAGCATGTTGGGTATTTCTATATCATTAAGTTTAAGGTCCACATGCATGTCTAAATGTTGTTATTAGCCAAAATCACCCTCAATTGGACTCAACCACCTTATCTTAATTTGTTATTATAGAGGTACAAAAATCACCAAGTGTTAAGATAAAACAAATCTAAGTAACCATTTGCAAGCAATTTGGATATATTGTGCATTTAAAGAAAGTTTGGGAGGTTAAGTAAACTACCATTAAGCATGTTCCTAGGAAGTAAGATGAATCATATGTTGTGTTCCCATACCTATTATATGTTATATAAGAGGCCAATCTAGGTACGATGATTGAGTAAAAATATTAAGGGAGCTACACCATGAGTCATGTGTTTTTTAATAGTCTTATAGGCTTTTGGATCATATTAAAATGTTTATTTATTGTAGTTATGTAAGTATACCCTATTTTGTTGATACTAGTTAATTCATAGCTTATTATATGAGCAAATATTCGAATTAACAATCTCCTTATTTTCAAGCCAATGATCACCATTGATCACACATTTTTGTACGGGAAATGTAAGCATAAGCTAAGAATAAGGAATGTAAAGAAATTTTGAAGAAAGCAACATACCAAGTAAAATCCCATAAGCTTCTTGAGTATTATGTTGGGCTTATGTAATAAGTCTATATACTAGAACATACTGAAATAATCCTACATATGAGAATATATACCTTAGCTTGTGATAGGGGAGCTCGTTTTGGTTAGAAGACCATAAATATTGCAAAGATTTGCTATAATGCCTTAAAGAATGCTACAAACTTACTCATTGTTACATTAGTCAAGAAGACATTCTATAATTGCAACAATTACTTTAACTAAGGAAGGGTAGAGATCTCTACAACAATAAGTAATGGTAAAGTGTAGATAAAAATATGCCAAAAGGAAATCTAATAGGTAGCATAACGTAGCTAATGGTTATTGTCTAGTAATGTTCAATTACATTGAGCAGATATTAGGGTGATAACTACACTTTGACCAACAATGCATATACAAAGGGGGAAAATAGTCATATAGTTCCACTCAAGACACACCGAAATCCATGTTTACATGCAATGGTGTTGATGGGAAAAATGCACATTGATTGTTTTGCCTACATTGGTCAATGGTATACATAGCTATATCAATGGAGAATATATGCATATTTTTTCATGCCTTATGCTAACAAAGCTAATTGACCGCTACTTGATATCCCTGCATAACATAATAGGAGAAGATGTCCTTTGATACTTAGTATCCTTATGGTGGTAGGAAATGGCATAATAAGAGAAGATGTCTACTACGAAATTGACAACAAATGTTAATAAACCCACTAGTATGCTTTGCAAACATCAATGATGACATGTTGATAATCTTATCCTTGATACTTAAGTGCATTTTAGCTTATGTTTCATTACATTTCTTATTTGTTTTGCTCATTCATAGTATATTTAATTGCACCTTTTGCCAATACTTGATTACGTACCTAACATATCTTCTTTTTTTCTTTCTTTCAACAATCTCATATGGATCCAAGAACATCTTATAGGTCCATTATGTATGGCTAACCATTCTATGGGCCTCGATTAATTTGTAGTGGTCAGGTAACAACTAACACTTGATTGCACTTTATTTTTAATACTTACGTTATCATTAAAGTGGTCTCTTTATGGTAACATGTAGAAGAATAAATGCTATTGACAAGAAGCAATCTTTCAATGATGTAATGAAGAAGCAATCAAGATAGATTTACAAATGATCCCATACTTGTAGCAGTTGGGTTTTCTAAGACCGAGATGGGTGCCATTCATTTTACTAACACCTAATCACCATCTTAGTAAAGTGTTGGAGATGGAAGACACATATTTTGCACTTCTTGATGGGTGAGCTCACCATTACACTTCAAAATATATCCTTACTAGTTAGTCTTTCAGTGGATGGCCAATCGATAATTGGCAGGTTGTACATTAGATTGTCTTATTTATGCCTTGGTTACTTAGTATTTGCCTCTCCACTTAGCATATCTAGGGTGCTTGTCTCTAGTAACCAAGGAAGACATTACTATCCAATGCTAAACAAGAGCACATATTCTACAATTGATTGGTAGATGTTGATCTTTATCAAATCATCAAATCTTGTGCACCTAATGTTTCTCCCTCTTATCTCAAACCTTAGGACAACTGGACAATATGCTTGTGGAGGGTGCATGCTTAGCTTAGCTTAGCTTTATTGTGGGCTTTGTATTGGTTTACATAAGGATGCTATTGAGATTAACTAGTCATTGGCCATACTTCATTTTTGGGCATAGGAGCATTTTCCCCACATTGGCCTTTTATGTCATGGTATCGTTGCAATAGTTGAAGGTTGGCTACTAATGAGCTAATAGGGAGCAATATTTAACGTTACTTGATTGATAACATAGGTAGTAGCTCAATATCAAAATTTTTTCAATTACTAGGTTTTGAAACGGGTATATTTTCCCTATTGACTTAAGTAATTTTACCTTTTAAATTCTTTATCATTGCATAATCATATTTGTAAGTTTTCAGTTTGTTAGACTACCTTGTATCATAGGAATCAACCTTCAAAACCAATTACATATTCTCAAGCTAAGGGTCTGACTAACATGGCTCAACGAATTCTCAAGTGCTACCCAACTCTAGATAATGTTGGCTTCCTTTACCAAGTTAATCTTACACTACTATTGAACTACTAATTGATATGCCTTCTTGTTGAATGAAGTCCAGATGATGCCAAGTTACTTAAAGCATGTCGACCTTACTCTCCAACTTGTTCTAAGGATCTCTTTCTTTCATAATTGCATGTCTATGGAAGGATACTTCTAAGCTATTTCCAAATTAGTACCTTGAGCTAACCAAGACATCTATTAGATATCCCTCATACATTTTAATGATAACAAAAATGGTTAAAAGCTAATGAATCTTTAAGAGTGCAGGCTTATCGAAGGATTTTCATAAAGTATAATTTCGCAAAATTAAGTTATATTCAGAAGCTTTGAATGGATTGAAAATAGATTATTCTAGAAAATATTCAGAAAGTATTTTAGAACTTCTTACAAGAAGAATTAGTACAACACTTCAGAAACTTATTTAGAAACTTTAGAAACAAAAGGCTGATAATCTTTAGAAGGTTATTCAGAAAGTAAATTTGGAAGTATCATGTTGAAATTAGCTTTAAATTAGATTCAAATTAATCAAGCCCTAGCTTTATTAGATTGGGTATATTAGGAAAATACACTTAATCCCGTTTCACTTAAGATGGAATTAAGATACATAGGGATTATTTTTGAGCGAATTAATTTTGGAAAAATTAAGATATGTACAAGTATGGGTAAGGATAAGATTGGATCGGATTCTATGGAAATTGAAATATTAAATATGAGATTTATCCAGAAGTTTATGATAAGGCATATTATCTTGCCAATTTCAAATTAGAAGTAAACTTGGTGGTTATCTGATTAAAGCAAGATAAGGAGAGTTGTTTTTGAAATTCAAATAACTGAGATCCTCTCTAAAAATATCTAAGGAGTTATCTTAAATAGCTAATGATTGGATAAAAGATAATCTTCATATTTTTAGCCATTAGAAGATTTCAATATAAAAAAGAAAGGATTCAAAATGTTAGACATAACTTTGGAGAAAAAAAATTTTCGCTGTACAAAAAATCGTAATCAAATTATACCTTTTGAAAAGTGACAGAAAGTTCTTTAGATACTCCTTCGGAAAGTTCCATCGAAGCACTTTATTCATCATTCATCATTTTTCTCTTAAGTGAAACTAATTGAGATTTATACTTTTGTTCTCACTTCTAATTTGTAGAGTAAAGTGTTGTAAAGTCCATGTGTGATAAGCACTTGTAATCTTTTATGATTTGATTTAGTGGATCAAGTGAAATGGCATCAGTGAAGTAGACCAAGTCTTTAGCAGTAGAGCTAGAAGAAAGTAGTAAGTAGAAGGTCGAAGCTCTATAAAATCTCTACCTGATATTCTCCTCCTTTACTCTTTTACTTTGCATTTTTATTATTGTGTATTAAATTGTTAAATATCACTGCTCACTATTATAAGTTGTTAAAAAGGGTAATTTTATTTTGCCTATATTGAAAAGTTTTCAAAAAGTTCAAGATATCAATTTATCCCCTCTCTTGATATCTTATACGGGACCAACAACATCAAAAGTTGCTGACCTTATCCCTACACGTCTAAGTTAGTTACATAGTAAACTTACTAACCTCTCCTATGATGATGCCTATCTGACTTATACCATTGATAGAGAATATTCTCTTTTTAGAAGGATTATAGATTTATCCTTCTACTTTTATGGCATAATTGTATAGTTTTTTTATCCTTTCTAGTAATACTGAATGTTATGTAACTTTAAGAGTTTTTGAGTATAAATACCCCTTGATAACATTTGTTGTAATCAAATTTCCCTCATATATTGTTAATGAAAACTATAGAGTTCCTTTCTCCTTCATTGATAACCTTACCTTTATAGCTTATAACAACCCAAAACCAAGGTTGTATTGGTGAGCAACCCTTTATCTCGAACTGATGAGTTACATCTAGTGAAGTATAGGTTCATGAGTTCTTGAGTGGTGAGTCATATCTATGAATAGATTATGAGGCTTAATCTCTTTCTTTTGCATTCTTCCATTTGAAACCATCTTCACTTTTCTTTAGTAGCTATCTTTGGAGGAGCCACCCATGCTATGATAAGCCTTCGTCGAAGGTACATGTTGTGTTTGAATTTTCCTACCATCTTAATATCAGAGCTCAAGGTTTTAAGAAAGGCCGTAAGTAGAGTTATACATATTGGTGAAGTTTTAGTGGTGGTTATCGTTTAGGTTGTGTTAGTTGAGTTATAGTTGGGTGTACTCGTGTGAATCTAGTAAGCTTTGTTTTTTTAATCTGTAAAGTAGAGTAGTAGGTTATAGTTAAAAATTATGTAGCAAAATAGTAGATTGTGTAAGTTGTTGAGTAGTGGTTATTGTTTTGTTGTGTGGTGGTTGTTGAGTAGTCGTAATAGTGGTTGCTAAAGTATTAGTATAGAAAGAGTTAAACTATGGTCATCATCACACTAATGGTTGTTATTTGGTTATAAAGAATATGATGAGCATTGGGGAAATCAATTGGGAGATTATAGAGTTATAGTAAGAATGATGGAACCCAACATGAATATTGTAATTGGAGACTATGATAGTGATGTTAGTAGAAGAGGCCATTGTATGGAGCAAACTCCCAAATCTATCAATGAGTGGATAGACAACCTTATAGAGATGATGGAAAATATGATGGTGATGATGCAAAGAGTAGTGGCCACTCGTATAGATGGAACTTTGTAAGCTGTTGGCCGAGCTGATGAGATCACTTTAGCTAAAATTTGAGCTAACCATAGGATTAATTGAGCTTATGATGCCTTGCGTAGAAGAAAGGTTGATAAGTATAAATCACTTTACATCTTTTAGGCACATTTAGGCATAAATTGATCATAACTGTATTTATTTCTCAAGTTCTTGGTACTTAATTGTGTAATATATTAATTTCAGATAATTCAAGAGCAAGAAGATGATATTTATTTAAGACAAAGTGAAGAGAAGATGAAATTATACAAGAACAAGGATATTTGGAGCAATCATGGGAGTGATAAAAGAAGATTTGAGTGCCTAGTGCTTGTTACTCCCTCCATCATGGCCTTGATCAAGGGAGTAATCAAGGCTGAAGCTATTTTTCCACCTGTTTATCATGGTTATGACACCACCTCCAAAGGATGATCATGCCTTCAATCATGGGTGTGATGAGGTGGAATGTTTGCGACAAAAATATCACTCCTTGAGTCATGGGCATGATGGGACTAGAAATAACTATTTTTCTTTAACTTTATCATACGAATTGGTGCATGGAACAAGTCTTAACATCAGGGAGTGTCTTGAAGTGATGTATTTTGAGCCCTTTAACAAGAATAATATAAATATACTATAATTTTTTATAAAGAGGATCATCATAATAACATCATCAAGAACATCACATCACATCACCAACTCACAACATACTTGTTCATCCATCTTTGTACCATTTTGTGTTTTGTTCAATTGTTCTTCAATATAATCATTAGTGTAAATCATATTCTTCCTAGAATTACTTAACAAAGTCGATAAGACTTTGTTTTTCATGTATTTATAAGACTTCTACAGTGGAATAAAAAGTGGTATTTACTTTTTACTTATTCCATGTTTTATTTCGTTTTAATTATGATTTCTGTTAGTTTATGCTATTGTTTCATCATGTATGAGTAGTACGTTAGGACTTGCTATATCTACTTAGTATGATCAAGTACATGGAATAGTATTTTCTTGATGTTTGTTATTCCTAATGAATTAAACTTAATTAATCTAAGTATGGTGTAGTGTACGACATTGATTTAGGTTATATTTCAATAGAATATGTTAAGAGACAATTCTATTGAATTGATTTAATTCATTGGTATAACTTACTCTTGATAGTAAAGATATTATTAGAAAAGTTGCTACATTTTTAGGGAAATCGATAAACTAACATAACATTAATGCAATCTGAGTTGGCTGTTAATTAGGAAGATATTCCAATAGACATAATTAGGATTAGGTGTAACTAATATTGAGAGGAATGCTTACAAACTTGTAATTTCCTGCAAATAATAAGTATTAGGACAAAAATTATATTGGTAGTATAATGCTAAGTGGTGAAGCAAGTCTACATTTTAAGTGTAGTGTTAGTAATTGTCTTTATAATCATTGTGTTAGTTGGCATTAGTTTGTAAATTAGTGTAAGTTAGCTAATAGTTTAGAGTTTTAGTCATTAATCATTTAATAAATTGAGTTGCTAGATGATAGGAAGGTTAATTAGTACTAATGTTTGTATCTATTCCCAATGAAGATGACCCTATACTCATTCGTACTATAAAACGATAAGTACATTTACCTGTTGAATTGAGTTAAGGATAGAATATAGGTTTTTAAGTTGTAAAACTTGGAAGCTCTATTTAGAGGCGATATAGTTTTTGGCATCATTGCCGGAGAATGGCATCATTAGGAAATTTAAAATTCCTATGCATTTAGCTTATGTTTATTATTTCAAAAATTTTTGTGCTTAAGTTGTCATCAACTTCTTGAAGACTATTGCCACAGCTGTAGGAGCAACCATCCTTTCTTATTTTTCTTACCCCCTAACTCAGGAGAATATGCGTCCTAATCAACCTCCAATTCCCTTACCAGCCAGTGTCCTAATTGCTAACCAACAAGCAGAAGGGGCTAGGTCAAAAGAAGATGATTCAGATGATGAAGAGGATAGGTCGGAGGAAGAAGACAGTAATGATGTGGAAGAGACCTAAGGAAGAAGTTAAAAGGCAAGCTGGGAATGAAAGTGAAATAGAGTCATCTGGGGAGGATGATGACGGTTCAGATGAGGAGACTAAAGTTGATGATGACTGACTACTTTCTTTTCTTTTGTTTGTTTTTATACTTACTAACTATTTGAGAGCTTCACCTCAATGATGTATTTTTAATGGAGACTCTCATATCATGTGTTTGTTATGTTTTGTCTTAATGGTCAAGTCTCTTTTGTTATTCCATTTTCCATAGTATTGGAGGATGAACTGTCTCATGGTTTAAGACCCAATGTATTGATCAAACATCAAATAGGAGAGCCTTGTTCTCATTGTTATAGTCTTTCATTTTTTTTACTTGTTTTTCTTTTTATATGCCCGTTCTATGTTTGCTTTCCTCAAATATTGAGGACAATGTCTTTCTCTAAGTATGGAGAAGGTTTAACCCTACTTATAAAAAATATTCTACTTAAGTTTGTTTGTTTCAAGTTATGAATTCACTTAATAGATTATGGATTTGACAAAATAGCAGTCAATTTTATGAGTTAATTTTGTGCTTTACTCACTTCTTATAGACTTAGTGTACACGATTAAAATTGTGGGATCAAATCTAAGTGAAGCAAACTTACTTGCTATTTAATGAATGAATTTAGAGGTTATAAGTGAATCGTAGTCTTTAGTTAAAGGTTAAATGGTTGTGTTTCCAAACTTATTAAGTGGTATATTTACTTCCAATTGCCTTTGAAGTTCATTTAATCTTGAATGAAAAGGGAAAATGAAGTAATTTACTTGTTGATATTTTTTGACAATCTCTTCAAAATAGAGTAAATTGAAGTGTATAAGGACCGAGTTAGTAAGTGTGAGCTTTGGTCCCTCAAAAGAGTGAAGTTTGACTCTATTGCTAATTTTTGTCTTTATAACTTTGCAATAAGAATATATAAGGATCGAGTTAGTAAGGGTAGGCTTTGGTCCCTCAAAAAAGCGAAGTCTAACCTCACTGTTAATCTTTGGTTTTTATTTCTGTACTTTAAAAAAAAAACAAGAAGAAAGAGAAAAAGTTATTTTTGAAGAGATTCAATAAAAGAAGTAGAAATACAGTAAAAGGGTGGATGCAAAATACTTTTTTTCTAGATTATTATGCTTAAGAAGTAATTAAAGGGTTTTTATACATTTATGAAAGTTGATGAAGTATAACTAACTTTTTTTTGTTCTATTTGACTTTGTACCTTTAGAAGCTATCTTTAAATAGTAAAGGTGGAGTGTATTTTACTTTGATTGGTCTTAAAATATTGATTTGTGTATTCTAAGAACATAATATGGTGGGCACAAAGTTAATCTATTGAGAATGCTTTGTCAAATATACAATTGAGAAAAGTTGTCAAGTTTTTAAGGTTATATTTCAGTGTTTGCTTAAGAATAAGTGTAGACACTTTATTTTTGCCATTTTCATTTTATTAGTTTTAATGAGCTAGGAAAATAAAAATAAAAAAATAAAAGAAATAATTAAATAATAAAAAAATGAAAATTGAAAAAAATAATAAAAATGAAGTATTAAGTTGTATCGAGTCCAATTGTATTGAGTCCAGTCATATCGAGTCTAATTGAGTCGAGTAGAGACGCGTTGAATTACTTAGTGTCGAATTAGATAATGGTGAGTGATTAATTTAATGAATTCCAAGTCATTGAAAAATTGGGCTTCATTAAAATATTTTAGTTTGGTCTAATATAAAGTGGATTTTTTTATATATTAGGCTAGAATAGACTTAAGATTTATTAAGTGAGTATTAAGCTAAATCAAACTAGATCGAATTGGGCCTGGAAAATAGAAAGCCTAAATTAAAATAGGGTTTCTAGAAGTTAGGTCAAATCTTCCTAGAAGTTAGGTCAATTCTTGTTATTGTATCTTTCGTATTAGAGTTTATTATCATATCTTTAGATATGAAAGATTCAGTTGTGGGTTTATAAATAGAAATTCAGTAGTGAACTTGAGGATGTTTTTTAGAATCCCCAATACATACTCCATATTCACTTACTCAAGCCTACATATCACTTTGATTTCACACTCAACACTTGCCTCACACACATCCACCAAACACTCATGCTGAATCCACGTTCATACATTCAATCAAGCACGACTACCCCCTATAATCAAACATGGATAACCCCTGAACATACTGTCCACATGCTCCATGAAACCAACCCACACATACAAACACGTCTTAATCTCACCGAAGCGTACCATATACATATACGTTCACTTCTAATCACATACATGAAGACACGTGATAGCCCTACAAATGTCCCTGAAACTAGCCATTCTTGTACACCCTCACAACTGTTGACCAACGTCCCTAACACCTTGACACAGCACTTGATCTACACATATGCCAACATGTCCCTTGAAGCCACTCATATGCCGACACTTCCTAACCAAACTTGTACAATACAGCTCACTCACCAGCACTTACGCATTGACATGCTAGCATGCCCTTAACCTCCACCACCAGCACTTGAACATACATTGCCATGTTTGTCCCTCACTTCACTGCATATGCAAACACCCTCAATAATTTACTCACCCACTGTACGTACAGCCGTATGCGTACCGAGCTCATATACGCATACTAGCTTGACATCTTCTAACACAATTTACAATCTGTCACAACACATTGCATACTAAAGTCCAAAAACTGAACATGTCACATACATAAGTCAAGCCACTTCGACATGCGATTCGCTATTGGGTACGATGCATGCCGCACACCATACACGATCAACATGATGCCGATCATGTACAACTCGACTTATAAGTAAAAATTGTTATTTTTTATTTATTTTATTTTATTAGTTAATTCAATTATTTTTACTAATTTATTTTTTTAAAAGTGTAGATTTTTTTACATTATTTTAATATTGCTTTTTTTTAGATAATCTCAATTTTTGATAAATTTAGCTTAATTATATTTTTAGTAAAATTGCATGTTTTGAAAAATAGTATATTTTTTCTCCGAGATCCGTATCTTTTGAGAAGATATGTATCGAGATACGTATCGAGATACGTATCTTGCATTTATGATTTAGAAAAGATACGTATAAAGATACGTATCTTAGTAGATCTTGTAGTTGTGATTTAGAAAAGATATGTTTGAAGATATGTATCTAGATCGTATTTAAGTGAATTTTGCATATAGGCTTTAGAAAATATATCTTTTGATACATAGTGAGTTTTTTTTTTTAAAAAATAAAAAATCTTAACTAGAGTTTTTAAAAAAGATTTAGTTAGTTAGGGTTTTCTTAGATTCATGAAATTAGATTTTTAGAATGTTTTTAATAAAAGAATAATAAATGGTTAAATAAACATAAATCTGGCTCGATTTTCAAAATAAAAATTTTACCCATTAAACATTTTATAAAAAGAACTACATTAGTTTGATTCCGAGTAGCGGGTACGTAAGCATCTTTGGGGCAACCGTCTAAAAAATAAAAAAAAAAACTTTTTTTTCCTTTTTCGTAGAAATTCGTAATAAAAAATTCATTTTACTTATCTTTCGCATATTTGTATATATTTTAGTATTTTTTAGAAAAATATAAAAATAAAGCCTATTAATTAATTTTGTAATTTTTACATGGTAACTTAGTCTTAATAAATTAACCTTTAAACTTAATTTTTTTGGTTATTTTTTTAGAAAAAATTATTTTGTTAGAAAATATGGAGATTAGTAGCCAAACGCTAATTTTACTTTGCATTAATTGAACTGGTTGGCAACTCCAATTTTTTAATTTTTTTAAAGATAAATATTTCCTTAATTTTATGCCAAGTAATCTATGTTAAGTGGGTTGAGCTTAATATAAATTAAGTTAAGGAAAAATGAAATAGGACTCGACAATAAGCAAAGCTTAAGTATAGGGAAGTTTGATAAATATAAATTACTCTATACTTTTTAGGTACATTTAAATATAAATTGACCATAATTATGTTTATTTCTTAAGATCTTGGTACTTAATTGTGTAATATATTAATTTCAATTGATTCAAGAGTAAGAAGATGATATTTATTCAAGACAAAGTGAAGAGGAGATGAAATTGCGCAAAAATAATACAATTTAAGTCAATCACGGCCGTGAGGAAAAGAAAACTTTGAAGGAAAATCAAGATACATTCCATTATGGATGTGATGATGAAAGATTTGAATAACCAATACTGATTATGCCCTCCATCATGACCGTAATTAAGGGAGTTATTGTGATCCCCCTTTTTATCGTAGTCGTGATGGGTTATCAAGAGGGTGATCACTCTCTTGATCACGGGCGTACTGAAATGATATGTTTGCAATGAGGAGTTCACGTTTGTCATCAAAGTCGTGATTGGTGTAGATATCTATTTTTCCGAGAAGATTGCACCTGGTGTCACGAGTGTGATGAGAGTGGACATGACCATTCTTCTTTAAAATTTTCACATAAACCAGTGTGTGGACCATGTCTTAATATCAGGCGGTAGTTTAAAGTGGTGTATTTCGAGTCCTTTGACGAGAAGAGTATAAATATACTACAACTTTTAGACAAGAGAGGGAGTTACATTAGATCATCATAATCAACACCATTTAATTTCTTCTTTGTGTTCTTTATGTGGTTATACTGTAACATGAGTTTATGTATTATTCTTCACCAAATTCAAGAGAATTGTAAAGAATCTAACATCTATGTATTGTTGTATCAGGATTCTTCAAGTTAATCAAAAAGGAGTTTCCTTCCTATCTCTTCTCCCATGTTATGTTTTATTTTGTTTTTTCTATTTCTTTGTGTTCATTCTTTTTTTATCATGTGTGAGTAATGATTTAAGGTTTATGAAGTCATTTTAACATAAATATACTTTGATTTGTTATTTATCCTAATAATTATGAATTTTTGGTGATTAGAACTTTATACAAGTTGAGATAGTATAGTGCATGATACAATCTTACAATAGATCTCAATGGAATACGTTAAGAAATGATTTTACTGAGTAGATCTTAGTCACTAGAACGAACTACTCCTGCTAATAGAGATATTATTAGAAAGTTCGCTATATGTTTTATGGAAATCAAGGATATTAGTAAACTTTTTATGCAATCTTGACTTATCCATTCTTTTAGAAGAGATTCTAAGGAACGTAATCGAGATAAAAACTGAGTAATTCTGAGAAGAATACTCATGAATAGAGAATTCCTACAGATGAGTAATTGTTAGGATAGATATTTTATAATTCATGTTAATATGATGGAGTATACCTGCTATGTAATTTGTTGTTTTTATGTTATAATCTTGTTTGTTGTGTTTTTTTGGTGTAATAATAGAATTGGTGTAGTTTACTTGTAGAAATTAGTTTAATTACTTTAGTTGATCATTTTATTTGCTAGTTAATAGGAAGAATAATAGATACTAGTGTTTGAATCTTTTCCCAATGGAGACAACCTTAAACTTATTTATACTAACAAACGATAGGTATACTTATCTAACCGAGTAAAGGATAAAATATAGGATTTTAAATTGTAAGACTTGGTAGCTCTATTTAGAGGTGATCAAAGGTTTACTGAGCTTGTTATATACGAGTTGGAGGAGTTGAGCGCCGAATCAATTGTAAGTTGGAATCAGCAGAAGAAGACAAAAGTGACGGAGAAAAGTCCTATGAGGCTAAGGAGAGGATGGAACATGTACCCAAAGGTGAACCATATGAGAACCAACCTAATTGAATGCATTTTCCTATTTCACAACCCTAAAGAAGAGTTGAATGATAAGTTCGTCAAATGATGGACCTCGATGAAATTGATGAGGTAGGAGAAGGGCTTGATGAGAAGTATTATAAGGAAGAATGTGTTGTCTAAGCTCCTAAGAGTATAAAGAATGTAAAGATTCAAATTTCAAGCCTCTTAAGAAGTGGAAATGTTGACGAGTACCTAGATTGAGAAGTTATTTGAATGTTATCCTTGTGTTGAGAGAGGTAAAGTGAGACTTGTGGCCTTTGAATTCATTGGCTTTGCCCACATGTGGTGGAAGAAGTTACGAACAATTTAGTAAAGAGAAGGCTGGTGTAGTGTTCGAATGTAGAAAGAAATGAAGAGAGTTACACGTTACGGATTCATTCTTGAATCCTATTATCAAGAAACCTTTGCCAGATTGCAAGATTTGAAACATGGTAATCAATCTATTGACAAATACATCCAAGAGTTGTAAATGTTGATGATTAGGAGTGAAGTAGAAGAGCTAGACGCTCAAACTATCTCTAGATTTGTCACTGGCTTGAAGTACGACCTAAGGGATGCTGTTGAAGTGTAATCTTTTCACACCCTTGAAGAAGCCATTAAGGTAGCTTGATGTGATGAAATGTAGAGGAGAAACCGATCTTATTGAGATCTTAATTCCTAACCTATTCAAATAGATTGACTTGTCCAAGGAAATAGTAGAAAGCCTAATAATTCACAGTTGGCACAAGAGAAGGACCGTTGACACATGTGGAGGGAGTAAGGAAGGAGCAAGAGAGAAGGAATTTGAAAAGAGGCAGACCTTTAGAAGAAAAACCAGTGAGATAAAATGTTTTAAGTATAAAGGCTTTGGATACATGGTTGCCCAATGCCTGAACAAGTAAACTATGATCATTAAGGGTGATATCCTGACCTTTTAAGAGTACAGTATGGATGAAGAGGTTAGGAAAGCTGTAGAAGAAATGGAGGACAAAGTGAAGGTAGAATTTATAGGAGATGATATTTACCTAAAGGAGGGGGACATGCTATCACTAGTTATTCATCAAGCTCTTAGTGTGAAACATGATCAATAAGAGCAGCGCGAGAATTTGTTTCATACTACTTGCTAGGTCAACAACTAATTTTGTGCCTTGATTATTGATAATGGAAGTTGTATGAATATTTCATCCATGAGAATGGTTGAGCAGTTAAACTTGCTAACCTTTATACATCTTAAATTGTCAAATTACTTCGGTTAAATGAGAATGAATCATTACATGTTACAAAGCAAGTGTTGTTACCAAATACCATTAAGAGTTATAAGGATGAAATATTGTGTGACATGTTGTCGATGTATGCTTCACATATTATGCTTGATTGACCTTGGTTATTTGATAGGAGAGTTATATACAATGGTATAGGAATACCTATACATTTCCGAAAGATGGTTGACTTGTTACACTTTTCCCAATAACACCAAGTTAGGACAGTAGTATGCAGTCCAAACTAAGTATGAAAGCTAACAAAACCTTAATAATGAGTTGATATGAACTAAGAGAAGTTGTGAAAACTAATAAATCGACCTTTTTGCTAATGCAAAGGTTGCTAGATATTCGAAGGCATACCGACCTACCCAAAGAGGTCAAGATGTTGCTAGATGAGTTTGTCGATCTACTTCTAAACGAATTGCCTAAAGGATTACCTTTAAAGCAAGGAATAGAGCATGGCAAAGATTTGTAACCAAGAGTAGCATTACCAAACCAATTGCATATCAAATGAACCTTATGCAAGTTGTGAACTCATTAAGAGAGGGTATGTCCAAGAAGGCATGAGTCTGTTAGGACTGTAAAGGGGGCCTAATAAGATTGTCTAAAATTTTCATATCATGTGTGTAGCCATGATATGACATGATATGAAAATCGCCTTACAAGTCAGAGAATGCAAGACTCTAAATAATTCATTACTAGGGTTTCTAAAATGTTAATTAATTAACATGTCGTAAAATATAAATAACTATAGATATCCAATATTCTATAGTTCCTTAGAACCACAGAGAATCGGTATCTCCTACCAAATAATATGATAGGATATGCCAACTTTACAAAACTGTAAGAAGAATTAAATTATATTAAATTCTAACATATAAATATTTTCTACAAAGGATGTTTATCTATCATCTATAAAGAACTTAGCTAATTCTAACACTAATATACGTATTTTCATCTTGGACTTAGCACTCGAGACTTATCTTAATCCCAACATAAGTAAACCTGTAAAAGAAACTAAGGGCAAATGAGCATAAAACAGCTTAGTGAGTTCATTCTTCACCACTACCATTTAAGCAAGTTATCAAACGTTATTAATACACATGTAAGCTATGTATATACAAAATGAATGCAGGCGAGATGAATGCAAGCAACACATCCATAGGAGTTTGGAACTATGGAAGGTATAGAATTACGGCGTCTACACTTTGATTATCCCCTATACTTAACCACATAAGATATCTCAGCTTATTCGCATGAGGTTGCCTAGGGGTACTACTCTTCTAGGCAACACTCAACTATTACTCTGGTTAAGAAAAGAGTTCCTATCTAAATAGGTGGATCCCAAACTAGGACTATCTACCATCCAAGGCCCTTCAAGTACAGATGTGTGAGTCCTTTCGCAACCAAAATTATCCAAGGCCTTACAGGCACAATCAAGCGAGTCCTCTCTTTATTAATTAGAGATCTTATACTAGCTTTACCTTAGTGATAAAATATTATTTTCGGTATTACAAATCCTTATCAAAATCGTACAAAATATGTTTAAGATTAGAAAAACTCTTTTAAAAAAAAAATACTTTCCTCAAAATTTTGCAAAGTTAGTACTCTCCATCCATACATTTACTAAGTCATAGACATACGACGAATAGAACTAGTTATCCTGGTCAGATATTTATATTTATCAATTTTAAAAAGGTGATCACACAGATGATGGCATACAAGCAAAATAGTCATTCAGACATATAGGCAGCAACAAGTAGCAAAGCATCATACAAGTAACACGCACAAACAAGTAGCAAGTCATTAGAACTCCCTCACTTGGATTATTTTTCATTCTCTAAGCCTTTAGGGTTTCCAGAACTCAATATTGAAATGTGTAAAAGATAGTAAAACTTATAAGTATTCTGAGAAATCAAACTCCCTAGTTAACTAAAAGTTTATTATAGTTTGTCTAGTTTCTCAATATAACCCAAGTATGGTGTGTACAGGGTATATCATACTTTAGTGGGGTCAATAGTAACTATATTTGTATATTTGTAAGTTATGATACTTTATGTATTTAGTTATTTATTTCTCCTTATTATCAGTTTATGGGTCTATTACTTAGTTATCTTACTTATTCTATTTAGTTTTATCTTATGTCTTTAGTCGCGTGTAACTTTTTCATTTTATCTCCAATATTTACAAGCTTATAGTCGTTTTTCATCGTTTTCGAACGTATGTTCACATAGTGATATCTGTTTTGAACATTAAGACCTATGTTTTACGATATGGATTAAATTTATTGAAATTTTAATTATTGAAGCTTGAATATTCTTATTGTCTATATTTTTTATATCTTATTTTAGTACTTAATGATTTAATTAACCCTTAGATTCTTATATTGAGATGATTTTACATTATTATTACTATTATATGTACCTAAATAAGGCTAACTCAAATTGAGATGTGTGTTATGGGCTTAAAGTAGGTTCGACCTATATATGTATACATTTGTACATATTGTATATTTTATTATTTACCTTTATTATCTTTTAGTAATTTAAGTAATTGTGTTGTAATTTACTTATGTACTTATATATTATATACGTATATTATGTGTATATATACTTCAAATACACTTGTATGTATACTAGTATACTTATACATATACTTGTACTTATACCCATACATATACTCATATATATATATGGTGGTATATGTATTTTTATACGTATTTTCTAATGCCTTCTATACTCTCCTAAGAAATCTTCATAAAATCCATATTTTTGCATCTTATTGGCTTAATTAGTAAGTTATATGCATGTATACTTAGTATACTCCTTATTTTTTGTTATATACATAAAAAATACTCTTGTATAAGAATCTTCCAACATATGTATGTGTTCTTCTACACTTATCTATATATATACCTACACTTATACAATGTATTTTACTAAAATTCACATATAAGTATCTCACATGTATCTATATGGTATATGTACTCATGTATTCTACTCTTATACCCAAGTATTCCTACACTTAGGTACATATATATAAGAATCTTATTTGTCTCAATATACATGTACATATGACATATGAATTCTAAAACTAACATAACATATACAACTAATTGCTAATTAAGATGAAAAACCATATAAAAACATACCTTTTGTCCTTCATATTATGTAAGGGAAGTGCTAGTATATAGCGTAGAAAAAGTTGTTGAAATATGTAGGTAAATTTTGAAAAGTGGAAGGAGATGAAAGGAAAGAGGATGACGGTTTGGGGATGGGGAAGAAAAAGGGGTTTGTTTTTGTGTAATTTTGTCTTTTGTAATGAATACAAGTGGGGTCTAGTTGGGGGAAAAGGTAAAGGGCAAAAGGAAGCAAAAAGTAAGAAGAAATCATGTGAAAAATATGTAGAAATCTAAGGCAAGTGAAAGAAAACTCTAGATGACAATGACATTTGTTGACTTGGTCGACATTTGATTTAGTTAACTCTTTAGGATTACATGTAATTTTAAGTGTACATAATGAAGTAATTAGGGAAAATTGGGAAGAAAATTAAGGAAATGAAAGGAAATATGGAGTTTATTGAAATGATTAGTAAGAATAGGTAATGAGATCTTCCTTTAAGTATTTATATCTTATACACATCATTTAGTAGGCTACTTAATGTAATTATCATGAAAAATGTCATTTAGTATGTTAATATTAACTACATATGGTATAAACATCAACTAAACGCTTAACTCTATATAATACTAACCTAGTTATATAATTGGATGATTGATGCGATCAATAATGCAATATCTTAGTTTCTAATGGATTATTTTAGTATTATATGTATTTATGGATGATTGAAAGTTATATTTGATCTTTTACTAATAATTTGGTAAGATAATAAGGATAAATTGTCAATTAGGGTTTTAGAATAAGTTATGGTGAATTAGTACTTTTATATTCTTAAAGTTATAATTTTAGGGTTTTATTTTTTTTTGGTACAATTTTTAGTGTTTATATACGTTTGGGGTATAAACTCTTAAAGTTACATATATTTAGAGTTTTAGGTTTTTGTACGCAATTAGAGTTTCTATTAATAATTTAAGGTTTTTCATATTCACTTTAGGTTTTGAATTGGAATTTTAATTGATTTTAAATTTTATTGACTTTGTTGACTTAGGGCGGTTATCTACAGTATGTAAGTTTAATTTTATACTTAAAAGGCTAAATTTGAGGGGTTTATAGAGTCTATGCACTATGCTCAAACCATTGGTCCCCAAGAAGGATAAAAGTTGGAGAATGTGTGTAGATAGCCAAGCTATTAATAAAATCACAATCAATATAGGTTAAGAGATGTACATTGGCTTGTTGAGAGATGCTCAACCTGTAAGGAGGCCAAGAGCTAAGCTAAGTGAGGAAAAGTTATGCCCTTACCAGTTTTGACCAAACCATAGGTTAACTTAAGTACGGATTTCATTCTTGGTTTACCTAAAACAACTCATGGGAAGGATGCCATCATGGTTATGATTAATAGATTCAATAAGATGGCACATTTTTGCACTATCATAAAACTAATGATACTTTAGCTATTTATTTTCTATTTTTATAGGAGATCGTAAAGCTACATGGAGTTCCGAGGAGTATAATGTTTGACGGAGACCCAAAGTTCCTAAGTCATTTTTGGAAGACTTGTGGTGTTGACTAAGGACAAAGTTGCTATTTAGCACATCATGCTACGTACAAATAGATGGATAGACAAAGGTTGTCAACCGTACATTGGGTTCTCTTTTTTGAGCTATAATAGAGAAAAACCAAGTCGAATGGGACAATTTTCTACCTATTGTCGAGTTCACCTATAATAGATCCATCCACAACAAGATAGGTAAAACTCCATTTGAGGTTGTCTATGGTTAGCTACCTCTTGACTAGACACCAAGACCCCAAGTTGAACATAATGATCCAGATGTAGAAGATTGAGCTCAAAACTTACATCAGCTTGATTGCCTAATTGTAGAACAATTGACCTATGTTACCTAAAGGCTTACATAGTGAAGCCAAGAATGTTAAGAGAAGCTATTCTAACTTGCAGACCTATTATGGCTACATCCAAGTAAGGAGAGGTTCCCAAAAAGAAAAAAATAAAAAAAGAAAGAACAAACTATCATTGTTGAGCCTGATTTTATTCTTAGTTTTATTAATCTTTCTTAATCCAATTAATATTAAACCCTATTCGTTTAATATTAACTATCGACTAAGAATTAAGGAAAATTTAAGTTTTTAAACATGTTTTGAAAATACTTGGAGTCGTCACCTAACTAGACTTGGGAAAAGGTTTTAATTAAAATCAATTATGTGGATTGATTTTAATCTAGACACTAGGTTGCGTAAAAAAACCAATTTTTTTAAAAAAGGTTTTTTGTAAACCAGAGATTTTGGATCCAAAGGCAATCCTATTAAACGCTTAATAGGTACTACTTTTAACTTTTCGAATTTAAATTTACTTTTCAATATATCCTTAAAAAATAAAACATCTAATCATATGTAAATAACATCTTAAAAAGGATCATTAAATTATTATTTACAAAGATGGAAAAAAGAAAACTTTCTAGATTTTAAATCGCTCCATATTTGCATACAAGTGCCTATGTATCTACTATCCGAGATTAGAATTTCGTATCTCATTCTGAAAAAATTTAACTAGATTGATTTCTTTTAACTTTTGCAAATGGTTGGCTTTAAGTTCTTTAGCCATTTAATTTTATTTAAGAAAAACACCTAAGAGAAAAATGTTTTAATTTGGTGTTCTTATTTTTGGGAAAAATCTAAAATATCCTAATTTTTGAAAAAAGATCCATTTATTTTTATTTATTTGAAAAAAAATTCTCGATGATAAAACTTTTTAGAAAAATTCTAACTTACCTAAATACAACTTTCCACGAAAATACGTAATTATCTTAGTTAACATGCTTAATTGTAGAAAAAATACCTAAATCATGAAAAAAATGCCTAATTATAAAAAAAAAACCCTAAATTTTGAAAAGAAGCTTAAATCATGGTAAAAATGTTTGAATCATAAAAAAAATATTTAAACCATAAAAAACATATCTAAAAGAAAAAGATCTTAAATTGGTGTTTTACTTTTGTAAAATTCTACAAGAAGTCCTAAATTTGAAGAGTTTATTTATTTTATTGGAAAAGGGATTTTTCTTAGTGATAAACTTTTTTTTGTTTTTATTGTTATTATTTATTTTTATGATTTTTTCTTATTATTTTTTTGTTGTTTTATGTTTTGAGTAAAAAAAAGAAAATAAACAAACTATGCCTCTCTATCCTTTTTCTCTTTCTTTCTTTTCTTTTTTCGTTTCTTTTAGTTACAATACATAAGAACTTACATTAAATAAAAAAAAAACATAAAACAAATAAAACAAATGACACAAAATAAAGTGTAAGAGGGTCGGACTTGATGGATAGGGCACCATAGGTTAGGTAGCCTTAGTTGGGTCGAAGCGGACTGGGGTCTTTTAGTTGGATCTGGTTGTAGCAAGAGGAGAAGATGCAATAGCACATGGAATGGTTGTCATAGCTCGATCCAAGGGTTATTTTGAAGGGGAAGCTTCATTTTCATGTAAAAGTCATTAGAGAAAGTTGGTTTTGTGGTGGTGTCACGTTCGAAGATGGTAGTTTTGAGGGGGTTTTTAGTTGATGGTAGAGAGAGGCTGTGGTGGTTCTTTGGGAGCAAAGATGTGTTAAGTTGGCGTTTTCATTGATATAAAGTGCTGTAGTATGGGCGTTTTTGCTTAGGTGAGTGGTGATAATGGTGGGTGAAGCATGGCCGTATAAGTAGAGAGAGAAGGTGTTCGTTGGGGTTCATTAGCGATAAGTGGAATTGAACTAAGGTTGCTTCTAGGGGGTTTTGATGGGGGGAAAGTTGTTGAGAGTGTTGGCTTCTCTCGAAAATGGTGGCAACGTTAGGAATTTTTGAGAGAAAAAGAGTAGTTATCGGTTTAGCAGCCTAGGGAGAGAAAACTTTGATTCAAGCTTTGATGGAGTGTTTCAAATGTGGATTGATGTTAGAAATGAAGAGAGAAACACCTATTTATACATTTTGAAGCTTAGTTTCACTAGAGAAAGTCCAAAAACACCATTAATACAAGATTTTGAAATAAATGGGTTTTGAAAAAAAGAACTGAAATTGATGTGATTTGGATGTAATTGATGGTTAAATGAAATCCTTAGATGATTGTTCTTACTCTAGATAGGCAAAGGAACCTTTGTTTTTTGATGAAAAAGCTTGAATTAAGCATATTTAACTCGGAGGAAAATTAGGGTTTTAATATTTTTCTTGATTTTCAACTCACATTTTAACCCTTCGAATGAATGTATTTAGACATGATTTTAGTATCAATGAAATGTATCCCAAGTGTACTTCGTGATTTCATTGTTAATTTGATGAAATCGCTTAGAAAAATGGATAAAAAATGATAATGAAGTCAGTTAACCGAAGGGGATGTACGAGATTTCTAAAGAAAATGAAGGAAAGGGAAACAAAGAGAATTGACGTGGCATTGATGTGGCATCGCGTCAGCCACACAATCTAATAACATTATGCGACATGTCTTTTATAGACATGTGGTTGTTGACGTGGTGCTGATGTGTCATGCTATGTGGCAACATGTATCAATGTGGCGTTGTGTTTATGTGACACGTGTCATGCTACGTGGGTGACACGTGCCTGTCAAGTGGCGTGACATGACCTAATCATAAAGTGTCACATGTCATAACCAGACACGTAGCTTGGTAATCATTTGACATGTGGCGAGTGTGTTTTGTGAAAAAAAAAAAGGCATTTTGTGCCTTTAGCAAGATTTAGACCTGTCTCCTTTGTGCTTGTGCATATATATTACCATCAAGCCATTGGCCTACACCTTATTTACTTATGCAATCAAATTGCATATATGAACTAGGTTGGCTTGGGTTAGATGTAAATTTAACCCCAAGCTCAAAGCCTCCCTTGTTATTTTTATTATCTAAAATCTAAAAAAAACTAAAACTATTAAAATTTTCTATTATATATCTAAAGAAAATTTCTCTTCTTCTAATCTTCTTCTTCTTCTTTTTTTTTTTTTGAATTTTTCCTAAATTTTCTATTTTTTGTGATTTTTTTTGTAATTTATTTATTTATTTTATTTTTTGTAATTTTTTTTATTTTTTTTAGTGTTTATTTCCCTAAATTAGGAGCCCTTATTCTATTCTAAAAATTAAAAAAATAAATTAAAAAAAAGGGGTAAAAAAGGAGTGTCTACTATCATCCTGAGTTAAAGGGCCCTTTCGAGTACTACAAAAGATTAATGTTAGTACTTACAAGCTAGAATAAAGTTATAGGGTTTCTAACACTTTCAACATTTTTGACTTAAGTCCCTATATAGTAGAAGAAGATACCACGATGGAAGATTTTAAGGATTTGCTCCTAAATCCTAAACAATTTGGAGGGAATGATAGGAATTAGTTTTTAAGATGGATCACATGTTCCCGAGCTAAAGATCTAGCTAACATGGTTTAACAAATCCTTTAGTGTTGCTACTAACCTCAAATGAAGTTGACCTTCCTTACTAAGTTGATCTTACACTACTATTGAACTACCAATCGATCTGCCTTATTGAATAAAGTCCAAATGATGCTAGGATACTTAAACCATGTCAACTTCACTCTTTGACTTGTTCCAAGGATCTCTCTCTTTCACAATTGCATGTTTATAGAAAGGATACTTTCGAGCTATTTCTAGATATGTACCTCAAGCTGACTAAGAAATTAGAAGCTATTGACCTTATCCCTGTATGTCTAAGTTAGTTACGTAGCAAATTCTCTAACCTCTCCAATGATGACATGTGTTCAACTTGAACCACTTGACAAAGAATAATCTCTTTCTAGAAGGATTATAGATATGTCCTTCTCTTTTGTGACCTAATTGTATAGTGTTTTTACCCTTTTTAGTAATTCTGAATATTATGTAACCTTAGGAGTTTCCTAGTATATATACCCTTTGATAACATTTATTGTAATAAGATTTCCCTCATATATTGTTAATGAAAACTACTAAGTTCCTTTACTTTATAGCTTATAGTAACCCTTAAGCAAGGTTTGTTGATGAGTAACCCTCTATCCTAGATTGGTAAGTCACATTTGAAGATGTTGTGAATCGTGACCAAGAACAGATAAGGTCGGTCGCTAGATGGGTTTAAGCTTGTAAAAAGCTCGAAAAGGGTTAATAGGGAAAGTGTGAAAGGGCAAAAATGACAAATAAAATAGTAAGCAAAACCTATGAATAGCTCTAGAGGATATAATGCATTAATGGAACTTTCGAGGACTTACGACACAATTTGATATAACATATGAATTAGTTCGATGAGATTACTCATCATCTAACCTTAGTTAAGGAAAAGGATAAGAGTGATGTCGAGAGTAAACAAATAATGTTTACATAAGGAAGAAAAATACTCAAATGTGTATTAATGATGATTTGATTTGATGCCTCCAGCTATAAGTACAAGAGTATTTATACCCATAAATTAGGGTAACTTGCCTAAAAAAGAAATGACAAAAGGGTATTTCCTAATAAAGTAATGTACAAGATACAAAAGGGTAAAAATGAATATATAAGAAAAAAAATCATTAGTGCAACGAATTTTGCACATGATACTATTAATGTGGCGATACTATATTGGCGGGGTTGTTAGAAGATGCGGACAAAAAGCATGGATAGATGGCTTATCCGAGCAGGGATAGCTTAGTCAGTCTAGAGTCTTTCTCTCAGTTTATCGGTAAGGAAGATACTGAGTAATTAGTTGGCTCGACGTTAGTGAGTAATCTTCAATTCGGCACACTATAGGAAAATAGGCAATCATACGACTTAACATGAAGGGTAACTTGGTAAGGAAGTATTCGGCTTTAATAGGAGTCGATTGGAATAGAAGGATTTGTCATGCCAGCCCCTCTATTCTTCGGGCTCAATTGTAGGTCAGAGATCCGGTAGCTTGATTCCTATCATTCCCTTCGGGTTGTTTTAGATTTGGGATCAAATCCAAATGGTGTTCGCTCAGTTCTTTGTTAAGGTGATATAAATTGAGGTCAGTAATGTTGAAGGTGTTAGAAACCCTATAGTCCTTAGGCAATTCCAATCTGAAGGCATTGAAATTGTTTAGCTATTTTACCTTTGGTCCTTTCTCGAGGATTTTGAAAGGTCCTTCCACTCTTGTAGACAATTTATTCTTCCTCTTATTTGAGTACCATTCTTTGCTAACATACAGCTACACCAAATCTCTCGGTTGAAATTGTTCAGTTATTTTACCCTTGATCTCTTCTCACATTCTTTTAGCAGCTTGGTCAATATGCCAAGTAACCTTATCATAAATGTATAGAAGGGATTATGCTCTGGCCAATGTGTTAAGGTCTTCTTGCGTAGGTACTAGTATAAGGGTGTAGTCGAGGGGTAAGTTGGGATTGAACCCATAGACTACCTCGAAGAGAGTCTGCTTAGTGGTATCATGTATTGTTTGGTTGTAGGCAAACTCGACCATTGGTAGGCAGACATCCTAATTAGCTAAGATCTTGCCTACCGTAGCTCGAAGTAGTGACCCCAAAGTACGATTAACCACCTCTGTTTGGCCGTCAGTTTAGGGGTGACATGAGGTACCGTAGAGTAATTTGGTTCCTAACTAACACCACAAGGTTCTTTAGAAATGGCTTAAGAACTTCGGGTCTTTGTTAGAGACTACACTTCTCGGCATGCCGTGTATCCGTACAATCTCTTGTAAGAAGAGAGAAATAATAGTTGAAGCGTTGTCAGTTTTCGTATAGGGCATGAATTGTGCCATCTTACTGAACTTATTTATGACAACCATTAGAGAATCTTTGCTTTCGGCAGTTTACGGCAGTCTGAGAACAAAGTCTATGCTCAATTCAATCCATAGCCTTGTTGGAATAGGTAGGGGCATTACTTTCCCTTACTCGGCTTGACACTTAGCCTTCTTGCACACAACACAACTTTCAACAACTCGATGTACATCTTTCTTCATTCTCAGCTAAAGAATCTAACATTTATCAGTTCATAGGTCTTCTTTTCCTCAAAATGTCTAGAAAGACCTCCATTGTGGGCTTCCCTGACGAGTAGTTCCCTCGATGAACAAGTTGGCATGCATAATTTTCCACCTCGAAACAAGTAGCCATCCTCTACATGATACTCGTCTATTGTCCTCCCATTGATGCATCATGAAATTATAGGTCCAAAGTGTGGATCTTCTTAGTACTGTTCTTTGATACTTACAAACCCAAATAGCTTGGTCTACAGTTTTGATAAAAGCGCATGTCTCCTTGAAAGAGTATCTGCAACTATGTTGCTCTTTCCTTGCTTGTACTTTATTGCAAAATCAAATCCTTCAAGGAATTCAACCCATCTTGCTTGTCGCTTTGGCAACTTGGTTTGACTTTGGAAGTACCTCAGTGATTCATGGTCAGTATATATGATAAATTCTCTTGGCAGTAAATAATGTTGCCATACTTGCCTTGCTCGAATTAGTGTTAAAAGTTCCTTGTCATAGACGAAGTAGTTCAACTGCGGTCCTTGGAGCTTCTCATTATAGAAGGCAATTGATCAGCCTTCTTGTATTAAGACAGCGCCCATCCCAATGCCTAACACATCGTATTCTAGCTAAAAAATTTTGTCGAAATTAGGTTACACTAGTACGGAGGCGGAGGTCAATTTTTCTTTTATCTTGACAAAACTTCTCTCCTCCCTTTCTCCCTATCGAAAGTCGGTGTTCTTTCTAGTTAACTTGGTAAGTGGGGCGGGGAAGGTGCTGAAATTCCTAATAAACCGCTTATAAAATGAAGCCAGTTCGTGGTACTTGAAGCACTTAATTTGGCTGGTCTTCTTACCAAACCCTTGCCCCTTCTCATAAGTTTGGGTTAACACTTCATCATCAGGTTGGCCTTTTTACTTAGCTCTTACATCAACCTTCCTTCTTAACTCGGTACTCGACAAAGTTCAGTGACTTACTTGTCCGAGTTAGCTAGTCAGCATCCTCGTCGATACTTAACTCCTTCTTTGCCTCTCTACTTATTGGGAAATCCTAATAGCTTCATCCATTCTATCAAATTGTTGGAGCTCCACAACATTTCGAATGTCTCCTCTCAACCCATTAACGAACCTTGAGATTATTCGAGCTAGTGGTTCCTCTACTTTGCAACGGATCATGAGCATTTGAAACGCTTGAACATATTAGTCAATAGTTCGGCCTCCTTATCTCAACTCTTAAAGCCAAGTGAAAGTATCTTAGAGATAAGTTTTCGGCATGAACTTGTTTCGAAGCACTTTCTTCATCTTAGGCCAAGTGTTAATCTCTCGATATCCATCTTGTCTTCTTATGGCTTGAAAATTCTTTCACCACATGGCGGCATATCCAGAGAACTCAATAGTAGTAGTTCTCACCTTCTTATAATCCTCATATTGATAGTAACCAAATACATACTCCACCTTCTCTTCCCAGTCCAGATACTCGTCGGCATTTTTAGATCTATTGAAACTCGAAATTCGAAGCTTTACATGGTTGGATGCTTTAGGGATTTATATATGTTCTTCTTCAAAATACTCTTCTTCCTCTCCATCAAGCTGTCTCAAGTTTATCCTTCGCCTTACTCATCCGTAACTCCTCTATCTCGAATAGGTTAAGCTAAGTTCTGACCTTTAACAAGTTGAGTAGCTTGTGGAGTGTTTTGTGTGGCTTCAGTGGATTAGCAAGACAGTGTATGAACAGTTGGGGTTAAATCTACTAAGAGGTTAGCTACCTTATCAAGTTTCTCGTTAGTGCTTCTGAGAGTTCCTTGAGACTATGGTCCATGGTGGATAACTCTATTGCCATCACCAGTACCAACATTCAAATTTAGGTTTGTAAGTTTTCCTCATGGATTCAAAACTCAAACAAACACTTCAAGAAATTAACAGTTAACAACATAGTAGTCAAATGAACATAGTAACTTACTTTGTTTCACACATGCAAAATAAAGTATAATAGAACTTTAAGTAAAACTAACTGTAGTTTACACGAAACCTTCGCTCTGATACTAAGATGTTGTGAACCATGACCAAAAATAGATAAGGTCAGTCGTTAGATGGGTCAAAGCTTGTAGAAAGCTCGAAAAGGGTTAATGGGGAAAGTGTGAAAGGGCAAAAATGACAAATGAAACAGTAAGAAAAACCTACGAATAGCTCTAGAGAATATGATGCACTAATAGAACTTTTGAAGACTCATGGCACAATTTGATATGACATACGAATTGGTCCGCTAAGGTTATTCGCCACCTAACCTTACTTAAGAGAAAGGATAAGAATGATGTTGAGAGTAAACAAACAGTGTTTATGCAAAGAAGAAAAATAGTCAATAGTGTATTAATGATGATTTGATTTGATGCCTCCATCTATAAGTACAAGGGTATTTATACCCATAAGTTAGGGCAACTTGCTTAAAAAGGAAAAGACAAAAGGGCATTTCCTAAGGAAGTAATGTATAAGATATAAAAGGGTAAAAATGAATATATAAGAAAAATAATCATTAGTGCAATGGATTCTACACATGATACCGTACATGTGGCGATGCTACATTGGCGAGGTTGTTAGAAGATACAAACAAAAATTATGGATAAATGGCTTGTCTGAGTAGGGATGGCTTAGTTAGTCCAGAGTCTCTCTTTCGGCTTCTCGATTAGAAAGATGCTAAGTAATTAGTCAGCTCGGTGTTAGTGAGTAATCTTCAATTTGGTATACTATAGAAAAATGGACGGTCATATGGCTCAACATAAAGGGTGATTTGGTAAGGAAGTATTTGACCTCAGTAGGGCTCGATTGGAATAGAAGGATTCGTTGTGCCAGCCCCTCTAGTCTTCAGGCTCAGCTATTGGTCAGAGGTTTGGTAACCTGATTCCTATAAGAAGAGGTATATGTTCATAAGTGCTTAAGTGGTGAGTCATATCCATGAGTAGCTTAGGAGGCTTAATCTCTTTGTTTTGCGTTTTTCCATTTGAAATCGTCTTTGCCTTTCTTTGATAGCTATCTCTAAAAGACCTTCCCATGCTACAATAAGCCTTCTTCGAAGACATGTGTTATGTGTGAATTTTCCTATTAGTATACATACGATTATATTACTAAGCTATCTCGTATTATCAAGCTAGTAATAAAATCTGGTTAACACAAGTACCTGTTGATATACTACATCATAAAGCTTTGTTTCCTAAACTACTTTCGCTTGATAGTTTGGCAAGATGTAGGGGATACCACAATATACTGATACATGTACATGGCTTCACAATGAAGACCTACATGTTTAAATTGAGATGTATTGGGTTACCTTGCATGCAAGTTGGTGTCATGATCTGTGAGTTTGAAGGTAATAGGGGATGTTCAATTTGGACTTACAATGAAGTGAGTAGCATCTTTAAGCGATTTGTTCATAGTTGGGGCATTCTCTAAAAGTGGATTTGTCTCCCATGAGTGAATTGGTTAGGAGATAATGCCGTTCTCTTGATGATGGCCATGGCAGGTCGAGACTAGTTAGATAGTGAGCCTCTTAAAAATATGGGGGCCTATAACAATATTAGAAAGCACTCCTTAAGAAGGATAAGCTTAAAACAATTGTAGGTTAAACATGAAGGAAAGGCTAGCTCACCATCTAAAATACTAACAACTATAAGAAGGGAAAGTTGGCTCACCATTTAGAATAGTTACAAATATGAGAAGATGAAAGACAATAAAGTACTGTACAGGCAAATTGTAGGAGTGGAACCTCCCATCCATTAACAAGAGATATTAGAGCGTAAGGTTTTAGCTCATCGAGCTGCTTACTTACTACCTAATGTACTAAATAAAAAAGGTAGTTTTTATGATAATTAGGCTCCTATAGATGAAGCTTGAGAGGAGTAGCGGGCATCGTTGCTAAAGGGGCAATTATGTTGTGAGCTGCTATATAACAAGATTTTTCTTATATCTTTATAAATGAAGTTCAGTAAGTAAACCTTACCATTAGGCCATTGGTCAAGAAGCAATTGTGAAGGGGAACAGTTGGGGGTTAGGGTAAGAGGATGCCTATAGAAGCCTTTAGTCTTAGTAGAGATGATCTTAGGTTAGAGATAGAGGTCGTTGAAGGGGTTTTCAATCTCTTTGGTGGGTAGTAGCAAGATGTTAGCCTTACAACGAGGATGCTAAGGATTTAGGTGGAGGAAAATATCATGGTATATCATTTTGAAGGTAAGAATAAGTCTCTAACTCGAGCTTACAATGAAGTTAATGGCATAAGCAAGCGGTTTGTAGGATGGGTTGCTCTTTGAAGGTAGGTTTGGCCTCCTGAAAGCAAAATGGTTGATAACTTATGTTTCTCTCCTAATGATGGGCATGGCAAGCAGTTGGATACATGAGTGTCCTAAATATATGGGGTCTTGTGACAAAACTTGAAGGTACTCCTCATGAAGGATGTGCTTTGATGGGCTTCTGACCTTGGGATCTCTCACTTGAGCTTACCTTCAAGGCTTGCATGGACTTATAAGAAGAATCCTATCTTCTAAGCTCACCTCTTGTAGCGACCCTAAGAGGGGCTTAGTAGTATTGCCTAGAATTTCTATATCACGTGTACTCCCATGATAAGAAAATCACCTTGCAAGTCAAAGATTGCAAGACTCTAAATAGTTTTTCGTTAGGGTCATCAATTTTAGTTCATTAACTCATTATATAATATGAATAATTATGGATAACCATTTTTCTACAATTCCTCAGAACCGCAGAGAATCGGTATCTCCTACTAAAATAGTGAAATGAGATAAACAATTCCAGAAAATTCTAAACTTACTAAAGACACTAAACTTAATTGAAATATTAGTCATTTTCCAGAACATTCTGAATTAACTACACAAGTTTTCATCATACTAATTCAATGGTAGCACTCTGCACTCGATTCTTATCCCATTCTTAACTATCGATCAACCTGCAAGGAAAAGAACTGTTGGGGTGTAAGCTTACGCTTAGTGAGATAATTATACTCATCAATACCGCATGGCAAAATTTATTAGATACACAATCATATGAATGCATGAACAATCAATATACTAAATAACGCATGCAGTGGCCTAGGAACTGCATACCACTCAGAATTACGCCCCCTGTAGTCAGGGTTTGGAGATAATTAATTGACCCAAACCAAAATCTGGGTTCTAAACCTTGGGTTTTAATTCATTAGCACTATTGTCCTTAAGTTAAAACAAAACTATGTATATATATACATATATATACTTTCATTACCGAATAATAAATCATATTTTCAAAATCCCAAGTCTAGTGGTGTGGTGGCCTCCACAATCCACAAACACATGCCCTAAGCAGAAGCCATAAGACTCGGCCCCTCGCCGATGGTTGGCGTCTCCCGGCGCCTAGTAAGCCCATCAGCTTAGGATAGAGACTCAATATATATGATGACATAGCTAGTACCCAATCTTACAGGAAACTCGTATTCCTATGAATCCCTTCCCATCTTCTACGTGGAGCGACAGTCAGTGTTATCCGTATGCAATATGGGGAATGCATGATTCATTTTGATTTCTTAATTGTATAAATGATTAACTCGATTTTCAAGGTGATCAAACAATTTCATTCCATACAATTCACATGTATATATTAGTACAAACAATTTCCATTATTATATATAATTAACAAGTCATCGCATTCATCCACAAATTCATACACATGCATTTCCCATATCCCACAAGCATCCAAATTTATATACATAAGTTTAGGTGCATTTATTCTACAAGCAAAATCAAGTAAAGAGTCATCGAGAATTTACTCATTTAGCCATGCGGATCAATCAAAATAATCTGGGATCGGTCGTCTCCCCAAAGCTGAGTCCCCCGGACATTGCAAATATGATACTATAAGGATTTGAAATAAAACCTAGAAAACTAAGCTAAAACCCTTTAAGTTATACTTTGGATTTGGATTCATAATTTTTCCTAGTTTTACTTAAAATTTCAATCGTGTATAACTTTCTCGTTTTAAATCCGATTTTTATGATCTTATAGTCAATATTCAGCATTTTCAAGTGTACTTTAACGTGGCGAGGTTAGATTTTTGAAATGAGGCATGCAAATCTGTCCATGGGTCATAACAGTAGCAATCCTCATGTTTTGAAGTGCTTTTGAGCTTTATATGGTAAATGAGCTTTTTGATAACTTGAGAAATCCTTTGAGCTTGGTCTTAAGATTTTATCTTAAGCTCAAAATACTCCTTGAGATCAGATTTACAACTTTGAGTTATACTCCTAAGGCTAACAACCACTTCATGGGCTCTTTAGTGGGCTTAAGTTGTCAAATAGGCTTGTTTTTTGTTCAAACTAAAGCTAGTGACTTTGGTAGGCTTATGGAGTCTTAGGTGGATTTCTTATGGGCTTCAAAACAACCTCTCTTAATGTTTTAAAGTGCTGGTCAGAATTTTAATGAAGGCCCAACTTGGAGTTCTAGGCTCGTTTTGAGAGTTTTAGGCTCGGTTTTAAGTTTTAGACTTAGTATACTTGCTATATTTGCTTTGGTTGATATTCTTACTTTGTTCACTTGGTTTTATCATATTTTTAAGTGGTTTTAGTTATGTTCCAGATCTGGTCGTGATGATTCCAAGGGGTTCTCACTTGGTTTTCCAACTTATTTCATCATTTCCTTAAGCTTAGGTGTTAGATTATGCACTTAAATTACTTGTATCCAAATCTTAACTTAACTTTTCTTGCGTGAGATGATTCTTTAACTCATGCTTCCCACAAAGAAATAGGAGATCTTACACTTATTACAACTTCCATAGCATAGCTCGTGTCATACAAAGTTAGTTTCTTCATAAAACTTCATGTGATGAATTTCTCCTTAACTTAAGTCTAGATTTGAGCATGTTTAACTTAATGGAAATAAAATTAACATCCAAATGACTTTTGAAACCTCACGTCCAGCATGCTCATCTTCCGTTCAAGTTCTTGTTTCAAGATTTTCTCAACTTAAAATCTTCCATTCAAAGTTTTAAATAAGTATCTTTACAAAACACTAACTTTATATGCTCATGTTTCAACTTCATGTAAGGGTTTCATGAGTTTGTTTCTTAGAATGATCTTTGGTGTTATAATAACTTAAAATCATACTCATATCTTCAAGAAATCAAAGTCTCCTAACATAAACACTAACCCACTAATCACAAGAAGCACTTACTTGTCCTTAAAGCGAAGTATGGTGGTTATGCACAAAGGTTCCACTTAAGCTCTTAACTTTGCTTCCTCCTTTTTGCAACCTTTTGGAAACCTGAGTTGTTTGATCCTTTGGAATGGGGTTTGTGGAAGGTTCTAATGGTTCTAAAAGGGCTTAGATGTTGGAAGAAAATGACATGAGAAAAAGAAATGGGAGTGCCGTGAGTGGGACTTAAAAGTGGTGGCCAAATGGAGGATTTTTGTGAGGTTGAATTTCTTCTTTTGATTTGTGTTTAAAGTGAGAGAAAAAGAAGTGAAAATGAGAGTGAAAGAGGGAGAGAGTGGCAGATTTTTGAATGAAAGAAAAAGTGTGTGCAAGAAGTTTTAATTGATTATCTTGTAGCTTACACAAAAGTCAACAATTGCAACTATTGATGATGTAAGCATTAAGGGGTGAATAGTGGTGTGTAAGAGAAAGTGAGTGATGGTTGAAAAACAAGAGCATGATCCCCCTTTCCTCCTTGTTTAAATCTACCATTTAATGTCCTTTGGGGTCATGGAATAGTCTTGTCTCATTTAATGAAGTTAAGCATGTGAAATATTGTGAAGAATTGTCCATATATAGTATAAGTGAAGAGGTGATAAGGAAAATGTCTTATCACTAGATTTTGATAAGTTATCAATTGATAAATAATTCCAACTCTCAATTGATAAGTCATCTAAGATGATTAGTTGTTTTACTTATTGATGTGTAAGGCTTAAACATGAAGATAAGGGCATGATCTTATAGGAAATTGTTTTAGGATTTTCATCTTGCATTGTTTTGTACTTTTTGATTCGATTCCTATAATATTGTGAAATTTTATAAAGTTGAATGAAATTATTCAAATTAAATTATCTATTAGTCACTTAGGGTCAAAATTCCCTAATTGTTTTAAGGTTTAAGGTCCTAGGTGAGTTTAGAGCTCGTAGTTCTTCAAGCTCAGGTTTTCTCAATAATTGGTTTTATAATTGGAAAATTTTAATTTGTTTTTAAATGCAAACTTAAGTTTTTAGTTTAGTTGATCCTTGGGAACGTTCATACAGTACTTTTAATTGAATAATGGGCCCACTAAAAGTAGGGTTTATATTTATCAATTGATAAGTTATTTAGGATGATTGGTTGGTTTATTTATTCATGTGCACAAATCTTATGTATGAAGATAAGGAGATTGTTTGATATGAAATTCTTTTAGAGTTTGTCTCTTAAATTGATTTGTAAGTTATGATTTAATTTTTATAAAATTATGAAAGTTTCTAGAATTGATTAAAATTATTCAAATTAAATTCTTTAATTAGCCGCTTAGGGTTACAAGTCCTTAATTGTTTTAGGGTTTTACGTTTAGAGACTATGGTTCTCGTATTCAAGTTTTATCGATAATAGGGTTTCAAATTGGAAAATTAAATTTATTTTTAAATGTAAATTTGAATTATTAGCTTAGTTTATCCTTGGGAATATTTGGGAAGTGTTCTTAGTTGAATCACAAGTTTGCTAAAAGTAGGGTTTATAATTTATCCATACGTAACATGGCTTATAAGTGAAAATAAGGGAATTGTCTTATATGAAATTCCTTTAGGGTTTGGTTCTCAAATTAATTTGTAGGTTGTGATTTGCCTCTTAAGAAATTTTCGAGTTTTCTAGAGTTAAATAAAATTTATTGAAATTATATTTTTAATTATTTATTTCGGATCGTAAGTCCTTAATCATCCTAAGTTCTAGGGTTCAAGTGAGTTTGTGTATGTTTTAAAGTTCAAGTGAGATTATGTATGTTTTAGGGTTTTTCACTAACTCGGGAATAATTTACTTACACTTAGGAGCTTAAGGATCAATTAGCTTAATTATTTAGGAACACTGCTTTATTATGCAACATATATATATATATATATATATATNGGAAGTGTTCTTAGTTGAATCACAAGTTTGCTAAAAGTAGGGTTTATAATTTATCCATACGTAACATGGCTTATAAGTGAAAATAAGGGAATTGTCTTATATGAAATTCCTTTAGGGTTTGGTTCTCAAATTAATTTGTAGGTTGTGATTTGCCTCTTAAGAAATTTTCGAGTTTTCTAGAGTTAAATAAAATTTATTGAAATTATATTTTTAATTATTTATTTCGGATCGTAAGTCCTTAATCATCCTAAGTTCTAGGGTTCAAGTGAGTTTGTGTATGTTTTAAAGTTCAAGTGAGATTATGTATGTTTTAGGGTTTTTCACTAACTCGGGAATAATTTACTTACACTTAGGAGCTTAAGGATCAATTAGCTTAATTATTTAGGAATACCGCTTTATTATGCAACATATATATATATATATATATATAGATTAAGAAAAGGAAATTGCTTAGTAATATATTTATATATACATATTGTGGGGCTACTTATGTATGCAAGTAAAATAATTTTTGTAAATTTATTAATTTATTCCTTTAACTAACTTAATTTTGTTGTTTATTATTACTTGAAATAATTCTTAATTCGTTTGTTATCAGTTTTATATGATTTCCCAAAATTATTGATAATTTTGTTTATTTATGGCTTTTTTAGCGTTAAGATAATTTTATAGAGTTTTAAAAAATTTTTATGATTTGATATTTATTGTTTCTATTAAGTTTAGGTTTACATTTTTTTTTAAAATACACGTATGTAAGGATTGGGGTTTTCTTACATGATAAGGGTTTCCAAATTATATCATTGGGTCTTTCAAGTTTGTTTTAAGTTCTAAGTTCAAAATTTTAGTCGGTTTTCATTTTATATAGTTTTGTCGACTTAAGGAAATGTCTACAACACTCAAGTCCGACACTATGTTTAGAAGGTTAAATTTACAGAGTCTACACCTCTGATGAGCTTCAGTACCAGGCCTGCTTCCTATTAAACTTCTTACAAGCTCAACTCTTCTCTATATTACTAAGAACGATGATGCCCAACTCCTATCTTAGACTTCTATGGTTGACCTCTTGGACCCAATGCTCTAGTCCTTAGCCAACCTTACTACCCCTACAGTAGATTCCTCCAACCCGATCCCTACTCGAGCAGGTCAACCAACTCACTCTTGAGACAACTAGGAATTTACATTATTCACTTAGTATACAAAGCCTACAATAGCTTGCCACCTATCCTTATCTTTTTTAAACATTGTACTATATTCCTTTTGTCTTAATTGTCCTATATACCCTTTTTAGCTTGTATTAGGAATCTTTATTCTTATGTTACCCTTTTTATAATTACTCTATTGCCTTAGGGACTTACTATAAAAAGTCCCCATTAGTTGTAGCCGAAAACAAACCTTACTATTAATGAATATTCTCCTATGTTCTTAGGAGAGATCCTCTTTGAGTACACTTCTTACACTCTTATCTTATCTTGTTAGCAGCTTGAGGTTAGTTGCAAGTAGACCTTAGTTTATGCATCATATCAAGTGGAGACTAAGTCGTATAATGTTCATAGGTGTATCATATTCGGTGAGTAGCTTCATGAATCTACTTTGTATATATGTTTGTTCGTCTATTTGTGCTTTCTTCGATATGTCGAAGGACCTACTATTCACCCTATGATAAGCCCTAGAGATAACTTAGCTCCTAAGCACATCATATTATCCCAGTATTAAAGCTTAAGGTTATAATCAAGAGCTGATTGTTTGTAGTGATTGATTTATTGTGAGTAATATACCTACTCTATTGTATTTTATTTTCTTTACTTTGAAATAGAGCAAGTTGTTACAGTTGTTGTGTGATATAATATTTAATAGTATTGTGTGGAATCTTTTGTTAAGAGGTAAACCTGTTGAAATTTTGTTATGAGGATGTCGAATCCTAGTGTACAAGAGGAGATAGGTTATGTTGAGAGTGATGTACCTAGGCATAGTCATATCAAGCAATAAACTCCTTGTAATACTGACAAACAAATTCAAAACCTCGTTGCCATTGTCACTAACTTGGCTATGATCGTACAAAGGTTCTTAGATGTGCAACCCTAAGACAAAAATGCTAAGTATGGTCGAAGCATGTGAGATGAACCAAGGGACATGATGCATCTCCGGGGTCCACCACATAGAGGGGCACTACAACGTAAATGAATAGAAAGAAAATGAAGGAAGTTAGCAAAGTCTGGATAGCTACCAACTGGATAGACACACCAATTGATCTTACTTGGCCTACAATATGTTGGATATGACTCACCGGTCTAAACTATAAGGTCACTCGTCACTACTCCTTGCTAAAAGGAATAGATAAGAGCTAAAAGGGTAATAAGAACACTAGGGTAGCTTACAAAAAGAAACTTGTATTAATTCTAATAATGAGTGTGATGATTCTAGTGTGCACAAAGAATGGGGTTTATATACTAACCCCATTAAGGTTACAAGTATGTCTGAAAAGACAAAAGGGTAATTTACAATCGAAATACATGAATGATACTAAAAAGAGTAAAAGAGATAAAGAATATTCAGTATGGAAAAAGTAAAGAATCATTTTGGAATATTGTGCTAAAAGATATGTGTCGATGGTGGTTAGTGCTTTGACATATAGTACAATTTTGACAAAATGAAGAAGTGGGAGTCCATAGTTAGGGTCGACTTGATCTTGATCAAGTTGGAGCTTAATCAATCAGTTGTTGGGGAATATTCGGCTAGGATAAGGATTGGGTGTTGGTAGTTAGTTTGGGAGATCAGCATGGATAACTGTTTGAGGTTGGTATGCTCAAATGTTGTCTGTATCATAGCACAGTTGCTTAACGGATCGGCTTATATGCTTAGTAGGTCGATATGTCTGCTTGCTAGCTTTAATAACTATGTTAGTGCATGTGAGAGCTTGGTATTCAGGTCGACAGTAAAGTGAAACATGAAGTTTGAAATAAGAATTTTTGTCTTGGATGGGGCTTCAAGCTAATAATCTCTACGTAAGTCCTTTGAGTCCTCTAGCTCGGCTGTAAGTGATTGGTTTGAGAAGTTGATGCTTATCATCTGCTTAGGGGTTGGAAAGATTTGTCCTCAAATCTGAAGTGGTCTTTGGCTCTTGTTCTTCCTGGGCATTCATGGGGTCTTCTTCTTCTAGTTAGGGGGAGTTAGGTTGGAAACATTTAAGGTAGAAGAAATACCCTAGTTCTTGGATAGTTCGATCTAATAGGCATTGTGGTTGATCTTCTTTAGGACCTTTAATGGGGCATCAGCTCTTAGAGATATTTTGCTCTGTCTTAAGTGTGGAAATTGTTCTCAGCTATGGTGAATCCATTTTAAGTCTCCTGTTCTGAAAGAAATAACTCAATGGCCTCGACTATTAATCTCTTGTTGTCTTTGGTTGAACTTAGCAATCCTCCTTATAATAGACTGATTTAGCTCTTGTAATTGTTGGGCTTTGTCGACTCTAGATTGACTCTCTTCGGCAACTGTGAGGGTTCCAATTAGATCTAATAGAATAATGGGATTGAAGCCATAAATAACCTTGAATGGAGTCTTCCTAGTGGCATTGTGGATGATTCGGTTGTATGCGAAGTCCATAACTGGTAGACATAGATCCTAATCCTTCAAGTTCTTTCCCATAGTTCAGAGTAAATTGCCTAGTTTCTTATTCACCACTTCAATCTGGCCATCAGTTTAGGGGTGGTTAGTAGAGTTGAACACAAGTTTAGTCCTACGTCTTCTCCAAAGAGTCTTTCAAAAATAGCTCAAGAATTTTTTATCTCAGTTTGAAATAATAGTATTCGGTACTTCGTATAGTTAGACAATTTCCTGCAAAAACAAATCAATAATATATAAAGCATCGTTAGTTCAATGGCATGAAATGAAGTATGCCATTTTGTCGAAGTAGTTCAATACAACAAAGATCGAGTGTCTTCCCTTAGATGTTTAGGGCAACCCTAGGATAAAGTCCATGCTAAGGTCAGCCCAAGGTAAGGTTGACGTTGGTAGGGGTATATACTCTCCATGGTATTCTCTCTTTCCCTTAACTCTTTTGCACACTTCACAACTACCAACTACCTTATGGACATCCTTAGCCAAATTGAGTTAGTAAAAGTTCTCCTTTAATAGATTAGCTATTTTATTTTCTCTAAAATGACCAAATAATCCACCGTTATAAGCTTCCTTAACCAACAGCTCACGTGTAGAACAACTTAGTATGCATAGCCTTCTTTCTTTAAACAGATAACCATCTTGAATATAATAACCTCGAACAATAACTCCGTCTTTGTAGTGCTCTACGATAGGACCAAATTGAGGGTCACGAGCATACTGTTCAGTGATGAATGAAAATCTCAGTAACTTTGTTTATAAGGTAGTCAGTAAGGTTTGCTAATGTGATAGAGCATTGGTAACCACATTAGCGCTTCCCTTCTTATGCTGGATCACATATGAAAAACCTTCCATGAACTCTAGCCACTTGGCTTGCCTCTTCAAAAGTTTGCTTTGACTCTCAAGATGCTTCTATGAATTATGGTCAGTGTAAATAATAAACTATCGGGGTCGTGAGTAGTGTTGTTAGACCGTAAGAGCTCTAAAAAGAGAGTACAACTTTTTCTCTTATATAGAATAGTTCAATGCAGCACCATTGAGCTTATCATTATGGTAGGCAACCGGTTGGCATTCTTGCATCAGGACGTTACCAATTCCAATACTTGATGCATTACATTCCAATTTGAAGGGCTTATCAAAAATTGGTAATGATAGGATAGGGGCAGAGGTGAGCTTCTCCTTGATCTTCTTGAAGCTTTATTCAGCTTGATCATTCTATTTGAAGCCATCACTCTTCTTGGTTAGTTTGGTTAGGAGGGTTGCAATGGTATTGAAGTTTTTAATAAATTACCTGTAGAAAGAAGCAAGGCCATGAAAACTTTGCACTTTAGTAACATTCTTTGGTAGCGGCTACTCTAAGATAGCTTGGACCTTCTCCTCATCGGCTCGAATTCCTTCCCTTGATACCACATACCTAAGAAAAACCACTTCACCCTAACGGAATGTACACTTCTTTAGGTTCCTTAATAACTTCTCGGCTCGCAAAATATAAAAAATAGTTTAGAAATGTTAAACATGGTTGTTTAGATTGGTATTATATACCAATATATCATCAAAGTATACGACCATATATCATTTGATTAGAGGGCACATCACATGGTTCATAAGCCTCATAAATGTCCTTAGCACATTAGTAAGTGCGAACGGCATAACTAGCCATTCGTAGAGACTATACCTCATCTTGAAGGTAGTCTTCTACTCATCACCTAGTCTCATGTGAATTTGGTGGTAGCCACTTTGCAAGTCAATGTTCAAAAATATCTTGGTGCCATAAAGCTCATCTAAAATGTCATCAAGCCTTGATATCGAATATCTATACTTGATAGTAATACAATTAATCACTTGGCAGTCAATGCCCATATGCCATGAACCATACTTCTTTGGGATGAGCGGAGCTAGCACATCATAAGGACTCATGTTCTCCCTTATGAATCCTCTCTCTATGAGCTCATCCACCTATCTTTTCAGCTTGGTAGCTTACTTAGGGTTCATTTTTTAAGTTAGTTGGTTCGGTAAGGTAGCGCTTGGCTGTAGATCAATACAATGCTCTATGCCTCGGATAAGAGGTAGTCCTTTAGGCAACTCCTTAAGAAACAGATATGAAAACTCATCTATCAACCTTCGGATCTCATTAGGCACTTCTTCAAGGTTTCACATCTCCAATAATCTTCCAATCAACAGGAACATAAGCTCTTTGGCTTTCTTAGTTACTTAGAGCCATCTTTGGCTCATCATTAAGGCCTTTTTCTAATGAGCTCGGGTGAGTTGATTTTAGGTCTCATTCACTTAGGTTGGTGTCATGGGTTGCAATATAATCTTCCTTTCATCCTTATTAAAGGCATACATGTTCTTATGTTCGTCATGCGTAACACATCTATTAAACAACCAAGGTTTCCCAAGCAACAGATGTGAAGCTCTCATGGGGATGATATTATACACTACTTCATCCCTATACACATTCCTAAAACCGAATAACACAGTTACTTGCTCTATGACGTGTAGAGTATCCTTATCATGGTTGTCAAAATTGCGATTCTATTATTCATTTGAATACATAGAATCGGTAGAATCGTACAAAATTGGTTAAATCGTAAGCTTGTAAAATAGTATATCAAAGTTCATAATTTGATAAAAAGTTTTCACATAAACGATTTTATATTCATTTTAACAGAGAAAAACATTATAAAATTATAAACTTGTAGAATTGTATTTTTGACTTACGATTTTAACAACCATAATCCATATCATGAAGCCAATGTAGTTTGTAAGGTCGGGGGTGCTTAGTGGTTAGTAGTCCTAACCTTTACACAAAGGATTGTGTAATGATGTTAGTATAACTCCCTTCATCCACTATGATGGTGCACAACTATCCCTTGATGGTACACTTCGTATGAAATAGATTCTTTCTTGGATTTTCCTCAGAGTTTGGTAAAGAATTTAGTACTCGTCTTAACACTATGGTTATCACTTCTTATTGGTTGGAATAGATACAAGTTTTCTCTTCCTCCTGGGCTTCAACTTTCCTAACACTCTTTTCCTCCTTAGGCTTACTTTCATTGGTGTTATCCACCACATCTTCTTAGAGTATCATAGCACATCGATTCGGACACTCAATAGCCGTATATCTAAAGCCCAAACATTGAAAGTACTTCACCTTACTAGTCTTTGTCTTGAGGTTTACCCTTTTTCATATGTCCTCAAGGTTGGCCTAACTTTAATTTAAGTCAGCTAGCTTGCTTGGCTATCATCAGGTTAGTTATTTCTCTCCTTAGCTTGGCATGAATAAGTTGGTGCAGAATGGTGGCTCAGGAAAATATTGGCTTAGGTTAGCTTAAAGCATTTCTCTTTTGTTTTTCGACCTTTTATATCACCTTAATTGCCTCTTCTAGAGTACAAAACCTCTATACTTCTACAATATTATGAATCTTATATTTAAGTCTAGAAATGAGCCTTAACACCGTATGAGCCTTGAGTTTATCCATGTCGACTTAGATCATAAGCATCTAGAATTCTTTAACATAATCATCAATAGAGCAGCCTCCTTAATGAAGTTCCTATAGTTTGAAAAATGTGTCTTGCAAGTAGGTCTTGGGCATAAATCTACCCTTTAACAATCTCTTTATCTCATCCTAATTTCTTCTCCATGTCTTCTATCCCTTGCTTTGGCAGTATTTTGATTCTTCTACCATATAGTAGCATATCTAGAGAACTCAAGTGCACCAGGTCACACTTTAATAGCGTCCGTGTACCTATAACAATCAAATACTTTCTCTACCTTTTCTTCTTACTCCAAATATTCATCTGCATCTTCACTTCCACTAAAGGGTCAAATTTGGACCTTTGCATTGTCGAGTCTTGAAAGAGCTAGACATCCTTGCTCTTGTGTTCAGTAATAATCAACATCTTCTTCTTCCTTTCCATACTCTTCGACATTTATCCCCTCATCATCTTCCTTAATCTCCTCTAACTCTAGCCTTTGTTGAGTAACTCGGTTTACTACTCCTCCAACTTGATGGGGTTAAACTGGGCGGTTGGCTCGGCTACCTTGGCTATAGTGTCTTTTTAGAAGATTTTCTATTTGGTTATGGTATGGCATACCCTAAGGTTGCTATCTATTAACTTACATCACGATGACTAAACTTTTAATAAGATTAATGAGTCTATCAAGTTTATCATCAAGTGACTCTAAAGTGTTTCTACCATTATGACCATGACTAGCATGAGCACTACTACCTTGGTCACCAATAACTACTTGAATACTTAAATTTGACATTGGTATAATACTCCTCGAATAGATTAACAACACAATACACAACAACATTGCTACCTTACTACATAAAACCTCTACTAACATACTCTTAACACTTTAACACCCAATAATCACTTAAATATAACATGAGGAACTTGCTTTGTTTTCATAGTGAAAAATAGAGTAAAATAGAGTAATGATAGGTGCTATACTTACCAATACATAAACCTTCACTATGTAACTCAAAACTTTAAACTTCAAATGAACACACTGAAGCAACTATGGAAGGAGCACAACAACTACTAATGGTAAACACAAACCAAAACTTTACTACAACTTCACACACTCTCTTTTGGAACTGTGCTCTAATATCACCAAAGCTGATGCATCTTTGGGGTTGAACACACGAAGGAATATTACAATGTAAATGAATGGAAAGAAAATGAAGATAGCTAGTAACGTTCGGGCAGCTACCAATTGGATATGATAGACCAATCGATCTTACTTAGCTTACAATATGTTGGATATGACTCACTTGTCCGAACTATAGGGTCACACGCGACTAATCCTTGCTAAAGGGAATAGATAAAAGCTAAAAGGGTAATGAGAACACTAAGGTTGCTTACAAAAGAAAACTTACATTAATTTTGATAATGAATGTGATGATTCCTGCATATATAATGAATAGGTTTTATATATCAGCCCCATTAGGGTTATAAGAATGTATGAAAAGATAAAAGGGTAATTTACAATTGGAATACATAAATGATACTAAAAAGGGTAAAAGAGACAAAAAATATTCAGTATGAAAAAAGTAAAGAATCATTTTAGAATGTTGTGCTAGAAGACATGTGTTGCATGGTGGTTGGCTCTTTGAAATATAGAACAATTTGAAAAAAATGAAGAAGAGGGAGTTTGTAGTTAAGGCTGACCTAATCTAGATTAAGCTAAAGCTTAGTTAATCAGTCACTAGGGAATATTCGGTTTGGACTAGGATTAGGTGCTAGTGGTTGATTTAGGAGATTGGCTCAGATAGTTGTTTGAGGTTAGTACACTCAGATGTTGTATGTGTCATGGCACAATTGCTTGACATATCAACCTATATGCATAATAGGTCGGTACGTCTATTCGGTAGCTTTAGGAACTATGTTGATGCACATGAGAGCTCGATATTCAGGTTGGTAGTAGAGTGAAACATGGAGGTTGGAATAGGAATTCTTACCTTGGATGGGGTTTTAAGCTAATATTCTCCGTGTGAGTCCTTAGAGTCCTCTAGCTTGGATGTGCATGATTGGTCTGGGAACTTAGGTCCTATCACGATAGGGTATAGAAATTTGAGCTCTTGATGCTATGAATGTACTGTAAGTATGACTTAACCAAGCTGAAGGACTTACTTGATGGAGACTTGAGTTGGAGGAAGTTGAAGAAGAAGAAGAGGAGGATGAACAGTTTTATGAGTTTGATGAGCAAGAGCTTCAAGCACTACAATGAATCAAAATCATTAAGGTATAGGTTCCAGGCATGTTGGGAATGAGAAGTATATATAAGTATATGAATTGGGAAGAGAAGGTAGAGAAAATTTTTTACTTTTATGACTATGAGGATGCTGTGTAATATTCTAGGGTTTTGAGCTAATGCGATAACTTTATGTTTCAAGCCCTTAAATCTAAGATGTCGGGCAACATTATCCATTTTAGTTCAAACTTCACAATAAGGGTAAAAAAGTTAGAAGTACTATTGCAAGGTCAATTTCTCAAAATAAGCTCTATAAAAGGATTAGTTTAAGAAAAACGTGAATTTATGATAAATCTGATAATTATCGAAAACATGAAATTCGAACTTTTAGATTTAGTAAGATATTAGAGATAAGTTATTTGATTTATAAAAATAGTAAATGAAGTTGAATTATATATAAATATACGTGTATTTACATAGATTATACATTATATGTATTAAATATGTATATTTATTAATATAAAATTATCAAATATAGGAAAATAATATAAAATTAGGTGAAAATTATCCAAAAAATAGGTTAATGAGTCATCAAACCAATGTGGCAACATAGTAAAAGCTGGAAAACATGAATCATCATAAAATAAACATAGAATTAACACATGGCACCTAATGGATACTTAGGAAAATAGGAGAATGACATATGGCATTTAGCTTTTTAATATGCAAAAATTTTAAACCCTATAAATAGGACCTTAAACCTAATTTGTAAAGTTTTAGGAACTTGGAAACACAAAAACATAATTTTAGAAAGTTAGGAAGAATTTAAAAAAAATTTAGAAAAAAGAAGAAGAAAATAATAGGAAAATATGGTTCCTAACGCTACGAGCAACCTGACAAGGAGCCACTTGGGACTTAAAATTGTGGTGGAGAGAGAAAGTAGGCCGATATAGGGTGGTGGCCAAAACACCATATGTTAGTAAATCAAATTTTGGTACTCAATTTTCATTAATTTACTAAAAATATCAAATTAACTTAGAAAATTATGAAATTTGGTTTCCTTAGGTTATTTTACATGTCCTTTCATATGGTAATTTTATTTTCTCAAAATAACATTGATTTAGGTTACTTACTTAAGAATATGCTCTGTTCTAACGAATTTTAAATAAAATTTTCAAAATATTAAATAATGTTATTTCAACCTGAAATTTTTTTTATAACACATTTATATGATGTATTAAATTGAAGTAATAAGAATTTTTGAAAATCTCCATGTTTACTATTTATTATATTTATTTTGAATAAAATTGGCAGTTTTGATTATTTATTGAAATAATTGGTTCTTAATAAAATCAATGAATGAGCTGTACATATTTTGACTTCTAAAAGTTTATAAGATGTTTGGGACAATTGATTTATTTTATAATTAAATTTTCTTATTTTCCCAATTTTCCCTTATTTTGAGCGAAAATGCTATTTTTATAAATATAGGCAATGAGCTATTTTAGTACTATTGATGGTTAATATCTAAAATATATATTTTTATGATTTCACAGTATTTTTGATAGAATTAATCGGGCTCATATACTATTTATTATATATTTTCCTAATATAAGCTTATATATTAGCCTAATATATGGTAGAATAATTAGTATTAGTGAGATATTTGTTAAATTTGTAAAAGATCAGTACTTTCAAGTACATAATAGATGTTGACCAACTTGAGAAATGTGGAATTTTAGGATTTTTAATTTAGGATTAAAGTTTACTTGGGTCAATTACAAAGTTATGATAACATATGATCGAGTCGGTAGCGAGAAAGGGTATTTTCAGACTTATAACCATATTGATCAGTCTTGTTTCTTAAGATATATTAATAATACTTGAAATAACGATTGTGACGATATAAAGTTTACGGAAATCAAATAAGAAATGAGTAAGATAAGATAAAATGAACTTTAAAAATGGGGTAATGAAAGCTTAAAAGAATTTAGGTTCGACCTGTAGTTGACTTAGAGATTGCATTTATATTTTCGTAGGTATGATAAGTAAGGAAGGACCATGTCACGAAGTTTAAGATTTTGCACTACTATTGAGCCTAGGTAAGTGGATCTAACCTATGCTTGGAGTAAATATATTACTACTTATAACGTTGTGTGCTGTTTGATACTGTATTGATTGAATATGAATATATCTTGAGTAAACAATATGCTACTATAGTGGATGCTGATGTGGTGATTTTGAATAATAGTAACTATATCTTGGTTAAACTATTATGCTGTTATGTTGGGTGTTAATATGGTGTTTATGAATAATTGTACTAACTTGGAAAGTTAAGTAATTACTAATCCAATATTTTGAGTGTTTACCTAAGTGAACCTTAAGTGAGATAATAGATTTTTGCTAAGGAGAGTTTGAAAACTAGAATCAAATAGTTAGGTAGAATAAAACTTAAAGATTGCTTGTGCTGAATGATATACTTGAGTTGTTATTGTATAGCATGGCATGGCATGGCATGGCATGACATAAAAAGGGACCTACATGTTAAAATTTTCAAAACAAGGCTTCTAAGTGATTAAGAAAAACTATGGCTTTATGAACTCAGTTTTTGGAACCATATAGATTCTCATTGCTCGAGCAATCTAGCTACTTTGGTAGTTTGATTTGGTGGACTATAGTATATAGTTTAATTTGGTAAAATAGAGTTAGGGGTCCTACTCCTAGATAACTCCTTGTTGCTTCTAGGTTCCTAGACATTGTATCCAACTGCTCGGGTATGACGATTAACTGGATGAGTATATTAGAAGGGCATAGGATAATGGTATAGATAAATGCCACGTACATGAGTATAGCATGTTGCATTACTAGCAATAAATGCTTGGTTGGGCTAATGTACGTGTAAAGTTGAACCTGCTGGTTATGATTGAAATATTTCAATTATGATATTGCATATATTGTATTATTTGTTATCTACTCTCACTCAGCTTCAGTAGATGAAGGGATAAAATGTTTCATCTTTAGGATTGTCGCAGCATCATGAAGAACTTAACAATAGAGGGGATGTATACTAAGAGTATTAGTTGAAGTTAGTGACTTTTGGATGGAACTTGTATTAAGTTAGGAGTTCTACTATTTTGAAGATGGAAAAAAAAAAAAGAAATGGTTCATGTTTTGATGTAAGTATTATATTGTGCATCTAAGTTGTAGTTAAATATCTAGCTAAACTTCGTTATAGCACCTATATTATCACATAAATAAAGTTATCTTTTGATGATTGAGTAGGTTGAATTAAGTTTTTAATCGATATTCTTGTGTGATGGTGTATCCTATGCTAAGCCAGGATGTAACATTCTGTTTAAATTTGAGTTGTTGCTTTAGAGTTTTCTAGATATGTAACAATGTAGTAGAAGAAATTGTAGACTATGTATTGCAAGCATGATGTAAGATCTAAACTTGGAATGAAATGAAGCAAGTCTTAAGGAATAGATTTATCCTTGAGCACTATGAGCTGGACACTTTTCAACGTCTTTAAGAACTCAAGCATGGTAACCAATTTATAGATGAGTATGTCCGTAAATTCTAGTTGTTGATAATTCAATGTGATGTTAATGAACTTGAAGTGCGAACCATTGCGAGATTCATTTATGTATTGTGACCTAAGATTGGGAATATAGTAGAGGTGCAAAGGCTTAGGGATCTGGATGAAACTGTTCCAATGACTAAGAGAGTTGAAAGGCAGAAGTAAAGTCAACTTAGCTAAGCTTCGAGCTGCCAACTTGCTATGTTGAGTCGACCTAGATTTAGCTGAGCTCCTTATAGTTCTGAGGTGGATTGAGGTAGTTAAGCTCTAAGCCGACCTATTGATAGTTGAGGTAAAGCTAAGGTTAAGGAGCCCGAGGTCGAAGCTCACGATGAAAGACATAAGAGACCAAGTGCTTTCAATGTCTAGGCTTTAGACATGTGGCCAATCATTACTCGAACTAATGTGTACTGACTATTAAGGGTGAAAAGCCCCAGTTCAAAGTAGAAAGTGCTAGTGAAGGTGAAGAGGATGTGGATGTCGAGCATATCCTTGACAAATTCCTAGACCTTGAGACCCTTACTTGACCTGACCAGGGCGAACAATAACTTAACATGGTTGTTTGAAGGATTCTAAGTACTAATGTTACAAAAGAAGATCGATAGAGGGAGAATCTCTTCCACAACAATTGCCGAGTAAGTGGAAGCTTAAGTGCCTTGATCATTGATGGGGGAAGTTATACTAATGTAATATCGTAAGGTGTAGTGAAAACTTTGAAGTTGCCGATTATCTTCACCCCTAACCTTATAAGATCCATTAGCTGAATGAGAAAGGTGGACTCCAAGTTATTGAGCAAGTGATGGTGTCGATCTCTATTGGGGAAAGGTATAGGGATGAAATACTATATAACATCTTGCCCATGTACACTTTGCACATACTATTAGGCTAACCATGGTTGTTTGATCTAAAGGTACTCTATGATGAATACCAAAACACTTATATGTTCTAGAAGGACGATAAGAAGGTTGTGCTTATTCCCATGAGCCTAAGGGAAGTTCAGAAATCACAGGAGAAGATCTCCAAGTCCCTATAGATGAAGTCATTAGTAATTTCTTGAGTCAGATTCTCTAAGGCAACTAAGTATGAGGATCGTGTCTTTTTGTTGATCAGAAGATTACTTGAGCTAAAAGAGGTCAAAACATTGCCCACCGAGGTACAAGCCTTACTCTTAGAATATGTAGACATACTTCCAGATGAGTTGCCTAAAGGATTACCCCCTATCCGAGGCATTGAGCTTTTACATGATCTCCAACCTGAAGTAGCTCTACCTAATAGACTTGCCTATAGGGTTAACCTTGAATGGGCAACTAAGCTAAAGAAGCAAGTTAACGAGTTGATAAATCATGGATATGTTAGGAAAAGCATGAGCCCTTAGGTTATACCAATTATACTTGTAATAAACTGTCGACCTTTAGACCTCTCACTTATGTCCACTTCTAAGGCTTACAATCTCTCATAAGGAGGATACTCTCTAGCTAACTTGCCAAGGACGAGCTCTTATACATAAAAGAGTTGTGGATGAACTCTCTAAGGTCCCAGCTTGGACATACTTTGCTCTGCTTAGACTTCTACTTAGTTGTCGACCACTCGAGTGCCGAGGTTGACCTACTGAGTGTTGAGTCCCAAGTCATTACATGCTGAGCCCTACTCTTCCAGCTTGTAGAAATGCCAAGTGCTAAGGTCGAGTTACCGTTACATGTTGAGCTTTACTCATCTAGCCTATTAAATAGAAGTGTCATTTAATTACCTTGGTAGCTCTTAGCACAACTCATCAACTACAGCCCCAACATCAACTCCGTTCAACTACAATGCCCCAAGATCCTTGATAAGTACTTTATTATATATATATTTATTCATGGATTTTTATTAATGTTTTTGATATTTTTATGGATATTTGGTGCTTAGACAATGTTTTGATTCTAGGCTTTAAGGAACTAATTAAGAAGATTTATGTCATGCCATATAAATCTTATAACTATATCTCTTTTAATTGTATTGAAGATAATTTTAAGAAAGATATGTAGGAAGATATTTTTGGATATATGGAAGATATTTCAAGATTCCCTGAAACATAAAAAAAAAAAGGCCTCGTAAACATTAGTAATCATTCATAGAGTTGACTTCTTTCATGTATATCATAGAGTAGTTTCTCTTAGTTTTCCTTAATTTTCTCGTAAATAATTAGCGGGATTGACACTGAATACAAATGGAGAAGTTAATTTATGTAAATATTGAAGGCTTAGGATCTTTGACTTCTGGGATAAAGAATAAGTCTTCTTTATCCTTTTCTCAATTTTTATTATGGATTTCTTTATTCCCTTTATAAATTGTATGCTTTATATAATCGTGAATCAGCCTTTATCGTTGGGACATTGGATTGATAGATCTTTGATATTTCTATATTAAATATTTGAATATTAGTATTCTTGATATTCTTGTTATCGAGTATGTGTTTTATTAATTGTGGAATATATGTTAGATTGGGTTAAAATATAAGAAGAATAAAATTGATTCCATGTCAAACTAACATTGGATATTAAGTAAGACATTAGAAATAATGCATTGTAATTGAGTTAGGGTTTAGAACATAAATGGTTAATTAACTAAATAATCTTTTTCTAAAAACAGGAAGACTTAGTTAATTAATTCAGGTAATTCACTTTTCTAGAAAAAGTGATTCTATACTTCATTACAACTCGAGAGAGAAATCGAAGGAAATAATCTAAACCAATCAAGAATCCAATAGTCAAATGCGGTATATTTTAATATCATGATCGCTAACATCAATCTAAGATTCCAATTTGTTAGTTCATTGATTTAATCTTTTAAGGTATTGATTTCTTATATTTTCTTTATTAATTAGAAGTAGATTTAATATTTTATATTAATTAAGAGTAGACTTACATTTTTTTTTTATTTTAGAATATTTCGGTTTGCCTAGATATAGGTAAGACTAATATAGCTAAAAGCTAGTGCTAATCCTTATGGAAACTATTTGGTCTCACTAGTCTTTTATTACTACATATACGACCTAGTGTATTTGTTAGTATAAAATATGCTTTTATTTAAAAAGTAGTGGTTAGAGTATCAAGTTTTTGATGCCATTGTTTAGGATTGTAGTGCTAATTTCAGTTTTTTGGACTACTTATAGACTAGGTGTTTTGTTTTATTATTTCTTAGTTTGTAATTAGGTTTAATTAATTTCTTTTAAATTTTTATATCAATAAAAAAAAAAGAAGTAGAAGAAATTTGAAAACACAAAAATATTTTATTTTCTGTTTTATTTGTTTTATTAGTATTTGTTAGATTTCAGTTTACTGCTTTTGTTTTATTTTCTTTTTGTACATACTTTTTGTGAGAAGAACTTGGGCAACAGAACTTGTACATTTTATTCTCAAATTGATAAGAAACTTGCATTAGCTAATTACAAAATAGAGTATCAAACATTGATTTGAGAGTAAAGATGGCTAATGTATAAGTTAATAATAATTGTGCATTGAGGGAGTATGGAGTGCCTATAGTTGGTGGGTTAGGTATGCAATAATTAAGCCATCTGTTTAAGCCAATTATTTTGAGATAAGGCCTGTGCTTATTCAGATGGTTCAAGACAACCAATTCGAAGGTGCTGTTAGTGGTGACCCATACGAGCAAATTATAAATTTTATACAGATTTGCGAGACAATTAAGTACAATGGGGCATCAGATGATGCAGTGAGACTTAGACTATTTCCTTTCTCTTTACGAGGTGAAGCAAAAATTTAGTTGAACTCCTTTGCAGCTAATACGATTACAATATGGAATCAAATGGTACAAAATTTTTAATGAGGTTCTTCCCACTAGTCTATACTGTTAAGTTGAGAATTGAGATAATATTTTATAAGCAATATGATGACGAGTCCTTGTTTGAGACTTGGGAGAGGTTCAAAGACTCTTTGAGAAGATGTCCACATCATGGGCTTTCTACTTAGGTATTGACTCAAACATTTTATCATGGTTTAGGAGCCTAGCTAAAAGTGATGTTAGATGTAGCTTCTAGAGGTGCATTAATGAATAAGTCGTTAGATGATGCTTACAAGTTGATTGAAGAGATGGCAACAAATTCTTATAATTGGCAAATGGAGAGAGCAACACAAAGAAGAGTTGCTTAGGTACATGAGATTGACGCAATCACATAGGTGACAGACCAAGTACCAACTTTGACCACTTAGGTAGAAAGACTCATGTTTGCTTCACAATTAAATCCTCCAATAGTTTGCGAATCATGTGGTGGCCTACATAAGTATTCTGAATGCCAGGTATGTAATTCTTTCACCCCATTTGAAAATTTATGTTTAGAATAAGCCAACTATGTTGGCAGCCATCAAGTTGAAGAGAGCCAAAGGATGTATTATAATACCGTTACTCTAGAGTGGCACCACAACCCTATTTTTACATGGCATGACAATGCTGTGAGACGTTCTACATATCCAGTAAGCACAAATTATGAGAAGAAGCAAACTCTTGAAGAGATGATAATTGGTTTAATGTAAAATTAGGACATATAATTTAAAGTTTAGCAATCTACCATCTATAATTTAGAGACTCAAATTGCACAGATATTAAATAGCTTGGTTGCCATACAATAAGTTGAGCTAAGTACTATGGAGAGAATTGAGGCTCCAAGTGATATGATAGAAACTTTAAATCCCGTTACTGTATCAAACAACACATATCATGATCTAGCAATACCTAGTAAGGAGTTTATAAAAGTTGAGAAATCGGCTTGGGAGATTGTATTTGAGAAACTTGCTAATATGACTATGGAGGGTTTAGAGAGATTGGAAAAGAAGATTGATATTACTGTAAGTTTAAAAAACCTCATTGAGTCAATGAAGGAAATTACATAGAGGTTAGGTAAATAAGGTGGTTCAAGGGATGTTGTAATTTCTAAATCCAAGTAAGAGGAGAAAGTGGCATAGCAGGAATCTAATCTTGAAGTTATTAAGTCCATGGTAAAGCTAAGTGTACCACCAATACCTTATCCAGGAAGGTTGAAAAGGAAGCAAGATGATGAGCAAGATGCTAAGTTCTTGGATGGTCCGTAGTCTTTAATTATGTGATCCCAACCACCCCAGTCTAATAGTGGGAAAAAAGGCTCAATCCTGCCATTTCTTGAAATCTCTCTTCTGATTCAAAATCATAGTGCAACGTGTATCCCCCCCTGTTCCGGTCATGGAACAAATGAAATAAATAAAAAAATGTATTTTTGTTTGTTTAAGAAATTGCATATAAACATCCCATTTACAGAAGTATTAGGGTAAATGCCTCTATAAAAGGTTCTTGAAAGAGTTTCTTAGTAAGAAGAGAAAGTTAAATGGGCAAGAGACAGTCATGTTGTCTTTGTAGTGTAGAGATGCAATCAAAGACATTCTACCTCTTAAGTTGAATGATTAAGGTAGGTTTACATTAGACTATACCATAGGTAATCGTTATTTAAGAATGCCTTATGTGACTTAGGTGCTAGTGTTAACTTGATTCTACTTTCAATAGTAAAGAAATTAGGATTGGGATGTGTGTTGAAGAAGATTGAGACAACTATTCAACAAGAAGACAAATCTATTAGGAGACCTTAAGGATTGATTGAGGATGTTTCGATGAAAGTTGACAAATTTATATTCCTTATGGATTTTATTGTTTTAAACATGAAAGAAGATTTGTAGATTTCAATCATCCTTAGGTGCCCATTTTTGGCTACTGTTAGAGTTGTGATTGATGTTAAGAATAGCAAGTTATCATTAAGGGTTGGAGAAGAAGAAGTCAATGTGAATATTTACAAGTGATGGAAAAAGAGAGACCCTCTTGCTAATAAAACTAGTACAATAACTGATGCTCTACATGTAATAGAGGTTGGTACTGTTAAAATAAGTAGCATGGGAGACATATGAGAAATGGGGTATACGAAAGTAAGCCCCATTTTGATCTACTATGAATAAAAGTTAGATAGTGAGGCTAATGACTATAAACCAAGCGTTGGGTAGGAGGTAACCCATTATTCATTATTTTATTGTTTTTTTTTTGTTTTATTTTTTTTAGTTGGCTTGATCTTTTGTGTTCAATGCATAGATGATAAGGCATTTGGCATATTAAAGGAATTAGCTACATGACATAGTAAAAAAAAAAGAGAGAGGTGCATGTATAGCCAATTACATAACCAAACGACACGATGGTGTCTCTGGTTGTATCATTCCCAGGCACCTTTCTTGTGCACCTATAGTGGAATATACGACCGAGAGATACGACCGTATCTTTAGTTGTGTTGCTCTTAAGCCCCCCAACATGCATCTACAATAGACTACATTTTTTAGAGATACGACCATGCCTTATGTCTCTCGATTGTATCGTTCCTAAGACGACTTTTCTTCTCGCCTATAGTCACTTATATGACAAAGAGACATGGTTGTCTCTGGTTGTGTCAACCATAATATTTAAGGCCATTCCTAAACTTACTTCCTTACTTCTACACTTGCACTCATACAATATAATACATGGTTCCTCTCTTCCTTGCACTCTCTCATGCATACATACTTAGAAAGAAAAAAACATACACATACACACTTTGTTGATAGTCAGTTTTCGCTCATTTGACATACTCGTTCATTCGGTTGTCGATAAGCCAAATATTTGAATCTCTCGACATATCTTTAGAAAGATGACACATGGCATTTATGTTAAGTAGCTTAAATCCATTCTTGGTGTGAATTCAAGCCCATGGTGTGAAAAATTATCATAAGCACGATTATATTGCATAACTGCCTGCTCTCTGTACATATCAGGAAAGATATCAAATCAAGAAGCTTCCACGTGTCTTAATAGTTACTCCAACAACTACCTTAGACATTACAGCCAGCTATAAATATGGGAAAGAAAACTCTGTAAAATCTCTCTATCACTTCACTCACATACGTTTTATATAAAGTCACCCAACTAACTTAGGCATCGGAGTAGCTACACCAAATTGACCTCGGTACCAAGCATTTCATTCTCTTTTATAAGATTTTCCTTAATCCTAAAATTCACTAACAACATTTGGCACTGATTATTTTTTTCCTAAACACACCTACATGGCTAAAATAAGAGTATCTAAGAGTATAGGTGCCAGCCTTACCTCTTAACACCTTAAAGGGGGGAGTCGACATACTAATGAACAACAATTGGCTAGGCTCGAGCAACTCTGCCTCGACTTAACCAAAGAAAACCAAGAATTAAACAAAAAACACGAGCAAGTCCTTAACCTCCTCCATAATAATATTTACCCAAATCCAACCTAAATTACAGACTAAGGCGATCATGACGCTGAAAAAAGAGATGATTCCATTTATTCACTTAAGTTGCAAAAAAAGCAAGCTAAGAATATGATAGGACCTTCAATTCTTGCTTTTAAAAGGAATGACAAAGGCAATAACTGCAGTAGGTGCACTATATAGGTCCTTCGCATATCGGCACTCCTACTGCCCTAAGTAAATAGTTCCAAATTAAAAAGAGTCCCTTTGTTCCAGAAATTTAGAGGAAGTAATACTTCAGCACATAAAGTTGCCATAGTTTGAGACTAATGCTGAAACAAAGGAGCCCCAAGACCACTTAGAGTGCTACCGTACGTTAGCCAAGTTGCATGGCTTGAGTGATGCAGTAGCCTGTCAAGCTTTTCCTTCAACATTAAGGAACGCAGCTAGCACATGGTTTAAGCATTTGAAACTAAATGCCATTTTCTGTTTTGATGAACTAGCAGAAGTGTTCCTTCAACACTTCCATGTAAGCAAACTTCTTGTTAAGGACTCCTTAATCCTTAACACCATAAAACAAAAGTTCGACTAGTCAACTAGGGACTATTTGGCCAGATTTATGATTGAGAAGGTCTAAATTCTAGAACTGGATATGAATGTGGCTTTTAATGCCGTAATCGACGAAGTCAAACCTCATGGAGAATTTTTCAAGTCTCTTATAAAGAACAAGCCAAAAACTTTTGCTTATTTTAAGGCTAAAGCCATCGCATTCATCCGTCAAGAAGACAACATAAAGGCATGATGAGAGGCCGATTAGAGTAGAGGAGATGGAAAGAATGACGAGCGAAAAAGTGAGAAGGATAGATTCGGTACAGACAATGACTACAGTTCAGATGCCGAGAGGAAGAGACCGAAGATCCTAACATACTCATCCCATATGCCTGTCAATCGTCCAATTTTGGACATTTTGATGGAGGTATGTGAGGAGAGAGGCATCCTCTAGTGGCTAGAAAAAATGCGAGGGAATCCCTTAAGATGAAATTCGAACAAGTACCGTGATTTCCACTATGATAAAGGTTACAATACAGATAAGTGCATTTAACTTAAGAATGCAATTGAAGATGTAGTACAATATGGGTACCTGCAAAAATTTCTAGCGCATGATGCCGAAAGAATCGAAATACGGTTTCAAAGGAGATGAGAGGAACAAGAGGATGCCACTTGGCCAACAATAGCCGTAAGAGATGTAAGGGATGTTAATCCTAATAGAGCATCCAATGGTGTAATTAATACCATTGTCGGTAGACCTAGTATAGGCCAGTTGAGCTCTTCTATGTAAAATTCAAGGCAAAAAGGTTAGGATTGACAATACAATTTCTTTTGGACAAGAAGATTTCAAAGGTATCCAGAGGCCGCATGATGATGTACTTGTTATTAGTATAAGGGTCGCCAACTTTAAAGTCAAGAAAATTCTTCTTGACATAGGAAGTTCAATTGACATAATTTTTCAACATGCATTTGATCAATAGAGACCTAAGATCAAGGCACAGTTAAGGTCTTATAAGTACGATCTCTATGCCTTCAATAATCAACTTGTCTAAGTAGGTGGAGTAATGACATTGCCAATTTAGATTGGCAATGATGAGCATATTGCAAAGGATAAGGTGGACTTCCTAGTCGTTAAGTGTTGGTCCCCGTACAACATGATAATAGGAAGGTCGTGTCAATACTTATTCAACATTATCCCTCCATTTACGCATCTGAAAGCTAAGTTCCCCATTCCTACGGGAGTTAGTGTGTGCAAAGGAGATCAACAATTGGCATGATCCTTATATATAAGGGCCTTGAGAGGAGAGGAAGTATTTTAAGTTGAAACCTGTCCAGAAGGCAAGTCAGTCGGCATTGAGAATGCTGAGAATGATACTAAGGAAATTCCTTTGGAAAATGATCTCGAGAAGACAACAAGAATAGGAAAACCCTTATTAGTAGATGTCCAGCAAAGTCTGATTGACGTCCTGCAAGCCAATGTTGACGTATTTGCTTGTTTACCTTCGAATATGCGGGTATTTCGAGAGAAGTTATGGTATACAAGCTCTAGATTGATCCAATTGTGAAGGTGGTCCAATAGAAAAAGAGACATTTCGCACTAGAGAGACAAGCAACAATAGAAGAAGAGGTTTAGAAATTATTGAAGGCAGAATTCATCCGAGAAGAGCCTTATTCGACTTAGTTAGCAAATTGTATGCTAATCAAGAAGTCTAACGGCAAGTGGCGAATGTGCATAGACTTCATGGATCTTAACAAGGCTTGTCCTAAGGATTGGTTCCCACTGCCAAAAATCAATCAAATGGTAGACGCAACCATAGGACATACGTTGCTTTCATTTATGGATTCTTTCTTTAGTTACAATCAAATCAAGATGGATAAGGTAGATGAAGTCCACACATCTTTTGTTAACAATTTTGGAACATATTGTTATATGGTGATGCCTTTTGGGTTGAAGAACACTGGTGCAACGTATTAGAGATTAGTAATGAAGATGTTCAAATCTCAGATCCATAGAAATATTGAAGTATATGTAGACGACATGATTGTGAAGAGCATGGAGGAAGATCGGCATCTCGTTGATCTGGAGGAGACATTTGTCACATTAAGGAGATATAGCATGAAACTCAACCTACATAAGTGTGTCTTTGGCGCAACATCAAGGAAATTTCTCAAGTATATGGTTACTCGACGTGGCATCGAGGCCAATCTGAGAAAGATTGAAGCCATAAGGAATATGAAATCACTTCGCATGGTCAAAGAGATGTAGGAACTCATTGGGCGAATTGCCGTCTTCAATCGATTCTCGTTGAGAAGTGCAGATAGGTACGCAAAATTTTTAAAAATTTTAAAGAATCCAAAAGAATTCAACTAGATCGACGATTGCGAAGGAGCTTTCAATAAGCTCAAGGAATTTCTTGCATCACCCCCAATACTCTTGACACCTATTCTTAGAGGAAATTTATACTTATATCTATCGATTAGCTGTTGAGCTCTTTCCGCTATATTGGTCCGAATTGATGGTAAAGAGCATTGACTCATTTATTACGTGAGTCATATTCTACAAGGGCTAAAGCTTTGGTATGCAAAGATTGAAAAATTTATACTAGTAATGATTCTCTTAGCGAAAAAGTTGAAGCCATATTTTGAAGCTCACCAGATCATTATCCTCACCGATCAACTATTATGGCAAGCATTGCAGCGGCCTAATTCCTCGGGGAGAATGATGAAATATGCCTTGGGGCTTAGTGCCCATGGTGTACAATATAAACCTAGAACAGCACTAAAGGTCTAAGTGCTGGTAGATTTTGTAGTCAAATTCGCTAGAGAGGATGATTGTGTGGAGGTAGCCAAGAAACCTATTTGGTTTCTTTATGTCGATGGCTCTTCAACACGAGAAGGAAGTGGTGTAAGCCTAGTTCTTCAAGGCCCCCATAATGTCAAAGTTCATTATACTCTAAAAGTCAAATTCCTAGCCAATAACAATGAAGCAGAGTACAAAGCTCTAATTGCCGGATTGAAACTGGCAAAAGAAATTGGTGTTGAAAAACTCAAAGTATTCTTTGATTCCCAACTAGTGGTAAATTAGGTCATTGGAAGTTACGCGGCAAGAGAATAAGAGATGCGCAAGTACCTATTGGTGGTATAAACGCTCATAGAAGAATTCCTATCTTTCTCTATTCACAAAATTCTGAGAAACGAGAATATAGTTATCAACAAATTGTCGAAGTTGGCCAATATGGTATTCTGCTGAGTGAGAAACTTTTCGTCGAGTTTCTTCTACAAAAAAGCTTATCTAGTCTCTCGTAGAGTTGTGAGTTGGCTCCTTACCTGAGAGAAGAATCATGGATGGATTCCCTAGTGAATTATCTAAAACATTGTACTCTCCCTGATGACAAAAAAGAGGTGCGAAGATTGGCTTACCAGGCTATGAACTATACGTTAATTGATGTTTAGCCGTATAAGCGTAGCATTTCTCAATCCTACCTTCAATGCTTTTCCCCAAAAGATGCCCAGAGGGTGTTATCTCAACTATATGGTGGCATATACAATAACTACGTAAAGGCGCAAATATTGTACATTCGAGCTCTGCGACTCGGCTATTATTGGCTGATAATGAGAGAAGATGCGAAGGAAGTTGTCCGGTACTATTCTCAATGCTAAAAGCATGACTCATCACGTAACGCATCGGCCACTGAGTTATGTAACTTGACTAGCCCTTGTCCTTTCACCTAGTGAGGGTTAGATATCCTTGGATCCTTTTCTAAATCTACCGCCCAATGACAATTTGTCATTGTCACCATGGATTATTTTACCAAGTGGGTCAAGGCTTAAGCAGTGGTGAAAATCACTGAACGGAAGGTGGAAGCGTTTGTATTCGGTTCCATCATATCAAGATTTGGAGTTCCACACATGATAATCACATATAATGGTCCATAGTTTGACAACAATAAGTTCCAGGCATTTTACGAAAAGTATGGCATTCACCTCAATTACATGTCTATAGTATACCCTTAAATGAATGGACTAGTCGAAGTCGTCAACAAGATCATATTACATGGTTTAAGACGAAAAGTAGATCAAGTAAAGGAGAGATGGGTAGATGAACTGCCAAATGGACTATAGGGATACATAACCACTCATAGAACTACAATAGGAGAGACGCCATTTAAGTTAGCATAAGGCACGAAAGCCATATTGCCAATTGAGTTAGACTTGCCTAATCTACGGATGCATAACTTTGATGTTATGCTTAATTAAGTTGGACTGACAATGAATCTAGATATTATTGAGGAAATTCGAGACATTGCAAGAGCTAGGGTTACGGTATACAAGCATAAAGCATTAAGATACTACAATCAGAAAGTGAAGCACAAGGTTTTCCAACTTGGAGATTTGCTTTGCCATAAGATGGAAGCCACTGGTGCATGAACAAGTGAAGGAAAGCTCGGTGCAAATTAGGAGGATCCTATTAGGATTCAGGAAGTCGTTGGTGAGGGGGCTTATCGATTAGAAAGGTTAGATGGATTTATCATCCCTTGTGCATGGAACATGGAGAATCTAAAATTTTATTTCAATTAATCTATCAGGTGATTTCTATCATCACTCAATGACAGCCAACATGTTTGTAAGACTACAGTACTTATTTATGAGAATTATATTTGAAGTCTCATTATGTTTGTTTTCATTATGATTGCCAAATTAACGAGTTCTAGGCTCTACGATAAGCGAACTGACTTAGGTTCCAACCTAATGCGGTTAATGAACTATATTGATTAACCTTACGGTCAATTTATGTGGTTAGTCCATGTCTTAAACAGCTAATGGATAGTATAAAAATGATGAGCGTGTGAAATAAAACATGTTGAGAAACAAATAGCATGTGAAATAAAACATGCAAATAAATAAATAATGTGTGAAATAAAACATGCCGAGAAACAATTAACGTATGATAAAACATGTTAAGAAGTAACTAACATGTGAAATAAAATGTGCTAACTAATAAAAGCGTGAAGTAACATGTATATACCATATATGCCGTGAAAGTACAGTATGTGAAATTAAATGTATTAGAGATTTGTATGCTATTTTCGCTTAAGTGTCATAAGTACTCGACACTACCTTGAATATATTTCAATTGATAATTATACAAGAATACAATGTCCTAATATAATAAAAGTCTCATGGCCTATTCTCAGATTCAGCAGAAGTGATTTTTAAATCAGTGGCTAGGGCTTCTTCAGTAATTAGGGTCTCAGAGTGGGTAACTTCCTCAGCTTGAGCTTCATTGTTACCTTGATTTATACTCTTAGCACCTGTCTCGACGCCTTCATCTTCGTCGGCAGTACTAACTTTGTCATCGACATTAGTAAAGTTAAGATAGGAGAGATCGTAATTAAGATGAAGCTTAAAGACCTCTTCTCTTGCCGTTTGGACCCCTTCCAATGACTTCTTCCATAGAAGCCTCTCATATTTCTGACTAGGAGTCACTATATCGAGAGCCTCTTTAACCGAAGGTCTTCTCCTCAGAGTCTCCTCTAACTTGGCCATACGGCTCTGTGAGTTTGAGTAGTTGGTCCCCAACTCCTTTATTTTCATCCTAAGCTTATCTTCATCCCCACTCATCATGCAATAGTTTGGCTTAAGCCCCTGCACCCTTCTTTCTTCTTTTACAGCTCTTCTTTCAAGCCTTCAGACTTTTTGTACTGCTCTTCCATTTTAGCCTTCAAGCTAGAGATTTCATCGGTAGTGAGGTTATGTGCCAATTTCTTGATAGCAAGTTGTTCTTGGAGCTTTCTCACCTCCATCTCCACCTTATCCTCGTATTCTCGGTAGTAGCAGTTTAGGTTTTTGATGCATTTTATGCATCCTCAACTCTCTACAGCAAATTCATTTAACACAATCAGGAATGATTGGGCATAACATATGGATACAACTTAAGATATTAGCTTCTTTTCCTCTTTGTCAACCTCATCCGAAGCTATCAAAATGTAGTTGCTCATTTGGAAAAGGAAATGTGTTAATAACTCGAACGAATTCAATATTCAAAGAGATGTTTATGGATACTCACATCATATAATATGGCCATGATATGGGCCTTATTGCAATCACCGACCCTATCGACATCCTTCTTGGCGATATTTTTGTCTTTCGAAAGAATAATCCCTTTCATCAGAGCTAAAGATTTTGTCTTGTCTCCTATGGTCAAATCGGTATCAAAATTTGGTGGCTCTAATAAGAGATGAAGCATTCGTCGACCTCATTGTTGGGAATGAATTTAGCACTACTGATGCTGAGAGCTTTCGATTGTATTGCCCCCTTTGCCCTTTTATCTAAGCCCCTGACTTTCTTAGTAGGTAGTTGGTTGGCTAGTTCCTTCCCTAGTCTTTTACCAGCACTCAGCGCCACCTCGATTGCTAGTGATGACCCTTTTGCGGTAGTGACTATTTGATCCTCTTCCCTAAGATGTGTCTCTCGACGTTCATCATCCCTCAGCTGGACAGAAGTTTGAGTAATCTCAACTAGAGGCTCCTGGTAGTGTCTTCTCACTCTCCTTCTTCCTTTTGGCAGCACGAGAGGTCTTTTGTGCAGCTGTTTGCTTTGCTGTAGCTTCCTTTGCTAGTTTCTTTGTGACAGCTCGTCGAGTGGTAGCTATTGAGGTGGTCAACCGCTTATCAGCCTTGGATTTTTTGGCCTTAGATTGAGCTAGTAGCTTTGCCAGATTCATCTCACTAGCACCCATATATGTGATAAGAGTAAACGAATTAATATAAACATGGGAAAAATATGAACTTACATTTTCCATGTCGAGTAAGGCTCAAAGGCCACTATTCTCTCCCTAAGTCTTGAGAACGGCTTTCCTCTTGTGGTTATACTTAGCACGACAGTAACACATTAGCATACCTTCCTTTTCAAAAAAGATTAGGTCTCTATTTTCATAATACTGTATAATTCTCTTGGCATCCCAAAAGAAAATTTTTTTCCTCCTCTCTTGAATTTTCTTCGCTGTTATTGCATCATTCGACATCAAATCTATATCTTTTATATGTATTGGTTCAGTCCAATGGGTCTAAAAGTCCAAGTCCTCGTCAGACACTATTGATACGAATTTTTCATGCCACTTGTGAATCTTGAATTCTAACCCGTCCATGAACTTACGCCCATGTTTTACAGCAGCAAAGTACCACCAGTCAACTGCCTCTACATAGTGAAGAAAAACCGAAATAGCTGAAGCGTAGCCCTGACTTTGACTTCTTCGTAGACTATCTCAAAAGCTACTAAAAGTCAGTATGTGTTAGGTGAGAACATACTAGGCGTGACTTTGAAGTAGTTGAATAAGCCCTTAACAAAAGCCAAAAAAGGGAAATGCAACCCAAAATCCAAATATTTCAAGTATATATGGAACTCGTGCTCCCTTGGGAAACATACCCTTTCCCCATCTCTCAACCTCCTTAAGTTCCATGTTCCAGGAAGGTCTCGCTAATATTGGTTATATTTTGTGACAAGGACTCTGTTAACGGAACTGGCAATTCCATCTGGAGAGTCGCGAGAATAAGCTATTGGGTTATACGGATATCTTGTAGAGGACCTCCTTTCCTTATCTTCGGGATAATTATCTATAGGAAGCTCATTAATCTGAGCAAGTTTATCCCACGTCGCCTCCATACTATCGATATAACTGCTTAGAGAACATGTCGCCTCGCTCCTTATTTGGGGGGGAAGGGAAAGTAACCTCAGTTTTCATTACCTTATAATTGGATAGAATAAGTCGACGAACAATGTTATGAACCATACTTGAATGGTTATAGGAAATGAAATAACACAAGTTGAAGAATGTGAGGTTGAAGATGAGAAAGCGAATGAAAGTTTAAGATACAACTAGAGAAATGAAATTTGCTTATGAACAGTACCTTATATATGAACAATTCATCCTCATAACTGTAAGTCTGCTTTTGACAATAATGATGCGCTGATTTGGTAGTGGCATGGATTGCTGACATGTGTTTCATGATAGAAATCTGATGGCTGATAACTTTTTGACAATTATTAGGCCTGTAGCAAAATGATGATCTAGGCAATAGATGTTATGCCTCCAATTTCTTGGTTTCTCAAGTGGATGGGAGTTTAGAAATTGTAACCTTTCGACTGGGATGTGATTTGTCCCACTTCCTATCTTACTCGACATCCATTTAAAGAATTAGTCCACTACTTGGCCTTTAGTGTAATATATATATGTCACTTCCTTTATCGACTACTTGAACACAAGAGTTGGGGGGTAAATGTTGATAGTTAGTTTTCGCTCATCTGACATACTCATTCATTTAACCGTCGATAAGTCAAATATTTGAATCTCTTAGCATACCTTTGGAAAGATGACATACGGCATTTATGCTGAGTAGCTTAAATCCATTCCTAGTTTGAATTCAAGCCCATGGCACAAACAGTTAACATAAGCACGGTTATATTACATAATCGCTTGCTTTCTCTACATATCAGGAAAGATGTCAAATCAAGAAGCTTCCACATGACTTAACAGTTACTCCAACAACTACCTTAGACATTACAGCTAGCTATAAATATGGGAAAGAAAACTCTGTAAGATCTCTCTAACACTTCACTCATATACTTTTTATATAAAGTCACCCGACTAACTTAGGCATCGAAGTGGCCATACCGGACTAGCCCTGGTACTAAGTATTTCATTCTCTTTTGTAGGATTTTCCTTGATCCCAAAAGTCACCAACAACACACTTTGTTTTCTTTTACATTTATACAGAACCAAAGATCATCACTACTTTACTTCACTTCATGATCACTTCAAGAACAAGGTACATACCTCGATCTCCATTGTAGTCATAACACAACAAATGAGATTTAGTTATGATAGAGTTTAAGTTTCATGATTGGAAGTATTGGATTGTCTTAATTTACATGCTTTGCTCTTCATTTAAGCATGAAAGGTTTTTGTGATGATTAATATAAAAGTGCTATTTATTCATGTAATTGCAAGATTTAGTGATTAAGCATGTTTGGAATCTCTTTTGTAACAATAATTGTGAAGATTCCATGAAGGATTTCTCAAGAACACAACTACATCATGCATGTACACCAAGTGTTTGACAAAAGTTCCAAATGAGCTATAATGTTATTTCTTCCACACTTGGTTATGGTTTTGGTATAATTCTTTATTTTAAGTGTGGGAAAGCTTTTAGTCAACAAAATATTGACTTGAGACTTCTGTCCTTCTGGATACAAAAATGGCTACAAGAGCGAAATTATAAGTTAAGAGAAAGCTATTGAGAACGAGGATGAGGCGATTGGGGAGATTAAGGAGGTGGAGGAAGTTGTAGAGGAAGAAAGTTTAGATGAGGAAGTGAATGGGGAAGATGACAAGGAAGAGGATGTAGACTTTGAAGAAAATGATGATGATTTAATGGAGATGATGTGGAAAAAGGCAAGGCAATTCATACCAGTTGCTTTAACCATGAAAGTATCAGTTTGTCTACTCTTTTTCCTTTTGTGCTTTTCATTGCTTATTTCATATATTGGGCACAATGTACAATTTAATTATGGGGGAAGGGATAAAGTGATATTTTTGATGTGGTGTTGGTTATAAAGTACTTTTAGCTTTCATGGTGATTTACCCTATACTTGTTGTTACATAGGAATTATTAACCATTATATTACTTATATTTGATTTGCATTCAAATTGAAGAAATAGCAACTTTTTAGGCATAATTTTTTCAATTTTATACATAGTTTTGCTTGATCATATATGACTCTATTACATAATGCTAGAGCTGAATTGTATAATCTATGTAAAGTAGAGTTACATGTTATTTTAGCTTAGATTTTAGACTTAAGATTAAGGCAATGTCATTAGTTAGGAGTTAGTTATTCTTATTTTTAAGCCTACTTTATTGTATACTCATTCCTTAGAAATTTTTAGAGCCTTATAATTTATAGTAAATGAACAAATGAAACTTGTTTCTTGAAAATCCCTTGAAAAAGTAATTTAGTTGGAGGCAAGAAAGAAAAAAAAAAAGGAAGAGAAAAAGGAAATGAAATGAAATAAAGTTATTTGTGATAAAGAAAAGTCTTCTATCTTATTTTCTTGGTTTTTATTTATGGATTTCTTTACTCCCTTTGTAGTTTGTGTGTTGTATATAATCATGAATTAGTTTTTATTGTTGGGATATTGGATTGATGGATTTTTTATATTTTTATATTAAATATTTGAATATTGGTATTCTTAATATTCTTATCATCGAGCTCGACATGTCAAGAGATTTGTGAGGAGGTGAGTTGAGCTAGATGATGTAAAAGAGTATGGGGAGGAGGAAGAATAGTATGAAGGATTCAAAGAGTATGAGCTCCATGCCCTTAGTGTAGTTGAGCATCTTAAAGTGTAGATTCCGATCTATAATGGGTCTAGTGGTGTTGATGAATACCTGGACTGAGAGAAGAAGATTAAAAAGATATTTAAATTTTATGATTACGAGGACTTGATGCGTATTTGAGTAGCTGCTTTAGAATTTTTTAAATATGTAGCAATGTGGTGAAAGAAGTTGTAGAATGTACGTTAATGCGCCCGACATGAAATCCAAACCTGGAATGAGATGAAGATAGTTTTGAGGAGTAGATTTGTGCTAGAGCATTATGAACAAGATACCTTTTGACATCTTTAGGAACTTAAATAAGGCAGCCAATTTATGGATGAATATGTCTAGCAGTTCCAACTACTAATGATACGCTATGATGTTAATGAACTTGAAGTTAGAATAGTAGCATGGTTCATTTCTAGACTAAGATCAAAAATTGGTAATATAATGGAAGTATAGAGGCTTGGAAATCTAGATGAGACCATCCAAGTAGCATAAAGGGTCAAAAGATAGAGGAGAAATCAGATTACCCGAGTACTGAGCAACTGACCTAGCTTGTTGAGCAAAATCGATATGTTGAGCTAACCTAGATATGATTGAGCTTAGTACAGTTCTGAGGTTGACTGTCGAGGTAAGACTAAGTTCAAGGAGCCTGATGTGGAGAAGGATTAAGGTTAGAGCTCAGGAAGAAATACCCAAGAGACAATGTGCTTCAAGTGCCTTAGATTTGGACATGTAGCTAATCAATGTCCCAACTGATGTGTCATGACCATTAAGGGAGAGAGCCCTTAGTTTGAAGTGGAGAGCGCGAGTGAAGGAGAAGAAGAGTTATATGTTAATCATTTGTTAGATGAGTTTCAAGAAGACTCTGATGCCTTAACTTGACCTGAGATGGGAGATTATTGTTTGGTCGTACGGAAATCTCTTAATAGCTTTGCTTTTGATGAGAATGAATAGAGAGAGAATCTATTTCACACAAACTACTGAGTTGGTATGCCTAAGAGCTCAATTATCACTAGGACTTACTGGGGCGGACTTGAACTGAAATGGGTTCTTCGAGATATCGAAGAAAATTAGAGGGAAATGGTCCACAATCGAATAAGAGTAGCTAGCATGAAGCTGCTTAGAGGATGTGACTCACCAATGAACACAACACAACTTGACACCTCACTTGATATGATGTATAAGTTAATGTCAAGGTCCACTCGCCATTAATCCTGAGCTACTCGACAAGATTAGATAAGAGTATAGGGGGTATGGACTTAGAGAGGATTGTCTTACAAGAACAGAGTATTCAGTATTAAGGTGTAAGTTATCTTCGGCTTACAAGAGAAAAGGACTATTTATAGTAAGTTCCTAGGGTAGCATTACAAATAAAGAAATTACAAGAAAGTATTTACAAAGAGGGGATTCTTAGTACATACGAAAAGGCTAAAAAGGACAATAAACCAAAAATGGAAAAGTAGTTAAATGTTAGACGAGGTGGACAGGTGGCAGTATAGCAATGGTCCCATATGAATATTTATGAGCACAGCAGGCAGAAAGGGTCAAAATGTCATGGTACTAAAGGGGCTGAGATGAGAGAGATGGTGGTATGTCGAGAGAAAACTACTCAGCTGTTTAAGTGAGTTTCTCATCACTCAGTAAGTAATTCTCGGTAGCAGTTGGTCAAAGTACTCGGTATAGGGTCCTTGGTAAGGGAATGGTTGGAATCATCACTACCGAGTGTACAGATCAATGTATGACAATGTGGGGAGCTTAGGGCGTTTAACTACCTTTCTTCGATGTATAGTTTATCATCATCAGCAGGTTACCGAGAGAGAATTCTTCAGGAAAGGGATTGGAGGCCTCGGAGGTACGCGCAAGTAATGGGACCGCTGACCGACAGTGTATCAATTTCCCAGGGTTGTTAAAGATTTACTCTCAAATCTTAGCCTTTGTCATCATCGGGCACATATGGAGTTAAGTCGACAACGTTGAATGTGGTGGATACGTCGAAACCTTCAGGTAGCTTAATTTCGTAGGCATTATCATGAAGGTACCTCAGGATCTTATAAGGTCCATCCACTCGCGAGTAATGGGATCGCTGATAGGCAGTACATCTGTAAGCCCCTAAAATTTTCGATTTAGCTTTTGAAATAGACTCGAGTATGTTAGATAATTTAGGAGTTGACAAGGCTAATGAAAGTAAAAACTCTAAAAGAACTAATCAATCGTATATGAAACTTTTCTACCCTAAATGTATGTAAACACTAAAGATTTCATTCAAAAGTGATAAAAACCCTAAAATGATAACCTTAAAGACATATAAGCATTAATTCATCATAATATATCCTAAAACCCTAATTGATGATATAACCTTCATACCTTGCCAAATCATTAGTGAAAGATTAGAGATGACTTTCAATCATGCATATATATTCAGAATCCTTAAGTAATCCTTTAGAAATTAAGATAATGAATCATAGATTACATTTATCTCCTAAGTATATGATTAAGATAGTATTACATAGAGTTAGGGATATAGTTGAAGCTTAGGTTAAATGTAGTGAACATTAACACCCTAATTGACACTTTTAATATTATTTAAACTAAATAGCTTACCAAATGATGTATATGGGATATAAATACCTAAAGTAAGACCTCATCATCTATTCTTACTAATCAATTCACCAAATGCCTCATTTCCTTAATTTTTTCCTTAATTTTCCCTAATTACTACATTATGTATACAAAATGGCATATGCTTTTGGAAAGTTGACCAAGTCAACACATGTTGACTAAGGTCAAAAGGTTGACTAAGTCAACAATTAGAAAAGTCAACAAAAGATACTAATGAATAAGAAAATATCTATCCATCTCATGATTTCTTTCCTTTTCTTTTCTTTTCCCTTCTTTTCCTTAATTGTAGTCCACTTCTTTTCTTCTAGACCCCATCATCTTCTTCATTCCAAAAGCAAAACAAAACAAAAAGAAACAAAGCAAACCCCACCTCCATTGCTGTAACACTTCCTCTCCCCTTTCACTTTCAAAACTTTCCACTTTGTCTCCATATATGTTATATGTGATCATGTAGAAGAAGGCATAAGGTTTCCACCTTTAAGTGTAGAAGGATAAGAATCATGATGTAGAGGAAAGAAATACATGTGTATATGCCCTTAAGTATATGTACATAAGGATATACTAGAAGAATACAAGTATGGGGATCTTTGTACATAAGTATTTACTATATACATAACCTAAACTAAGACAAATGCTCACTATACATACCTATACTATACTAAATACACACTTAAAAACACAAAAGAATAAAATTAGGAAGGTTTTCTTAAGAGGAAAATTTGGCACACGAAATTTGTACAAAAATATGTATATGATCGTATAGGTATATGAGTATATATATAAGTATAAATACGGTATAAGTATATGTATAAGTATACTAGTATACATATAAGTATAGTAAGGGTATAAGTATATAGTAAGGGTATAAGTATATAGTAGTTTATGTGAAGTGTATATAAGACTTTTAAATATGACATAAGTATAAGGTAAGGCATATGTAATTAAGTGATGAGGTAAGCAATGATATAATTAAAAGATGACATAAGCCATGACATAAGCGATTGATGATGCAAGAGATGACATAAGCATAGGTTTATAAAATAAGAAATAAGAAGAGTGCATATTAACTAGGTACATAAATTAGTAAACCCTAATACACTTCCTAAATTGGATTACACTTAATTAAGTACATGAATTAGTAATAGCAAAGTAAAATTCTAAGTATAAGAATTTAAGGGTTAACTAAATCATTAAGTATAAATAAAGGATATAAATATAAGCAATAAGAGTAATTAAGTTTTCATAATTAAAATTTCTATAAATTTAGTCCATATCGTAAAACACGGGTCTTAATGTCCAAAACGGACATCACGACGAAAAACGACTATAAATTCATAAATATTAGAAATAGAACAAAAAAGTTACATACGATTAATAATAAAGTCTAACAGGATAAAAGTTAATAATAATTTAAGTAGAATTAGGTATATTACTAGTTAATTCAATTACTTACTAGCATTATTATATCGTAATGATTAGGTGATCCCGAAGTGGGCAAGGATCTCCCGATTGATTACTACGACTAGAGCGAGTCATCATGGCCGAGTGAATATTTCCATATGATTCCATGCTTGTATGTAATTATAGATAGTGAACTTAAATGTTATTGTTAATTGACTACTGTGTAAGGTCGGGAAACACTTGTGTATGTTATTATGTGTTGAGTTGTGAACTTACCTTAAGTACAGATAATACTTTGTTTGTTGCATGATAGTATAAAAATGATTGTGTGTACTATGAAATGGTCACAACATAATTTGAACTTAATTATACTCGGCTTATAAAAAGAAATTGGAACATGATTAACATGCATTGCATAGACACAATTCTAGCCGTCACATTATATGGAGGTAAAGAGAGGCCATTCGGGGGTTGTTATTATTAATTTATTGGTTCTGTATGGAGCACTCGTACAAAATGACCTTACCCTGGCCCGCAGGAACATTAGGTATTAGAGGTGCCAACCACTTAGCTAAGGGTCGAGTCCAGAGGCCTCCATTTTTGGGTGAGTATGGATTGCGGGGGCCCATTCATGATTATACTAGAACTTGGTTTTTATGAAAATAAAAGACTTATTTGCTTTAAGTACGGAACGTGGAGTTCCATAGTAAAGTAAGTTCTAGTATAATACCTGGATCTGATTGGTGCTGTATATACTCCAACTTTAACTTCGGAGGGTGTTAAATCTGAGTTACGTATATGAACTAGTTAACTATACGTATTGTTTGGCATTCTATTTGATCATTCATCCATATGTGTAAATATAATGTATTTATAACTTGCCCGTGGTGTGGCTGAGGGTTTTGCTCACTAAGCTTAGGCTTATACCCTCTTAGACTTTTGCTGCAAGATAACTTGTTCATAAAGGTTGGCTGGGGAATGCTATGGTGTGGTTGAGGGTTTTGCTCACTAAACTTAGGCTTATACCCCCTTTGACTTTTGCTGCAAGATAACTTGTTCGTAGAGGCTGGCTAGGGGATGCTACAGGTTAGGTTGGGGAGTTGGGTAAGAGCAAGCTATCCTGTGTATTGAGAGAGATCAGTTTATGTAGACTCTTACTTATGTACTTATGTTTTACTAGTATTATAAACTTTGATATACTCAATTACTATGTATTGTAAGCTTTGTAGTTCAAATTTTATATAAATATGTTTGTGTGATGATATCATATGAATCTGTATGTTCTTGGGAAACTAGTGGTTGTAGAGCCTTATATATTGTGTGAAAAGTTCATGATTGGAAGGGTAACCAATCAGGGGTTCTTCGTACAATATACGATGTCTGCCACGACTAAGCTATCCTTAATTTGTGACAGCATCAATTTCTTGGGATTGTTGAAGATTTGCCTTCAAATCTTGGCCTTCATCATCATTAGGCACATATGGAGTTAAGTCGGTGACGTTGAATGTAGTGGATATGCTAAAACCTTCGGGTAGCTTAATCTTGTAGGCATTATCGTTAAGATGCCTCAGGATCCTATAGGGTCCATCCGCTCTGGGTGATACTTTGTTCGTTCATTCTTTTGCTAGGGAAGCATTCTTTGCTAAGATGGATCTGGACAAGGTCCACAAGAGCATAAATGATTCGTTTCCTTCCGCGGCTTCCCATTTCCTTTTATCTAGCTACAGTTTTGGTCAATTGTTCAGCAATTCTTTGGTGTAACTTGTGAAACTCCTTAGCATATTGTAGGCCGGATTAACTCTCCCCTTATGTAGATGGATTATTAACTAAGTCTAAGGGTAAGTTCAGGTTAAGTCCATAAACAACCTCAAATGGTGATGTTCCAGTAAAGTTGTGAGTTGAGCGATTATAGGCAAATTTAATGATGGGTAGGCATAAATCCCAGTTATGAGAGTTCTTTCCAATAGTGGCACACAGGAGACTACTGACAGTTCTGTTAACTACTTCAATTTGGCAGTTTGTCTGAAGGTAGCAAGAGGTACTGAACAGGAGCTTAGTGCCAAGTTTTTTCCATAAGGTTTTCCAAAAGAAGCTTATGAATTTCAAATCACGGTCAGACACAATACTTCTCGGCACTTCATGTAGTTGCACAATTTCCTGTAAAAAGAGGTTAGTAATGAATAAAGCATCATTAATCTTGTAGCAAGGAATGAAGTGGCCCATCTTGCTAAACCGATTGACTACCACCATGATCGAATTGTGTCTTCTCAATGTGTGGGGAAGATTGAGCATGAAATCTATGCTTATATCGATCCATGGCCGCTTAAGAATTGGTAGGGGCGTGTATTCTCCATAGGGCTCTCTCCTCCCTTTAGCATACTTATACAAATTGCACCCCTCAAGTATTCGGTGCACATCCATCCCAAGCCAATAAAAATGCTCCTTCATAATTTCAATCGTTCTCCTTTCCCTAAAATGGCCAGCTAAACCATCGGCATGAGCTTTTCGAACCAGTAGCTCCTTTACAAAATCACTCGGCACGCACATCTACTTGCCCTTCATTAAGAACCCCTCACTCAAGTAGAATCTGTCCATAGCTCCTTTATCACTACACTTGGCTACTAAAGGCCCAAAATGTAGGTCATGCTCATTTTGATCAGGTAGAGTGCTAAATCTAAGCACTTTAGCTTGCAACGTCATGATGAGGGTATGACGATGAGAAAGTGCATCAGCCATTGTATTAATGCTTCTCTTCTTATACTTGATGACATAGCAAAAGGTCTCTAGGAACTTGACCTACTTGGCATGATGTCGAGAAAGCTTTTGCTGCCCGTGAAGATGCTTGAGAGATTCATGATTAGAATAGATGATGAATTCTCTCGGTAACAAGTAATGCTACCAGTTCTAGAGTGTATGGACAAGGGCATAGAACTCCTTATCGTAGGTTGAGTAATTCAGGCCAGCATTTCAAAGTTTTTCGCTGAAGTAGGTAATGGGTCAGTGATCCTGCATAAGTACATCACCAATGCCAACATCATCATATTCAATCTTAAAAACCTTCTCGAAATCTAGTAGGGCAACTATTGGAGCAAACGTCAGCTTACACTTTACATCTTCAAAACTCCTCTAAGCCTTTTATGTGCATTTAAACTCAACATTCTTCTTGGTTAATTCAGTCAATGGCACAATTATGAAGCTAAAGTTTTGGATAAATCTTTGATAGAAAGAGGCTAAGCTATTGAAGCTCCTGACTTTGGCTACAGTTGTCAGCATAGGCCACTCATTAATAGCCTTGACCTTTTCCTCATCAATGTGAACACTCCCTGAAACAACATATTCGAGGAATACAACCTCGTTTTGACAAATTGCGCATTTCTTCAGGTTGCCGAATAATTTCTCGGCATGGAGTATGTTAAACACCAAGCTCAAATGTTTGATATGAACAAGAAGGTTGGTACTGTAGACCAAAATGTCGTCAAAATAAACCACAATGCATTTGCCTATCAATGCTTGAAGTATATGATTCATGAGTCACATGAATGTATTCGGGGCGTTAGTTAAACTAAATGGCATAACCATCCACTCAAATAGACCACCCAGAGTCTTAAAGGCTGTTTTCCATTCATCTCTTAGTCTCATTCGTATTTGATGATAGCTACTGTAAGCCCTAAAGCTGAGCCAATTGACCGTAGGATTGAACGTAGAGCATAAGGTTTTGGGCGATCGGTTAAAGAATCCGATCAAATCCAAATTATAAATTATTAAGAGAAATATTAGTAAAAATGACCCCGTAAACTTGAATTTAAGAAAATAAGTAATAAAATAGAAAACTATAAAATTTTCAAATTTTAAGTGTAATAATTGCTAATTACTGAAAAGGCGAAAAGTGTAATCTAATAACTAATAAATTACTAGAGATAGATTATATGTATACTAAAAATTTTAGAATGACCAAAATAATAATTAGAAATGTTCACATGTACCCTACATGTATTTACGTGTAGATAAAAATACGCGAAATTACCTAAATTGGCCAAAAACTTAGTAAATAATTAAAGAAAATTATAAATTAATTGTGAAAAAATCAGAAAAAAATCAAAAGGGTGTGGAATGATGCAAATCTAGTCGTGGCAAGTCAGAATCGAAAAAGGAAAAATTAACCAATTAAATTAAGACAACACAAAAGCCAAAAATTAAGGGAAAAGGCAATTATCTTGTCCAATTTAATGCATAATAAATCCCCTAAAGCTCTATAAATAGCAAGAAAAATCACGGAGCTCATTTGGGTAGTTTTGAAAGTGAAAAAAATAGAGAGAGGCAAAAATTGAGAGAAAAATTTGGGTTAGAAAAAAATTAGGAAAAACTGTGCAATTAGGGCCTTTAAAGGGAACCCCCACCAGACGAGCAGCTGGAAGTAGACGGTCACGACCACCACACGGTGGTGGCAGCGCCCAAGCCTACCGATAAGGCCACGGCGGCCAGCGGTGGCTGAAGCCACCCAGATCGGTGAATTCGATTTCTAGCCCGATTCTTGTGTAATTTTATAAAAATAGTAAATATTATTATAAAATTATGAATTTTGTTATTCTAGAATATTTTTGTATGTGCTTTTTAGGGAAAATATTATTTTGATGAAAATATGTCTCATAATATATGATTCTTAAGAAATCGTGCAAAACCGAGCATATTTCGATTTAGAAATAAATGACCTTTGGAGTGTAGTTTCGAGCCCAAACTTTTTGTGTAGATTACTTAGATGATCTAGAACAGTGCTATGAAGCCCATTTTCAAAAATTAATTTTTTAAATTTTTAGATAATTTTTAAGCCCTAAAATGAGGCATAAAATGGGTAATTTAGGGTTAATTAAGTAATTAAATGATTAATTACTGATTTAGTGAATACTTATATGTTTTAGGATGTTGAAATCTGATAGAGTATGATACTTGTAGCATTTAGGGTGTTAGACATAATTATTAGGTTAATTGTGTAGTAAATGATTAATAGGGAAAAATAGTTAACTTTAAGTTAATTTTGTAAATTAGTGAAATTAGGAGTAAAATCTTATTTAGGATGAATTTAGACATTTTGAAATCATAATTAATGTTTAGGAATGGTAATTAAAGTGACAGAAATATTAGAAGTGCATTATGTACATAATAGGCAATAATACATAATATGTAATTTTTGAAAATATAATAAATAGAAAATACTAGAATAAAAATTGATATTTTGATAATAATAAAAATGTATAATAAATTTATATGAAAAATATAAAAATTTCTCACATTAGGAGTGAATTCGGTACACTAATATGAATTTAAGTGTACCGGATAAAATAAATACTGACTAGGGACAATGATGGTATTTAAGAGATCGGGAAGTAATGTGATTAATTTCACATTATGGGTTGAAATGAATTTCTAGGGTTAGAATATAAAACATTACTTAGAAATCGAACTAGAACCTAATTTAGAAATCGATGTGAAAACTGAACCCGAACCTAACTCCAAACCTAAAATAATTGTAAAGGCCTTAAGACCTAAATAATTAGGCATATTAAACCCTAAACAAAACATAACAATAAGCGTTATAGGATAAAATGAACCTATAATAGTTATATGAAAAACTGAAACCACGTTTGTGTTATAGGGATGATCGGTGATGGCCTGAGCACATTGGACCTCGAGTGAGTGAGCGAGGAGTCGAGGTAAGTTGGGGTTAATACGATGCTATATTTTGGAGGCTTAAGATTATGCTTGGTTATGCTTGTTAGATAGTTGGATGTTTACATGTGCTTGATTATGGGTGATGATATGATTATGTTGTTGCTCTGGCATGTATTGTATGAAATGATTGATCACCCTAAACTGGACTTAATCAAATATACGACCAGTAATTATAATCGAACATGCATGGCAACCCGTTAGGGGAACTTAGGACTCTCCGGCTAAATACTGACCCCTTTGAAAGGGATAGCGCAAGATTGCAAAATGGTCCCTTCTTCATCCTCAGTCGAACTAAGTGATAGGAGAGGAGGTCGCGACGAGGGTGAAGACAGTGGTTCGAAGGTAGTCGCGGGAGGAGCGAGGTCTCCATTACACAAGCCTGGGTTTAGTCGCGAGCTATTGTATTAACGGCAACTCGTCAACCCGGATTAGAGCGGGTGCAATTTCTCTAATCTCACGACGGGCCGGACAACGTCGTGCGATGGCATTTGCTTGCACATGCATGGCACCTAATAAGTGATTGAAAACCTTGTTGTGTATATGGTATAGTTTTAAGTCCTCCATCTTAACTTATTGAGCTGTAGTTGCTCACATCCCTATAGACGTCGTGCAGGTGCTGGCTAAGAAGCGGCAAACAACTACTCTGAAGCTAGCGATTGCTGAATCTTGGGGAGTGAGGAAAAACCTTTGAAGAACAAACATATATTTTTAAGGTCTAAGTTTTTATTTTAGAATTATTTTTCATTTCTGAATGATGTAATAACTAGGAAATATATTAGAGAGAAATATTATAAACTTTAATTACAATAATTGAATTATAGCATATATATAATTCCTCACTTTTACAGGTAAATGATTTATTTAAATTACAAACTGTTTATTTCAAAGCTGGTTAGTCGTGGACGCCTAGTGTAAATCAGGTCTAAGATAGCGGTTGTAAGGCCAACTTCTATCTTATAATGGTTTACACGGCGGGGCTATTACGACTCTACCACTTCGGGGCGTGACAGCTACTCTTTAGATTTATTTTCGAAAAGATGATTGCACCATGCAACTGATCGAGCATGTCATCTAATCACGGGATCGAGTATCGGTACTTAACAGTAATCTTATTGATAGTACGACTGTCAATATACATCCTCTATGATATATCTTTCTTTGGTACTTGCATGGCTGGGACGGCACATGGCCTCATGCTTTCACGGACATATCTGCAATCCACCAACTCATCAACTTACTTTTTCAGCTCGGCTGCCTATTTAGGATTGAGTCTATAGGTGGGTCGATTTGGTAGGGCTACTCTAAGTTGAAGATCGATGCAATGCTTAACTCCTCTCAAGGGAGGTAATCCTTTCGGCATCTTGGATGGAAATAGGTTGACAAATTCTTGAAGTAGTTGCAGCACTTTGGTAAGTAAGTTCTCCGCCTCTCTAACCTCTACAAATCTCCTGACTAAGAGGAGTACATAGTCCTCGGGTTTGACCTCATGCAAATTGAGCTCGAGAAATCACTAAGGACTTTCATACAAATTAGCTATAAAAGTACTGAGAGATCGCTGAACAACAAAGCAATACTCAACACTACCCTTAAGGGATATCTTAGCTCCCGAATCTTCCTCAAATTCTTCCAACATCTGATCGGTTACCACTTCTTCCTCTCCTTCACTCGCACTTTCTACTTCAAACTGGGGCATATCTCCCTTTATGGTCATGACCCGGTGGTTCGGACATTGACTAGCCACGTATCCATAGCTAAGACACTTAAAACATTTGATTTCTTGGGTTTTTGGTCTTAAGCTCTGACCTTGGTCTCTTTAGATCTTAGGTTCCTCAGTCTTGCTCTTACCTCAGCCCTTATCCGGTCAGCTTGGCATGTGACCTTAGCGTTTAACCTTGGATTTGTTTGATGCCATATCACTCCTTGCCCTACTTAGCAAGCCATTCCTACTTAGCATCATTGTTCTGTTATTCAACATTTGGCTAGCCTGGTTCCACTGTTGCCTTTCAACTCTCTAGGCTACACGAACTGTTTCATCTAGAGTTGTAAGGCTCTACAATTCCACAATGTAACCAATCTCAGCTCAGAGTCTTGAGATGAACCATGCTATAGTTTGGTTCTCAAGCTCATCAACATCACATCGTATCATGAGTAATTGAAACTCTCGGATATAGTTGTCTAGGAATCTGTTACCTTGCCTCAAGTCTTGGAGTCATTAGAAAGTGTCTTGCTAGTAGTGTTTGGGAATGAACCTACTTCTCAGAACTCTCTTCATCTCGTTCCATGTTCAAACTTCACATCAGGCCCTCAGACGAACATTCCGTAGCTTCTTCCACCACATTGCTACATACCTAGAAAATTCTAATGCGGCTACCCTAATGTGGATAGCATCTTCGTAATCGTAGAAGTTGAATATCTTTTCGATCTTCTCTTCCCAATTGAGGTAGTCCTCAGCATTACCAGACCCATTGAAGCTCAGAATCTATACTTTAAGATGCTCGGCACCTCTTGGTGCTCTGAACTCACGCTCATCCATCCTATCATACTGGTCTTCTTCCTCTTCGTACTCTTCCACTTCGTCCAACTCTAACCTTCTTCTCATGACTCTATTAGCATGTTGTAGTGGTGTTTGGTTCATAGGAAAGGCTTCTAGAGCTCGCTCATTCATCTGCCTCCTCGACCTATCTCTCGTTTCTCGGCCTTGCTCAATAACTCTTTCATGTGGTCTAGCCTTTAAGACCCTGTTTACTAAGATAGCCAAGTTGGCCACAATAGTAGCAAGAACTTGTATCTGCTCATTAGTAGTACGTGGTGTTTGTTGGTCAACTCGACCATAATCATGAGCATCACTCTCGACATTATGAATCTCTCCCTATACACTAAGGTTTGACATTATTAATATAAGCTTCAGCAATGATACTTCACGCAAATGCTTTCTATATACAAATATCTCGAACAACAGACACAGCAGACTAACACTACACAACTCTCGGTCTAAACCTCAAGCTCTGATACCAGGAATATATGGTGTGCGTAGGAGCTGAGTTATCACTAGGACTTACAGGGGCAGAATTAAACTAAAATGAGTTCTTTGAGATATCGAAGAAAATTAGAGGGGAACGATCTACAATCGAACAGCAGTAGCTAGCATGAAGCTGCTCGGAGGATGTGACTCACTAACAAACACAATACGACTTGACACCTCACTTAATATGATGCACAAGTTGATGTGAAGGTCCACCTGCCACTAATCTTGAGCTACTCGGCAAGATAAGAGTGTAAGGGGTATGGAATTAGAGAAGATTGTCTCACAAGAATAGAGTATTCGGTATTAAGATGTAAGTTATTTCGGCTTACAAGAGAAAAGGACTATTTATAGTGAGTCCCTAAGGTAGCATTATAAATAAAAAAATTACAAGAAAGTATTTATAAAGAGGGAATTCCTAGTACATATGAAAAGGGTAAAAAGGACAACAAACCAAAAATGGAAAAGTAGTTAAATGTCAGACGAGGTGGATAGATGGCAGTGTAGCATTGGTCTTATATGAATATTCTCTGAGCACAGCAGGTGGGAAGGGTCAAAATGTTGCAGCACTAAAGGGGCTGGGACGAGAGAGATGGTCATATGCCGAGAGGAAACTACTCGGCTGTTTAAGTGAGTCTCTTGTCACTCAACAAGGGATTCTCGGCAGCAGTTAGTCGGAGTACTCGGCACAGGGTCTTCGGCAAGGGAATGGTTGGTATCATCACTACCGAGTGTATAGATCAATGTATGACAATGTGGAGAACTTAAGGAGTTCAACCACCTTTCTTTGATGTATAGTTTCTCATCATCAACAGGTTGTTGAGAGAGAATTCTTTGGGAGAGGGATTGGAGGCCTTGGAGGTACGCAAAAGTAATGGGACCGCTGATCTGTAATGCATCATGAGTGAATGGCAAACTATGTGCTTTGATTATTGACGAAGGGAGTTGTACCAATGTAATAGCACACAAAGTAGTAAAGGCTCTAAAGTTGCTGACTTACCTAAGGTTCACTAGCTAAACGAGAAGGGAGGTCTACCTGTTGCTAAGTAAGTCAAAGTGCCAATCACTGTTGGTGACATATACAGGGCTATGTGTGCTTCACACATACTACTAAGCTAACCATCACTTTTTGATCGCAAGGTACTCCGTGATGGGTATAAGAACACTAATATGTTCTAGAAGGATGAGAAGAATGTTGTATTGACCCTAATGAGCACTAAAGAAGTTTAGGAGTCACAAGAGAAGATTTTTAGATCACTATAGAGGAAGTCCTTAGTGATTTCCTAAGCCTAACTCTCTAAAGATGTCAAGGAGGAAAAATGTATACTCTTATTGGTTAGAAGATTACTCGAGTTGAAAGAGACCGAAGCCTTACTTGCCGAGGTGTAAGCATTATTGCAGGAGCATGCCGACTTTTTTCTTATCGAGTTACTAAAAGGATTGCCTCTGTTAGAAGCATAGAGCATTGCATTGACCTCCAACTTGGAGCTGCTCTACCTAACCGACTTGCTTAGAGCCTCAATCTCGAGCATGCTGTTAAGCTGAAAAAATAAGTTGACAAGTTGATTGAGTGATGAAGAAAGATGGCTCATAGAGAATGTGCATTGATAGCTAAGTAATAAACACAATCACTATTAAGTACTGGTATCTGATCCCACGATTGGATGATATGCTTGATGAGTTGCATGGTGTGCAAGTATTTTCAAAAATTGACCTAAAGAATGGCTACCACCAAATTCAAATGAGACTTAGAGATGAATGGAAGACTATTTTCAAAACAAAGGACAGTCTATTCGAGTAGATGGTGATGTTGTTTGGTTTAACGAATGCATTAAGCACCTTTATGCTACTCTTGAATCATGTTTTTAGAACTTTGATTAGCAAATGAGTTATAGTTTACTTTGATGATATTTTGGTATATAGTGCTGACCTCATTTCTAATGTTGTGCACTTGAGATCTGTATTCGATATCCTCTATGTCGAACAATTGTATGGTAATTTGAAGAAATGTGTATTCTATTAGAGTGAGGTAGTATTCCTTAATTATGTTGTTTATAAGGGAGGTATTAGAGTTGATGACATGAAATTTTGAGCTATTCTCAAATGGTCGACATTGACTAATGCTACCGAAGTAAGGAGTTTTCATGGTCTAGCTTCATTTTATCAAAGATTCATTTGGAACTTTAACTCCATAGCTACCCTATTGATTGAGCTAATAAGGAAAAACTCTAAATTCAAATGGGTTGAGAAAGATAAAAGGAGTTTTGAGGAGATTAAACCTAAGTTAACCTTTACTTCAGTGTTAGTACTGCCTAACTTTGATTAAGTTTTTGAGCTAGAATGTGATGCATCTAGAGTCGACATTGGAGTTGTTTTTATGCAAGAGCACCGACCAGTTGCATATTTTAGTAAGAAGCTCAGAGGCACCACATTGAATTACTCAACATATGATAGAGAGTTCTATGTCCTTATCTAAGCACTTCAGAACTGGCAACATTGTCTACTTCCAAGAGAGTTTATTATCTATACAGACCATGAGTCCCTTAAACACCTCTGAGCCCAACAAAAACTTTCTCGATGTCATGCTAAATGGGTTGGGTTCTTAGAAACCTTTTGCTATGTCATCAAGTATAAGAACATAAGTTCTAATACTATGGTTGATGCCTTTTCTCATCGACATATTCTAATTACCACATTATAGGCTAGGATACTTAAGTTCGGTACCCTGCCTAATTAGTATGTGTATGACCTATACTTTGGACCATTAGTGGCCAAGTGTAATATTGGAGGAGTCATAGATGGGTTCTATCTGAGCTAAGGATTTTTTATGAAGGCAAGGTAAGTCTATATGCCAAATGATTCTACTAGGGAATTACTCATCCGATAAGCCTATGTTGGCAGCTTAACCAGCCATTTTGGCAAAAAGAGAACAACCGAGATGTTAAAAGAGCACTTTATTGGCCAGGGATGATGAAGGATGTACGCAAAATTCTTAAACAGTGTGAGTTGTGCAAGTGAACCCAAAGGAAGGAAGGAACCTTATGGAGATTATACACCTCTAACCATACCTGAGTGGCTTTGGGTCAATTTAAGCATAGATTTCATGCTTGGCCTACCTAGATCACCTTGGAAACATGACTCTATTATAGTGGTGGTCAATCTATTCAATAAAATGAGCCACTTCATCTCTTACCACAAATCCAACGATGCTTTATTTATTGCTAAACTCTTTATGCAAGAGATCATATAATTGCATGGAATTCTAAGGAGTATTGTTTCTAATCATGATTCAAAGTTCATAAGCTTCTTTTAGCAAACACTATGGAAGAAGCTTGATACAAAGCTCATGTTCAATACTTCTTGCCATCCATAGATAGATGGCTAGATAGAAGTTGTGAACAGAACAATAGGTAACCTCCTTTGAGCTATTGTTAGGAAGAATCTACATGATTGGGATCTCTGCTTGCCTATCATTGAATTCACTCACAATCACTCCACTCATGGCTCGATAGAAAGGATGCCCCTCGAGGTCATCTATAGACTTAACCTAAACTTGCTATTGGATATGGTTATCAACTCACTTCCTTAGGAGTGAGTCAGACCAGCTTGTAGTACGTTGAGGAGTTTCGGGCTTTGCATAAGAAGGTTGCTGAACAATTAACCATGACAATAGCCCAATAAAAAGAGTAAGGAAGCCAAGATAGGAGGTGAGTTGCATACAACCCAAGTGACCTTGTTTAAATCCACCTTAGCAATGAATGATTCCTAAGGAAGAGGATAAACAATTTATCACCACGGTTGGATGGGCCTTTTAAGATCCTTCAATGTAACAATGATAAAGCTTATGAGCAAAAACTACCTAAAGGATATGGAGTGTCTTCCACTTTTAATGTTGTTGGCCTGATACCTTATGTGCCGAAAGAAGAAGAAGAAGACTGAGATTTGAGGGCAAATCTTTAACAACCTCGGGGAACCGATGGACTGCCGACCTCTAGACCTCTCACTTGCGCCCTCCTCCAAAGCCTATAATCTCTTACAAGAAGGATACTTTCTAGTCAGCCTATTGAAGATGAGCTTTTGTATATGGAAGAGTTATGGATAAACTCTCTAAGGTCCCAACTTGGATACACTATGAAAGGAATTTGACAATTGGGCCTTTAACTCACAGCCGAGCTTAAGGGTTAGAGGGACTGGTGAGGTGAATTCTCTCGCTCCAATCGACTCATGCCAAAGCCAAGTTTCTCCTTGCTGCCGATTAACTCTATATGCCAAGTTATATGACTACCCACCTCTCGAAGGTTGTGTGCCAACTTGTAGAATGTCGAGACAGCAGCCAAACCTCGTGTGTTTACTTAACCATGTTCAAGTCAACCAATTGTTCAGCATCACTCTTGTCAAGAGGCTAAAAGAGCTACCTTGGACTAATCCTCATCCTCAGTCACCCTTACTTAAACAACTAATATGCTCATACTCTTTTTTCCTCTTCCTCCAATGGCATCGCCAATGCATCACTGCCATGTGTACAAGACTACATATAGAATTTACTACACTAATCATTATTTTTTTCTTAACCCTTAAGCAATTGCTCAAGTATAAATACCCTTTGTACTTTTAGTTGCAAGGATTAGATTACTATTAATACACTAAATATTCTTTCTCTTGTAAACACCAATTGTTTACTTTTGTTTTACTCTTATCTTAACCCTTAAGCAAGGCTAGGTGGCGATTAACCTTACTGAACCATCTTGTATGTCATATCTAGCTATGCCATGAGTCCTCGAAAGTTCTATTGGTATGTCATATCCTTTGAAGTTGTTCGTAGGTTTTGCTTACTCTTTCATTCATCTTTCTTCCTTTTGCGAGTTTCCCTCTTACCCTTTTCAAGCTTTCGATAAGCTTAGACCCATCCCTATGACCAACCTTATCTATCCTTAGTTGTGATACGCATTATCTTAGTATCAGAGTGGAGGTTTCATTTGAGTTGTAGAAGTTTGTTTTGAAGTTCTATCTGTACTTTGTTTTGGGTATGTAAAATAGAGAAAGTTTTTTGTGTTAATTTAGCTACTGTGTTTGCTGGTTGTTGAGCTTTTAGTTTGAAGGGAATGTGTGTTGTTGGATTTAGAGAGGTAATGTCAATTGTAGCTCTGACTTGAAGATTTGAGGTTGAGTTTGTTAAAGAAAATGACTGAACTAAGTATCAATGCTAGTGTTGGGGATGACAATAATGGCATTGTTTACCATAGTTGACAATCCTAGGGTACCCTAAGAAGTAATGATGAGAGACTTAATGAGGTAGCTAACTTCTTAGTGGATTTAACTTGAACTGTCCATGCATTAGCTTATTGACCTGCTAAAGTCGTACCTAATACCCCACAAGTTGCCTAATCCGTTAGAGGTTAGAACCCATCTCAACAAGTTTGAGGTAGAGGAGTAGGTGGATGAGTGAGGAGAAGAATTGACTTGGGAGATCTAAGAGAAGAGGATGAGGAAGAGTAATATAAGCAGGAAGAACAAGCTCGAGCACCCTGAGCATCTGAGCATTTGACCATATGAAGCTTTAGATTTCAAGCTTCAATAGGTTTGGAAGTGTGGATGAATACTTGGATTGGGAGGAGAAGGTAGAACGTGTTTTTGACTATTACCAATATGAGGATTACGAGAAAGTGAGAATTGCTGTTATTGAGATCTCCAGGTATGTTACCATGTGGTGGAAGAATTTCTAAGCTATGAGGAGATAAGACCGATATAAATAGATCAATACTTGGCCTGAGATGAAGAGAATACTCAGAAACAGATTTGTACTGGATATTTATTTACAAGACACTTTTACTCGACTTCAGGAGCTGAGGCAAGGAGGCTGAACTGTTGATGAGTACATCTAGGAATTCTAAATGCTTATGATCTACTATAAAGTGGAGGAACCACTGGCGTGAACGATCTTTAGGTTCCTTGCGAGCTTGAGGAATGACATCCGAAACATTGTAGAACTCCAACGATTTACCACAATGGATGAACCCATATGAATTACTCAATAATTAGAAAGGCAAGGAAGAAGCTGAATGTCTATCCGATCGCCGACTAGCCAACCTATTTAGTTAAGCCGACCTGTTCAGGGAAACTACTAAGGTCAATTGAGTGCCGACTCAAATAGATGGGGGGATGTCAAGATTGACTATAAGGGCTAAATAGAAGGTGATGTGTTGACCCGAACGTATGAGAAAGGGTAAGGATTTGGTAGGAATATAAGCCAGATCAAGTGCTTTAAGTGCTAAGGGTTTGGACATATGGCTACTCAATACCCAAACTGAAGAACTATGGTCATCAAGAGAGACATCTCGAAGCTGGAATTAGAAAGTACCGATGAGAAACTAGAGGAGGAGAACACTGTTGAGAAAGAAGTCTCTTAGGAGAATGGATTGATTGAAGAGGATGTGTTTGCCGAGAACTTGGATTAGTTGATCTTGGTTGTTCATCACACAATGAACTTGGAACCTTCATGCAAGGAGGAGTAGAGGAAGAACTTTTTTCACATCACTTGTAGGGTGAATGATCAGGTGTGTGCGCTAATTGTGGATAACAGAAGTTGCACCAATATAAGATCAACCAATTTGATCACAAGGTTAAAGTTGCTAACTATTGCACATTCGAGTTCGTACAAGTTGAATTGGCTGAGTGAGAAGGGAGCACACCTCATGTCACCTAACAAGTACTACTGTCAATCACTATCGAAAATTACTTCAACGAGATTCTCTATGATGTGCTGCCCATGTGCACTTTACACTTGTTACTTGGCTAGCCATGACTATTTGATAGAAGAGTTATCTATGATGAATACAAGAATATGTATGTGTTCGAGAAGGATGGCAAGAAGATTACGTTGAACTCGATGCCATCAAGTGAAGTTAACAAATTGCAAACAAAACTTGCTTGAGGATTGAAGAAGACTCTGATGATGAGTAGAGTAAAGCTCCAAGAGGCTATTAAGGCTGATGTGCTAACCTTCATATTGGTCAAGCATCTATTAAAGTTAAAGGAGTGGGGTGAACTACCCTTGGAAATAAGAGAGTTGCTGGATGAATATGCTGATTTGTTTCTAGAACAATTGCCCAAGGGGTTAGCCCCTATTCGAGGCATATAACATTTTATTGACTTAATACCCAGTACCACCCTACTAAATAAGCCAGCCTATCGAACAAGTCTCAAATAGACATCTGAGCTCTAATAACAAGTCAATGAGCTATTGGAGAGAGGGTATGTTAGGGAGAGTCTTAGTCCTTATGCTATTTTGGTGCTTCTAGTGCTAAAAAAGGATGGTACCTAGTGGATGTATATTGACAGTCGAGCTGTGAATAAGATAACGATCAAATATAGGTCTCCTATCCCCAGGTTAGAAGACATGATGGATGAATTGAATGGTGCTAAGGTCTTCAGTAAGATTGATTTGAAATATGTCCATCATCAAATTCGCATAAGGCTGGGAGATGAATGGAAGACTACAATCAAAACTCAGTATGGACTCTATGAGTAGATGGTCATGCCATTTGGTTTGTTGAATACCTCGAGCACTTTCATGCAACTCATGAACCACGTGCTAAGAAATCTAATAGGAAAGTGTGTCATGGTGTACTTTGACGATATCCTAGTGTACAGTGCCGACATGCCGAGTCATTGTAAATATCTTCGTACCATGTTAAATGTCCTCCATACTAAGAGATTATTTAGCAATCTTAAGAAATGTTTCTTTTGCTAAGAGGAAGTAGTATTCTTAGGCTATGTAGTAAGTAAAGGAGGCTTACAAGTGGATGACAAGAAGGTCCGAGCATTCGTCGAGTGGTTGACTCCTACTACTTGTGCTAAGGTGAGAAGTTTCCATGGATTAGCTTTCTTCTACAGGAGATTCATAAGGAATTTTAGTACCCTTGCCATACCCCTTATTGAGTTGACAAAGAAGAACATTAACTTTAGATGGGGAGAAAAAGAGGAGAGAAGCTTTGTCGAGGTGAAGAAAAGATTGACTTCTACACTTGTACTAGTTTTACCTGACTTCAATAAAGTATTTAAGCTAGAGTGTGACACATCAGACATTGGAATAGGTGTTGTCCTAATGTAGGTAGGCTGACCAATTGCCTACCATAGTGAGAAGCTCAGGGAACCTTAACTAAACTACTTTGTGTATGATAAAGAACTCTTGGTGCTGATCTAAGCACTGCAAGTAGGGCAGCATTATCTATTGCTAAGAGAATTTGTCATCTATACTGACCATGAACCACTGAGATATCTCTAAAGTCAGACAAAGTTGTCAAAGTAGCAAGTAACGTGGGTTGAATTCCTTAAGGGATTCAATTTTGTAATAAAATACAAGCAAGGAAAGAGCAACATTATTGGAGATGCTCTTTTAAGGAGACATGCACTCTTGACTAAGTTGTAAACCAAATTGTTTGGGTTTGTAAGCATTAAGGAACAATACTCTAGGGATCCACATTTCGAATCCATACTGGTGTATTGTGTTAATGGAAGGATAGTAGACAGGTATCATATGGAAGATGGGTACTTATTTCGAAGAGGGAAATTGTGCATGCTGACCTGTTTACTAACGAAGCTACTGATCAAGGAAGCCCACAGTAGAGGACTCTCCGAACATTTGAGGGAGAGAAGGATGTATGGGCTGTTGAGTGGGCGTTTCTTCTGGTCAAGGATGAAGTGAGATGTATACCGAGTTATTGAAGGCTGTACCATGTGCAAGAGGGCTAAATGCCGAGTTGAGCAAGGGAAAGCAATGCCTTTGCCTGTTTTGATGAGACCATAGGTTGAGTTGAGCATAGACTTTGTTCTCGGATTACCCCAAATTGCTTGAAGTAAAGACTTTGTGATGGTCATCATGGATAAGTTTAGTAAGATGGCACACTTTATGCCCTGCTCTAAAAGTAATGATGCTTTAGCTATTGTTTCTCTTTTCTCACAGGAAATTATTAGGTTACACGGTATACCGAGAAGTGTAATCTTAGATAGAGATCTAAAGTACTTTAGCCATTTTTGGAGGACTCTATGGTGATGGTTGGGGACTAAACTACTATTCAGTACTTCCTGTCACCCCCAAATAGATGGCCAAATAGAGGTAGTCAATGGTACTTTAGGATTGCTGCTACGAGCTACAGTGAGCAAGAACTTAGCTGATTGGGACGTCTGCTTGCCAGTGGTTAAATTTGCTTACAATCGAATAGTACATGACACCACTAAGCAGACCTTCTTCGAAGTTGTATATGGTTTTAATATCAACTTAGAGCTATTCATAGGTTTTGCTTACTCTTTCATTCATCTTTCATCCTTTTACGAGTTTCCCCATCACCCTTTTCAAGCTTTTGGAAAGCTTGAACCCATCCCTATGACCAACCTTGTCTGTTTTTTGCTACAGTACACATCACACTTTGCCTTGCTTAGACTCCTACTTAGTTACCAACCACCCAAGCACCGAGGTCGACTTGCCAAGTTTGAGTTCATTATACACCAAGCCATACTCGTTCAGCCTATAGAATTGCTAAGTCCTAAGGTCAAAGCTACTATATGTCAAGCTTTACTCATTTAGCTTACTGAATAATCATGTCATTTAATCACCTCAATAGCTCTTGGCATAGCTCTTTAACTACAGCCCTAACATACACTTTACTGAGCCATAGCACCTTAAGATTCCAGTACGTGAACCACCTAATCACAGCATGCCACATGTCATTCATTTTATTGACATTATATTATATTCCTTTGTACTATTTGTTCCCTTTTACCCTTTTAGCAATGTACTAAGCTAGTATTATTGTATTTTCCTTTATTATAATTGCACATATTTCCTTATTGCCTTAGAGACTTACTATAAATAGTCCCTTATCCTTTGTAGCTAAAACATCTTACATACCTTACAGTCAATGAATATATTTGTTCTTATGAGATACCCTTCTTTAAGTAAATTTTATCCTACACTCTATCTTGCCGAGTAGCTTAAGATTAGTAGCTTGTAAACCTTAGTATTAGCTTGTACATCATATCAGGCAAAGTGCTAAGACATGTTGTGTTCGTTGGTGAGTCATATTGTCTGAACAGCTTTACGTAAGCTACTATGTTTGTCGACCTTTCCTTCCCTTCTTTCTTCGATATATCAAAAGACTCACTTGGTTACGATTCCTATGGTAAGCGCTAGTGATCAACTTAGCTCTTAGGCGTAATCAACTTGTACTAAAGAAGGATGGCTCTTAGTGAATGTGAATCGATAGCTGAGCTATTAAGAAGATTACTGTCAAATACCAATATCATATACCCCGATTGGATGATATGTTAGATGAATTGCATGGTACATAGATTTTCTCAAAAGTAGATTTGAAGAGTAGTTACCCCTAGATTTGAATGAGACGAGGGGACGAGTAGAAGACAGCATTTAAGGCAAAAGACGGTCTCTATGAATGGTGGGTAATGCCCTTTAGACTTACCAACATACAGAGTAGTTTTATGCGGCTCATGAATGATGTCTTGAGATCATTGTTTAGTAAATGTATTATAATTTACTTTGACAACATCTTGGGGTATAATGCTAACTTAAATTCTCATATCGAGCATTTGAGAGTTGTATTTAACATCCTCCAGGTTGAACAAATGTCTAGCAACTTAAAGAAATACGTATTATATTAGAATGAGGTTATGTTCCTTGGATTTGTTGTGTCTAATGGAGGCATCCAAGTTGATGATAAGAAGGTCAAGGCTATTCTAAAGTGGTTGACACCGACTAATGTAGTTGATGTGAGGAGCATTCACATCTAGCTTCTTTCTATCAAAGGTTTGTTTGAAACTTCAATTCTATAGCTGCTTCATTAACTAAGCTACCAAGAACTCTAAGTTTAAATGGTTGGAGAAAGCATAGAAAAGCTTTGAGGGGGGTCAAGTCTAAGTTGAATTCTACCTAAATGCTTGCCTTGCTAGATTTTGACAAAGTCTTTGAATTAGAGTGTGATGCGTTTGGAGTAAGCATTGGTGTTGTACTTATGTAGGAGCACCGTCTTATTGCATACTTTAGTGAGAAGCTCAGTAGTGTTGCTCTAAATTACTTGGCATTTGACAAGGAGTTCTATGCTCTTATTTAAGCCCTTCAAAACTACAACATTATTTATTACCTTGGGAATTCATTGTCTATACTGACCATAAGTCTCTCAAACGCCTCCAAGGTCAATAAAAGCTCTCTCAACATCATGCCTATTGTTAAGTGATTTTGGGAAGGATCTGGTTCCTGTAAAAACACAAAAAACTAAGTGGCATTAGGGCTAGTTTAGTATAGCCACTCTGATGCCTAAGTTAGTAAGTGTGTTTTGAGAGAGGTAAGATAAGTATAAGGTTTAGGGTCATAAGAAAGTTCTTATAATATCTCCTCTTCATATTTATAAGTGAAAATCGAGTGTTTGAAATGGCAGTCAATCATCAATAGTGGGATACGTGGAGATCTCATATTCAAACACATGCTGGAGATATAGGAATAGTATGCAATTATGTAATGAGATTATACTAGGTTATAACTCTTCGCGCCACTTTCCTAAGTTTAAATCGAATGTGTTAATAGGTTGGGCTTTAAGGTCCACCGAATGGGTTGAGCTTCAATAGATACCAGTTGAAAACAAAGTAACTTGATGTTACATCTCGACTTAGCATGGAATGCATCATCACACCAGAATACCTATTAGAAACTATCTTAACATGCTCATTCATCAAAAGAAAACTTTATTGATATGATAATGGGGTTGCTACATCGAAGTTCAACTAGACATTTAGTTACAACTTATTGTATAGTTCACTATTTACATCAAAACATGAACTGGCTTTTTCTTTTTGTCATCTTTACAATAGTAAGATTCCTAACTTAGTATAAGTTTCAAACAAAAGTTGTCGACTTTGACTTACGCTCTCAATATACATTTCCCCTAGTGTTGGGCCTTTCACGATTGTATTAACCTAAGGATAAAACATTTTATCCTCTCAGCTACTAAAGTTGAGTGAAAGTAGATAACAAACAATACAATATAGACAACATTTATCATAACTAAGGCATTTCAATCATAATCTGCAGGTTCAACTTCACATATGCATTTGTCTAACCAAGCATTTATTATTAACAATGTAGCATGCATCAGTACCAATATCTTATGCCCTCCAATTTTCATTCAGTTAGTCAACATAGTTGAGCATTTGGATACAACATCTGAGAACCTATGGGCAATAAAGAGCTGCCTGGGGTAAGACCCCTACCAAATTGGACTATACACTATAGTCTATAGGTATGAAAAAGGGAAACAAGGAGTTGGCTGGGAGTAAGACCCCTAACTTTGTTTTACAAAATTGGACTACACACTGTGGTTCACCATATTAAAGAGGCAACAATGCCAAATTAGACCACATGCTGTAGTCTACCAAATCTAGTTATCAAAATAGTCATAATGTTTGGGAATGTAATCTATATGCTTCCAAAAATCGAGTTCATAAAGCCATGCTTTTTCCATGATCACTTAGAAGCCTCATTTTGAAAGTTTTAACCTATAGGTTCTTTTTATGCCATGCCATGCCATGATATGCAATAACAACTTAAGTATATCACTCATCATAATTAGTCTTTCAGTTTTATTCAACCTAGTGATCTGATTCTAGTTTTCGAATTCTCCCTAGTGGAATTCTAGTATCTCACTTAGGGTTCACTTAGGTAAACACCCATAAGATTGAGTTAGGAATCCCTCAACTTCCCAAGTTGGCATAATCATTTATAAGCACAAATCATGACCTAACATAGCAACATAACAGTTTAACCAAAATACACTTATTGTCATTTAAAATCACCACATTAGCATCCACTATAGTAGCATATTAGTTCACCTAAGATATACCCATATTCAATCAACATAGCATCAAATAGCACGCAGTGTTATGAGTAGCAATATATCTATTCTAAGCATAGGTTAAATCCACTTACTTAAGCTTAGTAATAGTGCAAAATCCTAAACTTTGCTACATGGTCCTTCCTTACGTATTACACTTAAGAAAATATAAACATGATCTCCAAGTCACCTATTGGTCGAACCTATATTCTTAGATACTTTCCCTACTATGTCTTTAAACTCCATTTGGCTGTATCTTATTCACTCCTTATCTGACAGTAAACTTTATATTGTTACAATTGTTATTTCAAGTAATATTAAGATATCTTAAGAATTAAGTCTATCAATATCGTTAAAGTCCAAAAATACCCTATGCTCACTATGACTTAACCATACGTTATCGTAACTCTATAATTAACCCAAATAAGCTTTAGTACTAAACTAAAAACCCTAAAAATTATACTTTCCAAACTTGTCCAGCAACCCTTAATATACCCCAATGTATTCATTTTATGTGAATTTGACAAGTATTTTAATAATACTAATTACTATATTACATATTAGGCTAATATATAGGTATTTATTAATAATATACATAATAAGTAATATACGAGCTTGATTGATTTCATGAAAAACCCTATAGATTTACAAAAATATGTAGTTTAATTATGTACCATGAATTACACTAACTTAGCTATTATCTATTTTTACGAAAATAGTGGTTTTAACTCCAAATAATGGAAAATTACGAAAAATAAAAAAATTTATGTATGGGAGAAAAATTAAGTGTTCCAAATATCATTATAAACTTTTAGAAGTAAAAAAATGTAGGGCTCATTCATTAATTTTATCAAAAATAATTATTTTAACAATTTGATAAAACTGACAGTTTTATTCAAAATAATTATAAAAAATAGTAAAAATTCTTAATTTAAAAAATTCTTGTTACCAAAATTAAATATACATATTAGGTGTATTATATACAAAAATTAAGCTTGACACAATATCATCTAATATTTATAAAAATTAGTTTCTTCTTTCCGGGTCTGGATTTTTTACATCGTTTCAGTCGTCGTGGTCGACGGGGAAGAAAGAAATGAATAAATGTTCTTTTGGGAAAATGTAGAATAATACACCTACCGAGACGAAAGCCAAAGGTGAGTCTCGTAGGTGGACGTATCGAACCGAAATAAGATCTCAGATTGACATCTTGATAGACTGATTTACCATAATAATAAATAGAGTCAATGGTGACTCCGCCGCAGGAAGAGCCACTTCTTTCTTGCTTGATAGGGGGGCTTCCATTCAGCAGCGCATACTAAAAGTGCTCTCCGAACCGTGCTGGATAGTCACCCATCACACGGCTCTTAAACCCAACCTGTGGTGGATCCCGAGGGACAAAGTCAAAGCGCTTGATCCTTTGCCCCATACTTTAAGATGCTCCTCCCCGCTGAAATTTGATAAAACTGACAGTTTTATTCAAAATAATTATAAAAATTAGTAAAAATTCTTAATTTAAAAAATTCTTGTTACCAAAATTAAATATACATATTAGGTATATTATATACAAAAATTAAGCTTGACACAATATCATCTAATATTTATAAAAATTAGTTTAATTTTCGCCTTAATAGAGCATTTTCTTAAGGACCTTATATTTACACTAATTATTTAATTAAAATAAAATTACTATATTAATCTATACCTAAAATAGTCTTAGAAAAAAAAATTCATAATTAATTAATAACATATGATATTTTTAGAAAATTAAACAATTTATAGGTAGAAAATTGGTTTACTTGAATCGGTTGCCTTTGGCCACCCTCTATTGGACCTCCAAGCTACATCGAGTCAGGTTGTGGATAACCTATTAAACTGCCCTAAACCTAATTTACCTCTATATTTTATTCCATTTTTATTTTATTTTTTTTCTAATTTTTTTCAATTTTTCTAAAATCATGTTCTTGTGTTTTCAGATTTTCAAAATATTATAAATGATGTTTGGAGCCTTATTTATAGGTTTTTTGATTTTTACATATTAAAAAGTGGAATTACACATATCATTTTCTCTTTTCCCTACATGTTAACTAGGCGCCATGTATCAGTTGTTAATAATATGATGACTCATATTTTCAAGTCATTCCCATGTTGCCAAATTATTCAATGACTCATCTACTCATTTCTTAATTAATTTTTCATTATTTTACCTTATTTTGATAATTTATTATTATATATATTTAATATATATAATGCATATCATATGTATATATATGTATATTATGTATAATTTAACTTCATTTATTATTTTTGAAAGTTAATTAACTTATCTCTAATATCTTACTATATCTAAAAGCTCAAATTCATGTTTTCGATAATTATTGGCTTTATTGATAAATTAGGATTTTTCTCAAATTAATATTTTTATATGTAATATTTATATATATATATTTAATTTATATAATGCATATCATATATATATACATGTATATTATGTATAATTCAACTTCATTTATTATTTTTGAAAATTAATTAACTTATCTCTAATATCTTACTATATCTAAAAGCTCAAATTCATGTTTTCGATAATTATCGGCTTTATCGATAAATTATGATTTTTCTCAAATTAATATTTTTATATAGCTTATTTTGAGAAATTGACTTTACTTAATTTACTTTGTCTAACTTTTCAAACCTTACTATAAAATTTGAAATAAAATGGATAACATAACCCAACGCCTTAAATTTAAGAGCTCAAATCACAGGGTTATTGAACTGGCTGGAAAACTCAGGATATTACACTCAACCTCACATCAGCCAAGTAGACGAATAACATTATGAGGTGAAAACCAACTGTTAACATTTGTCCCCAGCGCCCCGCCCCCACCCCTCCTTTGTGGTTGAGAACTTGACTATAGGAGTAAACAAAGTTTAATATCTAGTTTGGGAGGAGAGATGGGACTGAATGGTTAAGACCATAATGAGATGTTTCAATGCCAAGTGATATGAGAAGTATTGATTTTACTTCAAGATGCAATGAATCATATTCTAAACAAAAGGTCATGGCCTTTTAAATTTCTTGTCTGTTTACCTTCTTGTGGTGATATGCATAACAACTATTACCCTAGTTATCATGCACTTTAGGGCTAATAACTGCTAGTAACACGGTGATTGTCAAATCCCTAACAACTTAACACATATCATCAATCCATGCTTGACAATACAACCAAAAACGCAATCCAATTAGAAGTAAGTTAAGGTTACGTTGAAAATCCGTTCATATATAAAGGATTTCTCCACATACACAAATTTTCTTTGTTTTGTTATCATCCTCATCAACTATCTAAGTTCTTATTTGCTCTATAGATCCTATCTTCATTATCTTAATCCATACTTTTTGCTCATAACTTCAATCAGGTATGGTTAGTAGCATCATTCTTCAACTTGTACTTTTAGATTTTGAAGTAACAGAGACTAAGGCTACCTCTCCTTCCCAAAAAAGGAACAAGTTAGTGTACTCCTGGAGTAGCTTGGTAGATAGCATGGTAGAGCGATAGGAAAAACTTGCTCATATCAATTCTCTTTCAATAGATAACTATCCAATGATAAAGAAGGAAGATATGTGGCTAAGTACCTATACAATAATGTAGTTTATTTTAACGATTCTTTAGAAGAATGGTGAATGGTGCCAATAAAACACTTGTTTTAAAATACAATAAATACTAGCAAGATCTTCATGAAATATGGATTTGTAGAGGTTGAGGGAAGATGAAAGGGTGTGCTTTTCGAGGAGCATGAGTTTCATATTTATTTGAAATACCTCAATTTTGGACTGTGCTTCTCATTTTCTGCTTTCATTAAGCAATTCTTTAATTATTTCCAAGTTATGCCAAGTATGTTTTCGCCAAATACTTAATGACTTCTCACAGCTGTCGAGATAATTTATGAAGAGGTTAAAGTTAGGGCTATGCTCTAATTATTTAGATATTTCTTTATAATAAGAAGGTAACTTGATGGTTGGTATTTTGCGGTTGCTAGGCATGGGTGGAAATGCATGGACAAGTTGGAATCTAAAATCTACAAGTGGCATAACAAGTTCGTGTCCATTACATCATATGAAGAATTAGATTTTTGGACCCAATAGATTAAACCTATCTATCCCAAAGATATTGAATTGATGCTGAATAATGTTGTCGCAGCAAAAAAGATACAAGAATGGAGGAAGAGAAAAATGTTCTTCTAGGATGCTAAGAGAATAATAAAGCGATATGAAAATAGAAAACCAAGCTTTTTCAAGAAAGAAGGTACACTATTAAGAAATTAACATGTTGAGTTAAGCTATAAGAGGAAAGATGTTCTCGTGACCTAAGTGAAGAATAGTCGCCTTTAAGCTTCACTCAACATGGATCTCTTAAGTTCTTGATTTCTCTCTATTTTCTATTCTTAATGCTTCCACTTTTTATTGCATATATGGGTACAGGCAATGTAGATCCTACTAAACTGTTGGCCTAAGCGAAGGCCAAAAAATCAAAACTTGACAAATGAGTAGTTGTCAAAGCACCCATTGTAACGACCCTAAGAGGGGCCTAGTAGTATTGTCTAGAATTTGCATATCATGTGTGCACCCATGATAAGAAAATTGCCTTTCAAGTCAGAGATTGCAAGACTCTAAATAGTTATTTGCTAGAGTCTTCCATTTTTAGTTCATTGACTCATTATATAATATAAATAATTATGGATATCCAATTTTTCCACAATTCCTCAGAATCGCAGAAAATCGGTATCCCCTACCAAAATAGTGAAATAAGATAGACAATTCTAGATAATTCTAAACTTACTAAAGATATTAAACTTAATTGAGACATTAGTCATTTTTTGGAGCATTCCGAATTAACTACACAAGCTTTTCATCATACTGATTCAATGGTAGCACTCTGCACTCGATTCCTATCCCATTCCCAACTATCGATCAACCTATAAGGAAAAGAACTGTTGGGGTGTAAGCTTACGCTTAGTGAGATAATTACCTTCATCAATACCACATGGCAAAATTTATTAAATGCACAATCATATGAATGCATGAATAATCAGTATGCTAAATAATGCATGCAGTAGCTAAGGAACTGCATACAACTCAGAATTACGCCCCCTGAAGTCAGGGTTTGGAGATAATTAACTGACCCAAACCAAAATCTAGGTTCTAGACCTTGGGTTTTAATTCATTAGCACTATTGTGCTTAAGTCAAAACAAAACTAAGTATATATCTACATATATATACTTTCACTACCGAATAATAAATCATATTTTCAAAATCCCAAGTCTAGCGGTGTGGTGGCCTCCATAATCCACAAACACATGCCCTAAGCAGAAGCCACAAGACTCGGCCTCTCGCCGATGGTTGGCGTCTCCTAGCGCTTAGTAAGCCCATCAGCTTAGGACAGAAACTCAATATATATGATGACATAGCTAGTGCCCAATCCTGCAGGAAACTCGTATTCCTGTGAGTCCCTTCCCATCTTCTGCATAAAGTGACAATCGGTGTTATCCGTATGCAATATGGGGAATGCATGATTCATTTTGATTTCTTAATTGTATAAGTGATTAACTCGATTTTTAAGGCGATTAGACAATTTCATTCTATACAATTCACATGTATATATTAGTACAAACAATTCCTATTATTATATATAATTAACAAGTCATCACATTCATCCATAAATCCTTACATATGCATCTCCCATATCCCATAAGCATCCAAATTTATATATATTAGTTTAGGCGCATCTATTCTACAAGCAAAATCAAGTAAAGAGTCATCGGGAATTTACTCACTCAGCCATACGGATCAATCAAAATAATTCGAGGTAGGTCATCTCCCCAAAGCCAGGTCCCCTGGACATCGCAAATACGATACTATAAGGATTTGAATTAAAACCTAGAAAACTAAGTTAAAATCCTTTAAGTTATACTTTTGACTTGGTTTCATAATTTTTCCCAGTTTTACTCAATAGTTCAATTACGTATAACTTTCTCGTTTTAGATCTGATTTTTATGATCTTATAGTTAATCTTCATTGTTTTCGAGTGTACTTTAACGTGGTGAGGTTATATCTTCGAAATGAGGCACACAAATCTATCCATGAGTCCAAACAATAGCGATCCTTAAGTTTTGGAGTGCTTTTGGTCCTTATATAGTAAATGGGCTTTTTGATAACTTGAGAAATCCTTTGAGCTTGGTCTCAAGATTTATCCTAAGCTTAAAATACTCCTTGAGAGAAAATTTACAACTTTGATTTATATTCCTAAGGCTAACAACCACTTCATAAGCTCTTTAGTGGGCTTAAGTTGTCAAACGAGCTTGTTTTTTGTTCAAACTAAAGTTAGTGACTTTGGTGGGCTTATGAGGCCTTAGGTGGATTTCTTATGGGCTTTAAAACATCCTCTCTTGATGTTTTAAGGTGCTGGTCAGAATTTTATTGAAGGCCCAACTTAGAGTTCTAGGCTTGTTTTGAGAGTTTTAGGCTTAGTTTTGAGTTTTAGGCTTTGTATGCTTACCATACTTGCTTTGGTTGATCTTTTCACTTTGTTCATTCACTTTTATCATATTTTTAAGCTTCTTTTTCCCATGTTCCAGATCTGGTCGTGATGATTCCAAGGGGTTCTCACTTGGTTTTTCAACTTGCTTCATCATTTCCTTAAGTTTAAGGGCTAGATCATGAGCCTAGGTTACTTATATTCGAATCATAACTTAACTTCTCTTCCATGAGATGATTACTTAGCTTATACTTTACATGAAAATAGTAAATCTCATACTTATCACAACTTCCATATCATAGTTCATATCTCACAAGGTTGGTTTCTTCATAAAAGCTTCATGTAATGGATTTTACTTTACTTAAAACTAGGTTTAAGCATCTTTAACTTAATAGAAATGGAAATCACATCTATATGACTCCCATGTACTCCACGTCCAGCATGATGTCTCCTCATTCATGTACACATTTCACGATTTTTTTAACTTAAAATCTTCCATTCAAAGTTTTATACAAGTATCTTTACAAAACATCAACTTTACATGCTCATGTTTCAACTTCATGTAAGGGTTTCATGAGCTTGTTTCTTAAAACGGTTTTTGGTGTTATAACAACTTAAACCTTACTTATCTCTTCAAGAAATCAAAGTCTCCTAATCATAAACACTAACCTACAAATCACAAGAAATACTTACTCGTCCTTAAAGTAAAGTATGGTGGTTGTGTACTAAGGTTCTACTTAAGCTCTTAACTTTGCTTCCTCCTTTTTGCCACCTTTTGGAAACCCGAGTTGTTTGATCCTTTAGCATGGGGTTTGTGGAAGGTTCTAATGGTTTTAAAAGAGCTTAGATGTTGGAAGAAAGTGACACAAGAAAAAGAAATGGGAGTACCATGAGTGGGACTTAGAAGTGGCAGCCAAATGGAGGATTTTTATGGGTTTAAATTTCTTCTTTTGATTTGTGTTTAAAGTGAGAGAAAAGGAAGTGAAAATGAGAGTGAAAGAGGGAGACAGTGGCAGATTTTGAATGACAAAAGAAGTGTGTGCAAGAAGCTTTAATTGATTGTCTTGTAGCTTACACAAAAGTCAACAATTGCAACTATTGATGATGTAAGCATTAAAGGGTGAATAGTGGTGTGTAAGAAAAAGTAATTGATGGTTGAAAGACAAGATTATGGCCCCCCTTTCTTCCTTGTTTAAATCTGCCATTTAATGTCATTTGGGGTCATGGAATGGTCTTGTCTCATTTAATGAAGTTAAGCATGTGAAATCTTGTAAAGAATTGTCCATATGTAGTATAAGTGAATGAGTGATAAGGAAAATGTTTTATCATTAGATTTTGATAAGTTATCAATTGATAAATGATTCCAACTCTCAATTGATAAGTTATCTAAGGTGATCGGTTGATCTACTTATTAAAGTGTAAGGCTTGGACATGAAGATAAGGGCATGGTCTTATAGAAAATTGTTTTTAGGTTTTCATCTTGCATTGTTTTGTAATTTATGATTTGATTTTTATTAAATTGTGAAATTTTCTAAAGTTGAATGAAATTATTCAAATTAAATTATCGATTAATTACTTAGGGTTAAAATTCCTTATTGGTTTTAAGGTTTAGGGTTTTAAATGACTTTAGAGCTTGCAGTTCTTCAAGCTCGGGTTTTATCGATAATTGGTTTTTGAATTGGAAAATTAAATTCGTTTTTAAATGTAAACTTGGATTCTTAGCTTAGTTTATCCTTAGGAATATTTGGGAAGTGTTCTTAGTTGAATCACAAGTTTGCTAAAAGTAGGGTTTACAATTTATCAATATGTAACATGGCTTATAAGTGAAAATAAGGGAATTGTCTTATATGAAATTCTTTTAGGGTTTGGTTCTCAAATTAATTTGTAGGTTGTGATTTGCCTCTTAAGAAATTTTTGAGTTTTCTAGAGTTAAATAAAGTTTATTGAAATTATATTTTTAATTATTTATTTAGGATCGTAAGTCCTTGATCGTCCTAGGTTTTAGGGTTCGAGTGAGATTATGTATATTTTAGAGTTCGAGTGAGATTATGTATGTTTTAGGGTTTTTCACCAACTTGGGAATAATTTACTTACACTTAGGAGCTTAAGGTTTAATTGGTTTAATTATTTAGGAACATTGCTTTATTATGCAACATAAATATATATATATACATATATATCATACGATAGATTAACAAAAGAGAAGGAAATTGTTTATTAATATATTTATATGTATATACATATCATGGGGCTACTTATGTACACAAGTAAAATAATTTTTGTAAATTTGTTAATTTATTCCTTTAACTAGCTTAGTTTTGTTATTTATTATTACTTGAAATAATCTTTTATTCGTTTGTTATCAATTTTATATCACTTCCCAAAATTATTGATAATTTTATTGATTTTTGGCTTTTCGAGCGTTAAGATAATTTTATAGAGTTTTAAAAAAAAATTTATGATTTGATATTTACAGTTTCTATTAAGTTTAGGTTTACATTTTTTTTTTAAGTACATGTATGTAAGGATTGGGGTTTTCTTGCATGATAAGAGTTTCCAAATTATATGATTGGGTCTTTCAAGTTCGTTTTAAGTTCCAAGTTCAAAATTTTAGTCAGTTTTTATTTTATGTAGTTTTGTCGACTTAGGAAAATGTCTACGACACTCAAGTCCGACACTATATTTAGAAAGTTAAATTTACAAAGTCTACACCCATTACCTAGCCATGTTTTGAAGAAAGTCACACAAGAGAAAGTGGTGAAGCAAGTTGCTATTCAAAAAAAGGTGACCTAGCTTAATGATAAGGGATAAGGGACTGAAAAAATTAGAGTTGTTAAAGCTACAGAAATTGAAGTAATCCCTTCCTTGGAAAATATTCCTCTAAAAGTAGTATGGAGAGATTCTAGTTGAGAGATCATTAGTTACAATGGGGCTCAAGTCATCCCTTATGAAATTGCCAAGGGGTTAAAGCACCAAGCAAATAATGAGTTGAGTCCAAATAAAAGAAGTGGGAAGGAGCTTACTAACCAACCTCCATCTAAAAAATTAAAGGCCTTAGATGAGAGGTCAAAAGAAGTTTAGAAGAATAAGGCTTTTGGCATTAATAGTACTGAGTTCATTCCAAATCGTGAGGTAGGCAAGTACTTCATACCATGCTGAGGCTAGAATATCTTGCATACTAACTTGACCTTGGGTGATAAGGCAAAGTCTTTGGCCCTAATGGAAGGAGTCATTCTCCTAAGGATAGGGAGATTGCAGAAAAGGATGTAGATAGAGTTGGCAGTTGCAACAAAGGACACATTGCTGCTAAGTTGTATGATGTAAGTACCAAATACCTCTTTATTTTTTGCTCATGTTTCTGTTGTTAACAAAATATTGTTGATGCATCTCCAAGGTTAGACACACGAAGAGTCACCACAACAAAGCTAAAACCAAAGTAAACAAAGAAAAGCTAGTAAAGTCTAGGTAGCTACCAATTAGATATGATACACCAATCAATCCTACTTGACCTACAATTCGTTGGATATGACTCGTTGGTTCAAACTAAAGGTGTCACTCGCCACTAATCTTTACTAAAGAGAATAAATAAGAGTTAAAAAATAAGGTAATGAGAATACTCAGGTTGCTCAAAGGAAAACTTGAGTAAATTTTTTTATTGATGATGGATGTCTGTGTACATTTAAGTGAAGGTTTATATGCCCATCTACTAGGGTTACTTTACATGTATGACAAAAGGGTATTTTTACAATTAGGTTACATAATACATACTAAAAGGGTAAAATAGATAAAGAATATTCTATATAGAAAGTAAAGGATCCTTCTAAAATGTCGTGCTAGAAGACATGTGTCGTTCAATGGTTGGACATCAAGAATATGGTACAAAGTGGACAAAAAAAGAATAAAGGAGAGCTTGCAATCAGGGGTCGACTTGATTTGGATCAGGTTGGAGCTCGATCAGCCATTCATAGTAGAGTAATTAACTTGAGCTGGGGTCAGATGTTGTTCGTTGACGTAGTTGGCTCAGACAAACTTGGGGCTTTCTATTCTAATATTTTGTCATGGTATAGCTATTTGGCAAGGCCAACGCAGGTGATGGCTCGATAATTAAATTGGTAGAGGAAGGAAGCATGGAGGTCAAGATAGGAATTCTCATCTTAGATCGGGCTTCAAATTAGTATTCTCTAAGTAAGTCCCTAGAGTCCTCTAACTCGGCTACATGTGATCGATCTAGGGGGCTGATTCCTATCAATTGTTTTCGTAGAGATTAGTAGCCATGTTTTGATTGCTTTGGATGAAGAAGATAGAGAAATGAAGAAGGTAATATTTACGTATTGCTTTGTTGAGAAGTCCAATCAATTTATCACTTTTCATTACCAACTGATTGTAGAAAATCAAGGAAGCATACAACTTCTCGAAGGTTCAAACCATGGCAACTAAGAATGCAAGTATCAAGGCTGAGATGGAAGCTAGGAAATACCAGGAGGAGCTTGCTACAAAGAAATTGGTGCATACGCTGGTGGTCGATGAATTCTCGAGCCTTAAGGCTAAGAGCAAGGAATAATACAAGGAGATTGAAGACCTAAAGGAAGAGCTTCGTGAGAAAAAAAAGAAGAATGCTGGGGCTTAGGTCGAATAGTTAGTTTAATGAGTGATGAAGAGGACAAGCTTAGGATGAAAATTAAAGAGTTGGAGACAAGCAGCTTAAGCTCCACTCTTGTGTTGCCGAATTAAAGGAGGCAAAAAAGAAAATGCCTTGTATTGAGGAAGTGTTAGAAATTGTGACTCCCAATTAATAGTATGAGAGGTTGTTGAGGAAAAAGTGATTAGGGCAAGAAAGTAGATTTTAAAGATTCACCCTGACTATGACCTTTCATGTTTGGATTTCATTGAGATCAATGATAACAACATCAATAGCGATGATGAAGAAGTTAGCAAAGATGTAGAAATTGAGGTTCAAAGGTAGGGTGATAATAATGAGGCTCATGTCGAAGACCTTGATGATGATGAGGAACGATCATCCAAGGAGACCCCTTATGTCTACAAAGAAACATCCACTTACACTAAAACCCCCAATGCCAAAAAAGAGGTAAGCTCTAGGAGGGTCCTACCATCTTCTGATCAAGATGGAGCTTCAGCTCAATCTAAAAACATTTTGAAGTCTTGAGATTGTTATTGTACTTTGTTTTTATACAAGTTGTATGAACAAGATTCGGTCAGGTTATCGACCATTTGATATCATGCATGTTATTAATATCATGCACGACCTATTTTTTTTTTGGTACGTTTGATTTCACTGACATTGTTGTTTCTCGGTGCATTTTATTTTACGTACATTATTGTTTCTTCATATGTTTTTTTTTTCATGCGCGTTATTTTTATTCGGCAAGTTTTATTTACTCGCACATTAGCTGTCTTATTGAAGGTATATAGTCCGTTAGTTACGTAGGACGTAAACCGGTGTCATTCACTAAGATCATCACTACTTTTCAACAATTGAGTAGTTCGTTCGCCATATAGCTAGAACTCTATTAATCCGGTAACCATATGTAAGTCAGGAACGTACATGACAGAAGTAGTGATGTTGATAAAACTTGGAATGAACATTTATGATCAAAACAAGTCGTTGGCCATTGCCTTACAAAGTTTAGAAAGGGAAATAACACCAAAGGAGCTCATTGAAATAAAGCTTCAAATTTTCAGCATTCTATGCTCAAGAGATAATTGTTCCATCCAACCTTTCTAATTGATAAGCACCCTCACTTATGACTTCTCGGATCCTAACAGGATCCTCCTAGTTTACATTAAGCTTCCCTTATTTATCTTATGCGCCAATCGCCTCTAATTTCCTATAAACCAAATCTTTAGGCCGAAACACCTTATGTTTCACCTTTTGATTATAATACCCGGTTGCTCTGTGTTGGTATACAACAGCTCTTGCCCTTATAACGTCTCTTATCTCTTCAATAGTGTCCAAATTGACCGTAAGACCAACCCGGTTAGCTATTATGTTGAAATTTTGTGTGTAAAGATTAGGCAAGTATAATTCAATTGGCAATATTGCCTCCATACCACACGCCAATTTGAAGGTTTTTTCTCTTGTTGCAGTCCTATGGGTAGTTTGATATCTCCATAAAACATTTGGCAATTCATTAGCCCATCTACCCTTAACTTGTTCAATTTTCTTCTTCAAGCTGTACAAGATGATCTTATTAACGACTTCCAATTGCTCATTTTTCTGAGGATGTGCCATAGATGTATAATTCAGATGAATGCCATGTTTCTCATAAAATGCTCGAAATTTATCTTTAGCAAACTGTGGTCCATTATTAGTGATTATCATAAATAGGAACCAAATCTCGATATAATGAAGTTGAAAACAAAAGCCTCTACCTTCAATTCAGTGATTTTCGCCAATGTTTTAGCTTTTGCCTACTTAGTAAAATAATCTATGGCAACAATGATGAATTGTCGCTAAGCCATGGACTTGGGAAATGGTTAGAGTATGTCTAACCCCCATTAGGAAAAGGGCTAAGGACTAGTGAGGCTGCATAATTCAATCGGATGCACATAACTTAGTGCCTCATGTTTCTGGCATTGTGGACACTACTGAACAGAAGTTCTTACACCATCCTTCATTATCAACCAATAATAATCAAGTCATAGTATATGGACATACAATGTTTATCCCTTCACATGGTTACTATAAATACCATCGTGTAGCTCAAATAGTACTTGTTGTGCATCTTTCGAAGGAAGGCATTGAAGGTAAGATTGGGAAATGTTGTGTTTGTACAATTAATCGCCAATCAATGTATAATTTGTGGCTTAATAGTTTGATCTTTTGGAGGAATGCCATCCTTCAGATAATCTATGAGTAGGTTCATCTAAGACCTCTCCTTTGAGTAGGTTGCTGATTTATAGCTCTACTAAACAGTTTGTAAGCTCTTATTAAGGAGGAACTCAATAAAGAGCTTATCATTTAAATTGGAGAGTGCCATGCTAGCCAACTTTGATAACTTATCAATTACAATGTTCTTGTTTGGTATTTTCTAGATCGAAAAGGATTGAAACTCCTCTGTGAGTGTTTGTACTATTAGTAATTACTTACTCATTACTTCATCTGTTACCGCATCACTCCCCTTGACTTAATTCACAAAAAGTTACAAGTAAAAAAAAAACTTCGATCTTCTTGGCACCAACTTCCTTTGCTAATCTAAGTCCAGCTATTAAGGCTTCATATTCGTTTTTATTGTTGCTGACTGGAAATCTAAACTTCAAAGCATAATTAACCTTGACAATGTGGGCTCCTTCAAGAATAAGACCTCGTACTACTTCCTTCCTTAGTCAAAGGACCATTGACATATAAAATCCATATCAGCTTCTCGGCTATCTCTACGCTATCCTCCTTACTTATGAACTCGGATAGAAAATTTGCCAACACCTAAGCTTTTAATGCCATTTTAGGTTTGTATTGTACACCATAGGCACTCAACTCCATGTTACATCCTAGCATAGCACAGGATGTACCATTACACAAGAATACCTGGTGAAAACATAACTCAACCTGCTTATTTATCAAAAGACAACTTTGTTTACATAATAAATGGGTTGTTACATTGGAGTTCAACTGGATATTTTATTACAACTTATATGTACAACATAATATTTACATCAAAATATGAACCAACTTTTTCCATTATTATCTTCACAGTAATAGGATCTCTGACCTAATACATGTTCCATATAATAGTTGTTAACTCCGACTCACGTTCTTAGTATACATATACCCCCTGAGTGTTGGGCCCTTCATGATATAGTTAACCTGAAGATAAAACATTTTATCCCCTCAACTACTGAAGCTGAGTGAGAGTGGATAACAAACAACATAATATAGACAATATGATAAACAATATTGCATATCACAACTGAAACATTTCAATCATAACTCACAAGTTCTACTTCACATATGCATTTGCCCAACCGGGCCCTTATTGCCAACGATGCAACATGCTATGTTCATGCACATGGCATGCATCGGTACCAATATCTTATGCCATCCAATTCCTCATCCAATTAGTCAACATAGCCGGGCATCTGGATAAAACATCCAAGAACCTAGAGCAATAAGGAGCTACTTGAAAGTAGGACCCCTACCAAATTAGACTACACATTGTAGTCTACCATTTCCAAAAAGGGCAACAAGGAGCTACTTGGGAGTAGGATCCCCAATTGTACAAAATTAAACTATATACTGTAGTTCACTAAATCAAAGTGGCAACACTACCAAATTAGACTACATACTGTGGTCTACCAAATTTGACTATCAAAATAGTCACAATGTTTGGGCAATGCAATCTATATGCTTCCAAAAACTTAGTTCATAAACTCATGCTTTTTCAATGATCATTTGGAAGCCTCATTCTGAAATTTCTTACTCGTAGGTCCCTTTTTGTGCCATGCCGTGTCGTGCCATGTCGTGTCGTGCCATGCTGTGTCGTACCATGATATGCAATAGCAACTCAAGAATATCGATTAGTACAATCAATCTTTAAGTTTTATTCAACCCAATGATCTGATTCCGGTTTTCGAACTCTCCCTAGTGGAATTCTAGTATCTTACTTAGAGTTCACTTAGGTGAACACCCAGAAAATTGGGTTAGATCACTCAACTTCCCTAGTTAACATAATCAATTGTAAGCACAAATCATCACCTAACATAGCCATATAATAGTTTAATCAAAATACAGTTATTGTCATTCAAAATCACTACACCAGCACCCATTATAGTAGCATATTAATTCACCTAAGATATATCCATATTTAACCAACATAGCATCAAGCGACACACAGTGTTATGAGTAACGATATATCTACTCCAAGCATTGGTTAGATCCACTTACCTAGGCTTAGCAATAGTGCAATATCCTATACATCATGACGTGGTCCTTCCTTACTTATCACACCTATGAAAATATGACATAGTCTTCAAATCAAGTGTTGGTCGAACTTGAACTATTATAAGTATTCATTTTCGCGTTTTTAAACTTCATTTGATTGTATCTTACTCATTTATTATCTGATTTCAGTAAAATTTATATCCTTACAATCGTTATTTCGAGTGCTATTAATATATATTAAGAGTCAAACTAATCAATATTGCCAAATATCTAAAAATACCCTTTTCTATTACGACTCGACCGTATGCTACCCTAACTCTAGAATTTACTCGAGTAAGCTTTAGTATTAAACTAAAAACCTGAAAAATTATACTTTCTAAACTTGTCTAACAAAACCTATTATCCCCCAAAGTGTTCATTTCACACAGATTTAATAAACTAGTTACTATATTACATATTAAGCTAATATATAAGTTTATACTAGGAAAATACATAATAAATAGTATACGAGCCCGATTAATTTCATGAAAAATTCTATAAACTTACAAAAATATGTAGTTTAGTTATTGATCATCAATTACACTAAATTGGCTATTATCCATTTTTACAAAAATAGCAGTTTTTGCTCGATATTATTATTGAAAGCATATAAATCGTAGTCATTCTCAATTTTGCCTTAATTTTCGACCTCATCTAATTAAAAGCACACTTAAAAATGATATTTATCGAATTTTTGGTGTTAATCAGAATCTTTTTTACCTCAAAACAAGAAGAGCTACACTGACCTAAGGCAAAAGGTCTCTAGACAATAGTATTTATTATACCATTCAATACTCTGCTATTACTTCTGTCTCTTGCATCTTTCATGGCTTAAGAAGGCCATGTGACATTCTCCTACTCATCATGTCTTCTTTGAGTTGGTCGTTTTATGTTTTCAACATCGTGTGTAAGAAACTTGCTTAGATACCCTTACTAGATTGAATCATTGATCGCATTTTTGAGTTAGATGCACTCATCAGTATTATGACCTCTATCATGATGAAAATCATAGTATTTATTTGAATTCCATCTTGAAAGATTTCCTCCCATTCTCTTCGGCCATTGTAACACGCCTCTTTGGCCATGCACTTCCATCAATATGTCCACGATTGGATGATTAAGTGGTGTATGGACAAAATATGTTAGGATGTGTAGCCTCTTTTTCTCTGTATTGGAACACTGATCATCATCCACTTCGAGTCAATCTTTTCCACTCTTCTTGTTGTTGCCTTTCCAGTCTCTTCTACTTTGATCAACCTCTCGACGAACCTTAATGTTGTCTTCCTAGCAGATGTAAGACGTAGCTTTAGCTTTGAACTTAGTAAATGTTCTTGACTTATTTTTGGCAAGAGACTTGAAAATGTCTTCGTGGAGTTTAACACCATCAATAACTATGTTGAGAGCAATGCTAATATCAAACTCTAGGATCTAGACCATCTTAGCTAAATAGTCCCTAATAGATTCATTTGATCTTTGCTTTATCATGTTAAGGATAGAAGAATCCTTAATAGGAAGCTTACTTGCAAGGAAGTGTTGGAGAAACACTTTTGCTAAATCCTTGAAACATGAGATTGTGTTCAACTTTAGATGTTTGAACTACGTACTAGTCACATTCCTCAATGTTGAGGGAAAAGCTTGGTAAGCCACGGCATCACTCAAGCCATGTAACTTAGCCAAGGTACAATAGTACTCAAAATGATCTTCAGGATCTCTTGTTCCATCATAAGTTTCATATTATGGCAGCTTGATGTGTCATAGTATAACTTCGTCCAAAATCTCAAGGATGAAAGGGTTCTTCTTTATTTGGAATTATTTACTCATCATAGCAGGGGAACTAATATGCAAGGGTCTAGCATGGTGTACCTACTGTAGTTATTTTCCCTTGTCATTTTTCTTAAGAGCAAGGTAAGGATCTCATCATGTTTTTTGCTAAGTTCTTGGTTTTCCTTAGCTAATTTAAGGTTAAGTTTCTCTAACTTAGCCAAATGCCGTTCGCCAGTATACTTACTTCCCCTTGCTTAGTAGTGGGGTGAAGAACCAGCACTTGCACTTTTAGTTATTCTCGTCCTTACCATATGGGTATGTAATGAAAAACAGATGGGACCAAATGTTGTTGAGTGATTTTGGGATAGGATTTGGTTCCTGTAAAAAATATAGAAAACTAAGTTGTATTAGGGCTAGTTCGATGTAGCCACTTCGATGCCTAAGTTAGTAAGTGTGTTTTGAGAGAGGTAAGATAAGTATAAAGTTTAGGGTGGTAAGAGAGTTCTTATAATGCCTTCTCTTCATATTTATAGGCGAAAATCGAGTGTCTAAAATGACAATCAATCATCAATAGTAGGATATGTGGAGATCTTATAATTAGACACATGCCGAAGACATAGGAATAATGGACAGTTATGTAATGAGATCGTATTAGATCATAACTATTTATGCCACTTTCCTAAGATTAAACTAGATGTATTAATAAGTTGGGCTTCAAGGCCTACCGAATGGGTTAATCTTCAATTGGCACCAGCCGAAAACAAAGTAACTCAACCTTACGTCAGTCGAGTAGACGAATAACGTTATAAAGTGAAAAACAACTGTCAACAATGCTAAGTGGGTAATGCTTTTGGAAACCTTCTGTTATGTCATTAAGTACAAGAAGGGGAGTTCAAACATTGTAGCTGATGCCCTATCATGTCAACATGTACTTGTGATAACTCTATAAGCTTGAATACTTGAATTTGGAACCTTACTTGATAAGTATGAGTAAGATCCTTACTTTTGGACCCATAGTTATCAAATGCATCTATGGAGGTGTTGTGGATAGGTTATGTTTGAACCAAAGGTTTCTGATGAAGAGCAGATGTGTGTATGTGTTGAAAAGCTCGACTAGAGAGCTACTAGTTCAAGAAGCTCATGTTTGAGGCTTAGCCGATGATTTTAGGGAAAAGAGGATGCATAAGTTGTTGAAAGAGCATTTCTTTTTACCTAGGATGATGAAGGATATTTACAAGGTTCTTGTGAAGTGTGAAGAATGTAAGCATGCAAAAAGCAAAAAAGAACCATCTAATGAATATACACCTTTACCTATACCTAAGCAGCATTAGACCAACCAAAGCATGGATTTCATGCTTGAACACCTTGGAAACATGACTCTATCATAGTGGTGGTTGATCGATTCAGTAAAATGAGCCACTTCATTCCTTGCCATAAGATTAATGATGCCTTTTATATTGCTAACCTCTTTTTGTAGGAGATCATATAGCCTTATGGGGTCCCAAGGAGTATTGTCTCAAACTGGGATACAAAGTTTACAAGCTTCTTTTGACAAACTTTATGGAAGAAGCTTGGTACCAAACTCATGTTCAGTACTTCTTGCTACCTACAAATAGATGACTAGACTAAGGTAGTGAATAGGACAATAAGGAGTCTACTTCGAGCCACTATTGGGAAGAATCTATGTGATTGGGATTTATGTCTACCCATCATCAAGTTTGCTTACAATCATTCTACCCACAGCTTGATAGGAAAGTCACCCTTCGAGGTCGTCTATGGGTTCAATCTGAGTTTACCTTTAGACATGGTTACTAACTTAACCCCCCGATGAGAAAAACAATCTAGCCCATAGCATGTTAAGGAATTCTAAAGGCTGCATAGGAAGGTCGCTAAACAACTAGCTAAAACAGTACCCTAATAGCAAGAGTGATGCAAACCATAGCCAAGAATAGATAAAGCCAGTCGCAGGGGTAGGTCTAAGCTTGTTGAAAGCTTGAAAGAGTGATGGGGAAATGCGTGGAAGAACAGAAAATGAAATAAAAGTAAGCAAACCCATGAACAGCTCCAAAGGATGTAATGCACCAATAGAATTTCCGAAGACTCACGACATGGCTAGATATGACACACGAGTTGGTCTAGTGAGATTACTTGCCACCTAACCTTGCTTAAAGGTCAGGATAAGAGTAAAACGAGAGTAAATAAAACAGTGCTTATGTAAGGAAGACTATTTAGTGTATTAATGATAGCTGATTCTAACTACAAGTACAAGGGTATTTATACTTGATAAGTTAAGGCAACTTACCTAAAAAGGGGAAAAGACAAAAAAGGGTATTTCCAAAAGAAGTAATGTGCAAAGAATACAAAGGGTAAAAATAAATATTCAAGAAAATCAATAATTAGTATAACAAATTCTATACGTGGTCCTGTATACGTAGCGGAGACATATTAGTGATGCCATTAGAGGATACAAACAAAAGAGTATGATCAGATTACTTCTTCAAGCATGGGTGACTAAGGACTAGTTCGGTTTCTCTCTCTTAGCTTCTTGGCGAGGCTGATGCTGACCAATTGGTTGGCTCAGACATGAGTGAGTAAGCATGCGTGGTTTAGCTTTTGTCTTGACATTCTACAATATGGCACAAAACCTTTAAGAAGTGGCCAGTCATAGGCTTAGCATGCAAAGTTAATCGGCGAGGAGATACTTGGCTTCAACAAGAGTCGGTTAGAGCAGGAGGATTCACCTTGCCATTCCCTCTAATCCTCGGGCTCAACTATGGGTTAAAGGCCTAGTAGCCTAATTCCAATCAAAGAGCAAGGATACTAAGGAAGAAAGAGCATAGCTTATAATCTAAGAGACCTTGTATGGATTCACTTCAATAAGAAGGGATTCCTAAGAAGAAAACAAGCAAGCTATCACCTATTTTAGATGGTTCGTTCAAGATTCTACAATGAATCAATGATAATACATATGAGCTTAAACTATGTGCCAAAAGAGGAAGCCGACTAAGATTCGAGAGCAAATCTTTAATAACTTTGGAGAGCTGATGGATTGCCGACCTAGGGACCTCTCACTCGAGCTCACCTCCGAGGCCTACAGAGACTTATAAGAAGAATCCTACCTTTTGAGCTCACCTCTAACAAACTCCAATACTAAGTCGAACCCTTGTTAAACTCCTTGTGAGCTTAGCTTAGTTATACTCTTCTTTACATTGCTAAGAATGATGACGTTGAGCTCCTAGCTCAAACTTTTGTAGTTGACCTCTTAAATACAATGCCCCAATCCTTAGCTAAGCCTATTACCCCTATAATAGATTCCTTCAACTTGATCTTTGCCCCAACGTGTCAACTAACTTAATCCTTAAACAACTAGGAATTTACACCCTTCACCTAATATATGGAGCCTATAACAGCCTGCTACCTGTCCTTCTCTTTTTTTTTGACATTATGATATATTCCTTTTGTCTTAATTGTTATATATACCCTTTTTGGCTTATACTAGGATTCTTTATTCTTGTGTTACCCTTTTTGTAATTTCATATTATCTTTTGTTGCCCTAAAGACTTACTATAAATAGTCCCCATTAGTTGTAGTCGAAAATGGACCTTATTATTAATGAATATTCTCCTATGTTCATGCGAGAAACCCTTTCTGAGCACACTTCTTACACTCTTATCTAAGCTCATTAGTAGCTCAAGGTTAGTGGTAAGTAGACCTTAGTTTTGCTTGTGCGTCATATCAAGTGGAGACTAAGTTGTATAGTATTGATAGTCGAGTTTCGTTCACTCGTCCATTCAGCTGCCGACAGGTCGAGTTGTCTACATTCTCAGCTAAGGTTGAGAAACACAGATCTGTGTCTAATTTAAATTCAAGGGAAGTGGTACAAATAGTTATCACTTAGCACGGTTATATTACATAACTGCCCAATCTCACTACATTTGTGGAATGTGTCTGATCAAGAGGTCCCTACATATCTCGATAATCATTCCAATAATTGCTGCTTCAGACATGACACTCACTTATAAATATGGGAAAGAAATGCTATAAGAGACACTTGATAACTCTTTACCACTCATTTAACTTTTTCTACGTTCTCTTACTAACTTAGGCATTAGAGTAGTCGCACCAAATTAGCCCTAGTACCAAAAGTTTCCCTTTCTTTGCAGGATAAAGTTCAAATCTAAAACCTACTAACAATATTTAGCGCTGTCTATTTTTCCTCAAACATACCCATATGGTGAAAACTAAAATGACTAAGAGTACAGGTGCTAATACTTCCTCCCAACACCTTTAGGGGGGGAACATTCATACTAATGAGCAACGTTTGGCTAGGCTTAAGTAACTTTGCCTCGACTTGGCTAAAGAAAATTAGGAACTAAATAAAAAACATGAAGAGATCCTTAATCTCCTCTGTAATAGTGTTCACCCATACTAAAACAAAAAGCACGGTGATCATGACATCGAGAATAGCGATGACTTAGTCTATTCACGCAAATTGTTGAAAGAGCAAGCCCAAGTTACAATGGGACCTTTGACTCCTATACTAAAAAAAGTTGACAAAAGCAAGCAACCACAGTAGGTACATTATGTTGGACCCTCACATGTTAGTACCTTTGCTGCGATGAGTAAGTACTTTCAAATTAAGAAGAGCCCCTTTATTCTTGAGGTCTTAGAGGTGGTCATACGATGGTACATCAAGTTGTCACAATTTAAAACCTATGATGGAACGAAAGACCCTAAAGATCATTTGGAGTACTACCATACCTTCGCCAAGTAGCACGGCTTAAGTGATGTCATGGCTTGCTAAGCCTTTCCTTCGATGTTAAGGAATGCGATAAGTATATGGTTCAAACACTTGAAGCTAAACACAATTTTGTGTTCCGAAGAACTAACAAAAGTGTTCCTTTAACACTTCCTTGCCAATAAGCTTCCTGTTAAGGACTCTTTAGTCCTTGATATAATAAAACAAAGATTAGATGAATCCATTCAAGACTATCTTGCTAGGTTTATGGCTGAGATGGTCCAAATTCCAAAATTGGACATGAATGTGGCCCTCAACACTGTAATCAATGGAGTCAAGCCCTATAGAGACTTTTTCAAGTCTCTTGTCAAGAATAAGCTGAGAACATTTGTCGAGTTTAAAGCTAAAGCCATGTCCTACATTAGATAAGAAGACAACAAAAAGGCCCAGCAAGAGGCTGATCAAAATAGAGGAGACTGAAAAAATGATAAGAGGAGGAGTGCAAAAGATTAACTTAGAGCAGATGATGATTAAAGCCTTAATGCCAAGATAAAAAGACCTCAAATTTCGACATATTTGTCTTATACGCAAGTCAATTGCCCAATTTCAAACATACTAATGAACGTGCGTAGGTAGAGAGGAGTGTTGTAGTGGCCAGAGAGGATGAGAGGAAACCCCTTTAGGTGCAATTCCAACAAATACTATGATTTTCATCGTAATAAAGGACATAACATGGATGAATGCATCTAGCTTAAAAATGTGATTAAGGATGCCATACAATGAGGGCATTTGTGCAAGTTTCTAGTGCAAGATGCCAAGAATATTGAACAACCATCTTAGAGGAGATATGAAGACCAGGAGAATGTCACTTGGCTAGCCAATGCTAGGAGAGATGCAAGAGATGGGAGTACCAACAGAGCTGGGATAATTAACATAATTATTGCTAGACTTGCCATAGGTCGATAAAGCTCTTCAAGCCTGACTAACGCCATAAATTATGTTTGTAATATCCAAGGCAAGAAGGTCAAGATTAACAATACGATCTCTTTCATGGAGGAAGATTTCGAAGGCATCTAAAGGCCGTATGATGATGCACTTGTAGTTAGTAGGAGAATTGCCAACTTTGAGGTCAATAAAATTCTTATTGACATTGGAAGTTTAGCAGATATCATTTTCCAACACACTTTTAGCCAAATGAGACCAAAGATCAAAGCACAGGTGAGATCTTACAATTACAAATTGTATGCCTTCAACAATCAACCTATTGGAGTAGCCAAAGTGATCTCTTTAGCAACCACTAGACATGCATTGCTTTCTTTTATAGATGCTTTCTCAAGTTATAACCAAATTAAGATAGATAAGGAAGACAAAGTTCACACATCATTTATTACCAATTTCACAACATATTGTTATATGGTGATGCCCTTTGAGTTAAAAAACATTGGTGCAACTTACTAAAGATTTGTTACCAAAATGTTCAAACCCCAGATCTATCGAACCATTGAAGTATATATCGATGACATGATTGTGAAAAGCGTGATAGAGGATTGGCATCTTATTGATCTTGAGGAGACGTTTGCTACTCTCAAGAGATACAACATGAAGCTTAATATGCAGAAGTGTATCTTTAATGTAACTTTGGGAAAGTTTTTAGGATACATGATCACTTAACACGGCATCGAAGCCAAACCGAGAAAGATTGAGGTGATAATAAACATGAAATCTCTACGTATAGTTAAGGAAGTATAGGAACTTACCGAGTGAATAGCCGCCCTTAATCGATTTGTGTTGAAAAGTGCAAATAGGTACACAGAATTCTTTTAAAGTTTAAAGAATCCAAAAGAGTTCAAGTGGACCAATGATTACGAAAGGGCTTTCAATGAACTCAAAGAATTCCTTACATCGCCCCTAATGCTCTCAACACCTCTCTATAGAGAGAATTTATATTTATACTTATTGATTACCTATCGAGCTCTTTTTTCTGTACTGGTCCAAATTGATAGTAAAGAGCATAGACCCGTTTATTACGTGATTCATGTCCTGCAAGGACCAAAGCATTGGTATACAAGAATTGAAAAGTTTGTCTTAGTAATGGTATTCTCGATAAGGAAATTGAAACCACATTTCGAAGCTCACTAAATTGTAGTACTCATTGATTAAACATTGTGGCAGGCATTGTAATGGCCAGACTCTTCTAGGAGGATGATGAAATATGCCCTAGGGCTAAGTGCCTATGGTGTATAGTACAAACCTCGAATGGCATTAAAAGCTCAAATGCTAGTAGATTTTTGGGTAAGGTTCACTAGTAAGGAAGATAGTGTAGAGATTGCTGAGAAACCCATATGGTACCTTTATGTAGATAGTTCTTTCACTAGAGAAGGAAGTGGTGTGGGCCTTGTTCTTTAAGGCCCCTACAATGTCAAGGTTAATTATGCCTTAAAATTCGGATTCTCAACTAGCAACAACAAAGAAGAATATGAAACTTTGATTGCTGGACTTAAACTAGCAAAAGAAATTGGTGCTAAGAAACTTGAAGTGTTCTCTGATTCACAACTAGTGGTGAATCGAGTCACAGGAAGTTATGTGACAAAGGAAGAAGAAATGAGCAAGTACCTGTTGATGGTACGAACACTCATGGAAGAATTTCAAGCTTTTTCAATTCACAAGGTTCTGAGAAGTAAGAATATTGCTGCTGATAAGTTGTTCAAGCTGGTCAGTACGGCATTTCCTAACCTAAACGATAAGCTTTTTATTGAATTTCTCCTACAAAAAAGTTTATCCACTGTCTCACAAAGCTGCAAATTAGCTCCTTGCCTAAGAGAGAAGTCTTGGATGGATCCCCTCGTAGATTATTTAAGAGATGGTACCCTCCTTGATGACAAGAAAGAAGCATGAAGATTGGTTTATCAAGCTATGAACTACTTGCTAACAGATGATCAACTATGAAAATGTGGCATATCTCAACCTTATCTTCAATGCCTTCCTCCAAGAGATGCCCAATGAGTATTATCTGAACTATACAGTGGTGTATGCAACAACTACGTCAAAGCACAGACATTATATGTCTATATGTTACGACTCGACTATTATTGGCCAAATATGAAAGAAAATGCAAGGATAGCTATTAGTAGTGAATTTTTGGATGAGGAAATTGTCTTGTAAAAGAGAGTAAAATACTTAGTACCAGGGTCAATCCAATGCGGCCACTCCAATGCCTAAGTTAGAATGGTTATTTATTATAACAAATATCTGAATAAGAAGTGTCAGAAAGCTCTTATAGAGTTTCTTTTCAATATTTATAAATGGTTGTTGTGTCTAAGGCAGTTGTCGAGGTAACTGTTAAGATACGTAGAGCCTTCTTGACTTGACATCTCCCTTAATGTGTAGGGATAGTAAGCGGTTGTAAAATATAACCGTACTTATGATAATTGGTCGCACTATAGATTTGAATTCAAACTAAGAGCATTTCTTGTACATAGCATAAGTGCCATGTATCTTCTAAAGAGGGAAAATGCTAAGAGAGTCGATTACTCGGCATCTCGGCCAACGAAAGAACAAGTGTAAGTTGAGTGAAAATTGACTATCAACATTTGCCCCCTAGCTCTCGTGTTCAAATAATCGACAAAGGGAGTTATACATATATATATATATATATATATATTGTAGTAGAAGCCGAGTGGGGAGAGTCTCTGGATTCATGCCTGGTGAAATAGGAAGTAGGACGGATCACATCCCAGTCAAAACGTCGCCATTTCAAAACTCTTACCCATTGTGAAACCAAAAAGTTGTAGGCATGACATCCGTCACCTTGGTCATCATTTTGTTGCAAGCCTAATAACCGTAAGAGTTTTTAGCCATTAAATTACTATCACAAGACACGCGTCCACAATCCACGTGATCATCATATCAGCACATCAATACTATCAAAAGTATATTTGTAGTTACGAGAATGGATTGTCCATATAGAAGGTACTGTTCATACTCAGATTTCACTTCTTTAGTTACACCTAAAATTTTCGTTCGTTTTCCAATCTTCAGAATCTCGCTCTTCGACTTTTGTTATTTCATTTCATACAACCATTTAGGTATGGTTCGCAAAGTTGCTCGTCAACTTGTTTTATCCAATTCCAAGGCAACAGAAACTAAGGCCACTCTTCCACCCCCCCTCCCCAAATTAAGAGCGAGGTGGCGTATTCTTCAAGCAGGTTGACCGATAGTATGGAGGCAAGGTAGGATAAACTTGCTCGGATTAACAAGCTTCCTGTGGATAATTATCCTAAGGATAAGGAAGGGAGGTCTTTAGCAAAATATCTATATAACACAATAGCCTACTTTCGCGATTCTCCTAATGGAATCACCAGTTCTATCGATAAAGTTCTCATCACAAAGTACAATCGATACTAGCAAGATCTTCCTGGAACATGGAACTTAAGGAAGCCAAGAGACAGGGAGAGAGTATGCTTTCCACGAGAGCGCGAGTTCTATATATACCTAAAGTATATAGATTTTAGGCTGCATTTCCCTTTCTCGGCTTTTATTTGGGGCTTCTTCAACTATTTTAGAGTCACGCGGAGTATGTTCTCACCCAACACATATTGGCTTCTAGCGGCTTTTGAGATAGTATGTGAAGAGGTTGAAGTTAGGGCTATGCCTCAATTGTTTAGATTTTTCTTCACTATCCGTAGGCAGCTCGATGGGTGGTACTTCGCTATTGCAAAGCATAGGTGTAAGTTCATGGACGGTTAGAATCCAAGATTCACAAGTAGCATGACAATTTCGTGTCAATAGTGTTTGATGAGGATTTGGACTTCTAGACCTAATGGATTGAGCCGATACATACAAAGGATGTAGATTTAATGTTAAATGATGCAACAGCAACGAAGAAGATTCAGGAGAGAAGGAGCAACAAAATGTCCTTCTAAGATGCCAAGAGAATTATACGGCGTTATGAAAATGGCGAACCAATATTTTTTAAAAAGAAGGTATGCTGATGTGTGCCACCGTACTGAGTATAGCTATGAGGAAAGCTGTTCTCGAGATTTTGGGAGAGAATAGTGACCTTTAAGCCTTGCTTGACATGGAAAATGTAAGTTCATATTTTTTCCCTATTTATATTAATTGATTTACTCGTCTTGTAGATATGGGTACTGGAGAGGTGGATCCTGTAATGCTACATGCTCAGGCTAAGGCTAAGAAGTCTAAGGCTGATAGGAGGGAGACCACCCTACAACTACCACACGGCCTGCTGTGGCAAATAGACCAGCAAAGGAGGCTGCAGCAAAGCATACAGCTACACAAATCTTTCGTCCTATCGAGAAAGTGAAGGAGAATGAGAACATATAGCCGATCGAGGTTTGTTCTGAGGAGCCTCTAGTCATGATTATTCAAACATCCGTTGAGCTAAGGAATAATGAGTGTCAAGAGACATACCTCGACGAGCAGGATGAAAATGCCATTGCTATAGAAGGCTCATCATAGGTGATTGCGGTGGCTCTAAGTGGTGAAAAAAGACTAGGGAAGAAACTTACTGGCCAATCACCTATCAAGAAGTTCAAAGGAGGCAATACATTCTAAATCTCTCGACATCACTAGCACCAAATTCTTACCAAACAAAGAGGTCAGTAAGTACGTCATCTCTTGCTAGAGCCATCAGATTTTGGACATTGACTTGACCTTGGGAGATAGGATGAAATCTTTGGCTTTAATGGAAGGGGTCATTCTTCCGAAAGACAAAGATATCGCTAAGAAGGATGTTAACAGGGTCGGCGGTTGCAATAAGGCCCATGTCGTAGCCAAATTGTATGATGTGAGTATCCATTAACATTTTCTTACTTTAGCTCCTTCAAATAATTAACACATTTTCTTTTTCCAAATAAGTAGCCACATCTTTACAACTTTGGACAAGGCCGACAGAGAGGCAAAGAAGGAAATATCCTCTGCTATATCTGTGTAATATCCGATCATTCTTAATTATAATAACTAAATTTACTGTAGAAAGTTGAGGATGTGTACAATACATCAAAGGCCCAAACTGCTGCAGCCGAAAATGCGAGGATTAGGGTTGAGATGGAGGCGAGAAAGCTTAAGGAGGAACTTACTACCAAGAAATTGACACAAGACCTCACTGTTGATGAAATCTCTAACTTGAAGGCCAAAATGGAACAACAGTACAAAGAGTCCGAAAGCTTGAAGTAGGAACTGCAAAAGAAAAGGGAAGAGTGTTGGGGCTTGGGCTGAACTATTTGCATGATGAGCGACGATGAAGACAAACTCAGGGTGCAGATAAAGGAGTTAGAGACCAACAACTCAAACTTACAGAGCCATGTCGCTAAGTTGGAGGAGATTGTGAGGAGGGGGTCATCTGTAGAAGTGGCTCTTGATATAGTTACTCTAAGTCGGCAATACAAGAAGCTTTTTCATAGAAATTTATTAGAGAGAGTTCAAGTGGCAAGAGAAGAGGTCTTGAAGCTTCATCTCGATTATGATCTCTCGTGTCTTGACTTTGCTGATGTCGACGACAAAGTTAGTAGTGCCGACGAAGATGAAGATAACAAGATGGGTGCCGAGAGTATCGATCAAAGTGATAATGAAGCTCAAGCTAAAGAAGTTGCTCGCTCTAAGAAACCAGTTGTCGAGGAAGTCTTAGTGAAAGATTTAAGAATCGGTTCTATTAAATCTAAGAATAGGTCATAGGACTTATTGTATTGGCATATTGCATTCTCCTGTAATTAATCACTGGAATATAATGAAGGCAATACCGAATGTATGTAACATTCGCATAACTGAGCTTTCACGGTTTGTTTGGTTTATGCATGTTGCTTTACACTCTCAATCGTTGGCATGCTTTAATTTACATCATGTATGTGACTTTCGTATAATTGAGCTTTCACGATTTATTTAGTTTATGCATGTTGCTTCACGCTCTCATTCGTTGGCATGCTTTAATTCACATCATTTGTTTCTTGGTATGTTGTAATTCACATGCCCTGCTATCTTTCAACCTGTTTCATTTCACACGCTTATCATTTCTAAGCATGTTTTATTTCACTTGCCCCTCCTTTATCGATATGTTTTATTTCATACGCCTATTGCTTCTAGGCATATTTTATTTCACATGCCCCTCGTTTATCAGCATGTTTTATTTCACACGCCCTTGTTTTATACTGTTAGTTAACCATTTGAGGTGTAAACTAGCCGCATTACTCGACTGTATAGTTAATTTGTATAGTTCTTTCACCGTGTTACGCTAGAACGTAGATTAGCTTATTTGTTGTGCAACCTGGAATTTGTTCATTCGACAATTATAACCAAAACACAATGAGACTTCAAATATATAATTGTCATAAATGTATTATAAGCTTATTGGCTACCGCCAAAAGAGTTACGGCAGAAGTCATCTGACATTAATTGAAATAAATTTTTAGATTATCAGCATTCCAAGCTCGAGGGATGATGGATTCATCCAACCTTTCTAGTCAATAGGCCCCCTCGCTAACGACTTCTCGGATCTTGACAGGATCCTCCCAATTTACGCCAAGCTTTCCCTGACTTGCTCGCACGCTTATTGCTTCCATCTTATGGCAAACTAGATCTCTAGGTTGGAAAACCTTGTGCTTAACTTTCTGATTGTAGTATATTGCTGCTCTATACTGGTATGCCCTTCTACAACATCTCAAATTTCCTCAATAGTGTCCAAATTTGCTATCAATCCAACTTGATTAAGCATTACGTCAAAATTATGTGTACCCAGATTAGGCAAGTCCAACTCAATCAACAACATGGCTTTAATGCCGTATGTTAACTTGAATGGTGTCTTTCTCGTTACAGTTCTGTGAGTGGTTCTGTATCCCCATAGGACATTCGGCAGTTCATCGACCTATTTTCCCCTGACTTAATCCACTTTTCATTTCAGACTATTCAATATGATCTTATTTATAGCTTTAACTTATCCATTTGTTTGAGGGTGCGTTACAGACGTATAGCTGAGCCGAATGTCGTGCCTTTCGTAAAATGTTTGGAACCTATTATTGTCAAACTGCCAGCCATTATCAATAATTATCATGTAGGGTACTCCGAATCTCGATACGATGGTGTTAAAGATGAAAGCTTCCACTTTCTATTCCGTGATTTTTGCCATGGCCTCAGCCTCGGCCTCAGTCCATTTCGTAAAGTAGTCCACAGCGACAATGACGAATTGTCATTGGGCAGTAGACTTGGGAAAGGGTTCAAGGATATCTAACCCCTATTGGGCTAAAGGCCAAGGGCTGGTTAGGCTACATAATTCACTTACAGGTGCTTTAATTGGCTACTCATGCTTCTAGCATTGAGGACAATGCCCTTTACATCTTTTTTAATAGTTGGCCAATAATAGCCGAGTCGTAGTGCTCGAATAGATAGTTTTTGTGCTTTCAAATGATTGCTACATTTGCTACCATGAAGTTTAGATAATACCCTCTGGGCATCTCTCGGGGATGGGCATCGAAGGTAGAGTTAGGATATGCTACGCTTGTACAGCTGACCATCAATCAGCGTGTAGTTCGCAGCCTGGTAAGCTAATCTTCGTACCTCCTTTTTGTCATCAAAGACAGTACCATCTTTTAGATAATTTATTAAGGAATCTATCCACGATTCTTCTTTTGGGTAAAGAGCTAATTCATAGCTCTGCAAGAGATTAGACAAGCTTTTATGTCGGAGAAATTCAATGAAGAATTTCTCGTTTAGCTCAGGGAATGCCATATTGGGCAACTTCGACGACTTGTCGGCAACGATATTCTTACTTCTTAGAATTTTGTGAATAGAAAAAGATAGGAATTCTTCTGTGAGCGTTTGTACCACTAATAGGTACTTTCTCGTCTCTTCTTCTCTTGCCGCATAACTTCCAATGACCTGATTTACCACCAACTGGGAATCAGGGAATACTTCAAGTTTCTCAACACCAATTTCTTTTGCTAGTTTCAGTCCGACGGTTAGGGCTTCGTACTATGCTTCATTGTTACTGGCTAGGAATCCAAATTTTAAAGCATAATGAACCTTGGTATTATGGGGGCCTTGAAGAACTAGGCCTGCACCACTTCCTTCTCATGTTGAAGAACCATTAACATAGAGAAACCAAAATGGTTTCTTGGCAATCTCTATACAATCTTTGTCTCCAGTGAATTCGACTACAAAATCCGCCAATACTTGGGCCTTTAGTGCTGTTTTGGGTTTATATTATACACCATGGGCACTAAGCTCTAAGGCATATTTCATCATCCTCTCCAAGGAATTGGGCCACTGCAATGCTTGTCGCAATGGTTGATCGGTGAGGATAATAATCTGGTGAGATTCAAAGTACGGCTTCAACTTTCTTGCCAAGAGAACCACAGTTAATACAAATTTTTCTATCTTGGTGTACTAAAGCTCTGGCCCTTGTAGAACGTGACTCACATAATAAACGAGTTGATGCTCTTTGCCATCAATTCGGACCAGTACAGAGAAAAGTGCTCGGTAGCTGACTGATAGATACAAGTATAAATTTTCTCCTAGAATGGGTGTCGTAAGTATCGAAGGCGATGCAAGAGATTCCTTGAGCTCGTTGAAAGCTATTTCGTAATCTTCAATCTAGTTGAATTCCTTTGGATTCTTTAAAATTTTGAAGAATTCTATGCACCTATCCTCACTTCTCGACATAAATCTATTAAGGGCAGCAATTCGCTCGGTGAGCTCTTGCACCTCTTTGATCATGCAAGGTGATTTCATATTCCTTATGGCTTCAATCTTTCTTAGATTGGCCTCAATGTCGTGTCGTATGACCATATACCCAAGAAATTTCCCTAATGTTGTGCTAAAGATGCACTTCTATGGGTTAAGCTTCATGCAATATCTTCGCAATGTGGCAAAAGTCTCCTCCAGATCTGCAAGATTTTGATCTTCTTTCATGCTCTTCACAATCATATCATCTACATATACTTCAACATTCCTGTGGATTTGAGATTTGAATATCTTTGTTACTAATCTCTAGTACGTAGCACCAGCGTTCATTAGCCCAAAGGGCATTATCGTATAACAGTATGTTCCAAAATTAGTAACAAAAGATGTGTGGACTTCATTTGCCTTATCCATCCTAATTTGATTGTAACTAGAGAAAGCGTCTATAAAAGAAAACAATGCATGTCCTGCAGTTGCATCTACCATCTAATCTATTTTTGGCAACTGGAAAAAATCCTTGGGACAGGCCTTATTGAGATCGGTGAAGTCTATGCACATTTGCTACTTGCCGTTAGACTTCTTAACTTACACATAATTTGTTAACCAAGTTAGGTAAGGCTCTTCCCAAATGGATCCTACCTTCAATAATTTTTTGACCTCTTCTTCTATTGCCACTTGTCTCTCTAGTGTAAAATGTCTCTTTTTCTATTTGACCACCTTTACATTCGGGTCAATCTAGAGCTTATGTATGTTAACGTCTCTCGAAATACTAGGCATGTCTAATGGCGACCATGCGAATACGTCAACATTGGCTTGCAGGAAGTCAATCAAACTTTGTCGGACATTTGCTAACATGGGTTTTCTTATCCTTGTTGTCTTCTTGGGATCACCTCCCAAAGGAATCTCCTCTGTATCATTCTCAGCATTTTCTATGCCAACTGACTTACCTTCTGGGTAGGTCTCAACTTGAAACACTTCTTCTCGCCTCAAAGCCCTTATATATAAGGAACGTGCCAATTGCTGATCCCCTCTGCACACACCGACCCCTATAGGAGTGGAAAACTTGGCTTTTAAATGTGCCGTTGAAGGGACAATGTCAAATAAATGTTAGCATGGATGTCCCATTATCATGTTGTAAGGGGACCAACATTTGACGACGAGAAAATCCGCTTTGTCCTCTGCAACATGCTCGTCATCTCCGATTTATATCAGCAAAGAGATAACTCTAGCTACTTGGATAGGTTGATTATTGAAAGCATAGAGGTCATACTTGTAAGACTACAGTTGCGCTTTGATCTTAGGCCTCATTTGATCAAAGGCATGCTGAAAAATGACATTAGCCAAACTTCCTGTGTCAACGAGAATCTTCTTAACCTCAAAGTTAGCAACTCTCACATTAATGACAAGTGGATCATCTTGCGGCCTCTGTATGTCTTCAAAATCCTCTTCATCGAAAGATATTATATTGTCAATCCTGACCTTCTTTCTGTAAATATTGCAAACGTAATTCCTGGCATTAATTGAGTTCAAAGAACTCAATTGGTCTATACTAAGTCCGTCGACAATTGTATCAATTACTCCATTGGGAACTTTGTTAGGATTAACATCCCTTGCATCTTTCATGGCCATTGCTAGACGAGTGTCATCATCATGTTCCTTTCTTCTTCTTTGAGACGGTCTTTCAATTCTCTCGGCATCATGAGCTAAAAATTTTTGCAAGTGCATGCGTTGTATTACATCTTCAATTGCATTTTTGAGTTGAATGTAGTCATCCGTATTATGACCCTTGTCACGGTAGAAGTGGCAGTACTTGTTCAAATTTCTTCTTGAGGGATTCCCATGCATTCTTTCCAGCCATTGGAGGATACCTCTCTCTCTACAAACCTCCATCAAAATATCTGAGATTGGATAGTTAACAGGCATATGGGATGAGAATGTCAAGATCTTCGGTCTTTTTCTCTCAGTGTCTGGACTACTGTCGTTGTCCGTGCCAAGTCTATCCTTAGCATTTTTCTATTTGTCTTTCTTTCCATCTCCTCTACTTTGATCAGCCTCTCGTCATGCCTTTATGTCATCTTCTTGTCAAATGTATAAGGTGGCTTTAGCTTTAAACTCAACGAAAATTTTTTGCTTGTTCTTTGTAAGAGACTTAAAAAAGTCTCCATGAGACTTGACATCGTTGATTACGGCATTGAGGGCTACAATCATATCCAGTTTTAGGATTTGGACCATCTTGGCCATAAATCTAGCCAAATAGTCTCTGATTGACTCATCGAACCTTTATTTGATGGTGTTCAGGATTGAAAAATCCTTAACAGGAAGTTTGCTAGCAAGGAAGTGTTAAAGAAACACTTCTACTAATTCATCGAAACATGATATGGTATTTGGTTTCAGGTGTTTGAACCATGTGCTGGTTGCATTCCTCAAGGTTGAGGGAAAGGCTTGACAGGCTACCGCATCGCTTAAACCATGCAACTTAGCCAGTGTTCGGTAGTGCTCCAAGTGGTCTTCGGGGTCCTTTGTCCCATCATATGTTTCAAATTGAGGCAGCTTGATGTGCCGAGGTATTACATCTTCCAAAATCTCTAGGACAAAAGGACTTTTCTTGATTTGGAACTGTATGGTCGCTGAAACAGGTGTGCTAACATGCAAAGGTCTTGCATGATGTACGTACTACGGTTGCTTGCCCTTATCAATCTTTTAGAAAGCAAGAGCTGTGGGTCGCACTGGAACCTCAGCTTGCTTTTTTGGCAATTTAGGTAAATAAATGGAATCGTCAGTACCGTTGGCATCATCATTGCCATGCTCTTTTTCCTAATTCTGGTGAAAACTATTATGGAGAAGGTCAAAGATTTGTTCGTGTTTTTGATTTTGCTCAAAATTTTCTTTGGCTAAATAGACACAAAGTTGCTTAAGTCAAGCCAATCGTTGTTCATCAGCATGCTGACTCCCTCCGTTAGGGTGTTGGGAGGATGTACCAACACCTGTACTTTGTGTCATCCTAATTCTAGCCATGTAGTCATGTTTAGAGAAAAATAGACGGCGTCAAATGTTAGTGGTGAATTTTGGGATAAGGAAATTATCCTACAAAAGAGAGTAAAACACTTAGTACTGAGGCTAGTCCGGTACAGCCACTCCGATGCCTAAGTTAGAATGGTTATTTATTATAATAAATATCTTAATAAGAAGTATCAGAGAGCTCTTACAGAGTTTCTTTTTGGTATTTATAGATGGTTGTTGTGGATTATTTCACAAAATGGGTGGAGGCTAAGGCATTGGTAAGGATCACTAAATAGAAAGTGAAGGCATTTGTTTTTAACTCCATAATATCGAGATTTGAAGTCCCATATATGATAATCATGAACAATGGGCCGTAGTTTGACAACAAGAAGTTCTAAGCATTTTGTGAGAAATATGGCATTTGCCTGAACTATACGTCTATGGCACACACTTAGACAAAGGGGAAAGTTGAAGCTGTTAACAAGATTATCTTGCATGGGCTAAGGAGGAAGGTTAATCAGGTCAAGGGCAAATGGGCTGATGAATTTTTAGATGTCTTATGGGGGTACCAAACCACCTACAAAACTACAACAAGGGAAACCCCCTTCAAGTTAATATATGGTATAGAAGTAGTTTTGTAAAATTGATTTGGATCTACCTAATCTATGAAAGTAAAATTTTGATGTGATGCTTAATCACATTGGATTGACAGTAAATTTGGACACAATTGAAGAAATTAAAGATATCGCAAGAGTAAGGGTTACTGCATACTAGCATAGGCATCTAGGTATTATAATCAAAAAGTAAAGCATAAGGTTTTTCAACCCGGGGACATGTTTGCCAAAAGATGGAAGCAATTGGTGTGTGAGAAAGAGAAGGGAAGCTCTGTGTGAATTGGGAGATCTTGTTAAGGTTCAAGAAGTCGTTGGCAAGGGGCCCTATCGACTAGAAAGATTAGATGGATTAATCATCCCTTATACATGGAATGTCGAGAATGTAAAACTTTTTTTCAATTGATTCCTTAGATGATGTTCATTTCCATTTCTTTTGTAAGGTGATAGCTTACTTGTTTTGCAAGACAATTATATTTGAAGTTTTGTTTTGTTTCTGAATCTATTTATGACTGACAAGTTAATAAGTTCAAACTACAAGGTGAATGAACTAGTGTAAGTTCAAGCTTATCACAGTTAACAAACTCCATAAATTAATCCTACAATCGAGAAAAATGGCTAGTCCACGTCTCAATGACTAACGAATAACGTTTATAAGACACTCAATTAAGCATGTGAAATAAAACCTGCAGAGGAAATTGGGCATGTTAAATAAAATATGTCAAGGAAACTTAGTGTGTGAAATAAAACATGCTAAGAAATACGAGCACGTAAAATAAAACATTCTGAGAAACAAGAATAAAATAATACATGCTAGGAAAATATGGTATGTGAAACAAGTTATGCTTGTAAATGACAAAGTGCATGAAGTAAAATGTACTGGAAATACTAAGTTATGTGAAGAAACAATTCTCATTCATTGCAATACAATTTTTGGCTACTCAACCTAGAACCATCCATACAAAGGATAAACAAATTACATGGCAAATAATCCTATGATTGATTCTTAGACAGAGCATTTTCTTGATTAGAAGCTAGAGCAATTTCTTGATTAGAAGCTAGAGCATTTTCAGAGCATACTTCCTTTTTGGTGCTTGAGGTTTGGGAACAAGTGGATTTTTCTTTATGCTCATAGGGGATTTCCTTGAATAGATGTTCCTCATCATCTCCACAATCCTTGGCATGAGTCTCGCCTTCATCCTGTACATTGATCTTAGCACCTAGATCCTCGCTGTTTTCTTTGTCACAACTACTGCATTAACATCGACAAAATCTAAGCACGAGAGATAATAGTCGGGGTGAAATTTGAGGATTTCTACTTGTGCCACTTGGACCCCCCTCTAACAACTTCTTCTACAGTAATCTCTCGTATTGCCGATTAGGAGTGACAATTTTGAGTGCCTCTTCTATAGAAGGCCCTTTCTTCACTGTCTCCTCTAACTTAGCAATATAGTTTTGCAACCCAGCATTGTTGGTCTCCAGTTCCTTAATTTGCATCCCAAGTTTATCTTCCTCATCACTCATTGAGCAAAGTGTTTAGCCCAGACCCCAGCACTCCTCTTTCTTTTTATGAAGCTCCTCTTTTAGGTCCTTAGCTTCCTTGTACCACTCATCAACCTTAGCATTGAGGCTTGAGACTTCATCGGTAGCTAAAGAGTGTGCCAACTTCTTGGCAGCCAGTTCATCTTGATACTTTTTGGCCTTCATCTCAGCCCTTATTCTTGCATTCTTGGCAACCGCTATTTGAGCTTTTAAGGAGTTGTATGCATTCTCAATTTTTTGCAACAAGTCGATATAGAATGATAAGTATTCTAGATCACCTAATAGAATATATGAAAGGTTTTTGTTATTACCTTCTTTGTTTCTTTCTCGGCCTTGTCCAAGGCTATTAGAATGTGGCTACTAATCTAAAAGCAAACAGGAGCATTAACAACTAAACACACCTAATAGTTCAAAGGATTCAATAAGATAATTACAACATATAGCTTGGGCATAATATGAGTCTTATTACAACCGCCAACCTCGTCGACGTCTTTCTTCACGATCTCTTTGTCCTTAGGAAAAATAATGCCTTCCATCAAGGCCAAAGATTTCGTCCTGTCGTCTAAGGCTCAGTCAGTATGTAAGATGTTGTAGCTCTAACACAGGATGAAGTACTCACCGACCTTCGTGTTGGGGACAAATTTGGCACTACTGATGCTAAGAGCTTTGTTGCGTATAGCTTCATTCATCCTTTAGTCCAACTCTTTAGACCTCTTGGTAGGGGGGTGGCCGACAAGTTCCTTCCCACTTCTCTTATTAGTATTTAGCATCGCTTCCATCATCAATGATGACCCTTCAATGGCTGGGGTAACTTCAACCTCGTTTTGGGGTTGGGTTTCTTGACCACCTTTTCTAGGCTTTGCAACAAATGGAATGTTCTCAACAGGTGGCGCCTTGGTATGTGCAGCCTTAGCTAACCTAGGCTTTCGCTCCCTTTCTGCTTCTCAACTAGCTAGGAGGTCTTCTTTTAGGCCACCACTTGCTTCACTGCACCCTCCTTTGCTATTTTCTTGATAGTAGCCAGCCGAGTGGTAGTAACAGTAGTGGCCACACGCTTATCAGATTTCAACTTCTTGGCCTTTACTTAGGCCAATAATGTTGTAAGATTTACCTTACTAGCACCCATATTTACAATATGAAGTAGACATTAATATTAATGTGAGGAATAAGAAAGAACTTATATTCTTTATGTTGAGCAAGGGTCAAAGGCAACAATTCCTCCCCCAAGTCATGAAAATAGCTTTCCTCTTGTAGTTATACTCAGTACAGTGATTACTCATTAGCATACCTTCCTTCTTGGAAAAGATTGGCTCTTTGCTCTCATAATACCTTATTATTCTCTTAGTATCCTAGAAAAACATTTTGTTCTCCCTCCTTTCTTGGATCTTCTTTGCCACCACAGCATCATTCAGCATTAGCTTAATATCCTTTGTGGATCATGGACTCTAGCCCATCTATGAACTTCCACCCATGCTTAATAGCTACAAAGTACCATCCATTGGGTTACCTCCTAATCATAAAAAGTATCGAAATAGTTTAGGTGTAGCCCTGACTTCAACTTCTTCATAAATTATCTCAAAAGCCACTAGAAGCTAATATGTGTTTGGTAAGAACATACTCAGTGCAACTCGGAAATAATTGAAGAACCCCTTCACAAATGCCAAGAAAGGGAGCACAGCCCAAAGTTAAGATATTTCAAATATATGTAGAACTCACACTCCTTTGATTCCATGTTTTAGGAAGGTCTTGCCAATACTTGTTATACTTTTAAATAAGGACCCTATCGGCATCATTGGCTACTCTATTTAATGAATCACTGATGTAAGCTATGTTATTGTATAGATACCTAGCCTCAGATCTTCCTTCCTTATCTTTTGGATAATTATCTATTGTAAGAGAGTTGATCCAAGTGAGTTTATCCTACCACTCCACGACACTATCAGCCAAGTTATTTAAGGAACATGCCATCTTGCTCCACTTCTGGAGAGGAGAAGTAGTCTCAAATTTAGTTGCTTTAGAATCTGAAAGGATAAGTTGATGAATTATGTTGCGAACCATACCTGATTGACTATAAAGAATATCATAGAATTTGAGAGAGAAGACAAGATATAGAAAGCAAATGAAAGCTTATGGATGCGACTGAAGAAATCTATTTTGATTTTGAATAGTCCCTTAAATATAAATGATTTATCCTTGTAACTGCAAATGATTTTCTGATGGAAATGATACGTTGCTTGGATGATGGCACAGATCACTAATGCGTGTTTCGAGATAGAAATCCAACGGTTGTCAAGTCCTTAATAGTTATTGAGCCTACGGTATATTGATGACTAAAGTGATAGCTATCATACTCTTTACTATTTGGTCTGATTGACAGGTTAGAAATTGAAAATTGCAACTTTTCAATTAGGATGCGATCCATCTTCCTTCCCACCTTACTCAGAGTCAAGGGAATAGTTCCCTGCTCAGCCTCCAGAGTATTAAATATTTACTCCCTTAGTTGAATCCTCGAACATGGGAGTTGGGGGGCAAATGTAGATAGTTGAGTTTTGTTCACTCGTCTATTTAGCCACCGACAGGCCAAGTTGTCCACATTCTCGACCAAGGCCGAGAAATACAGATCTGTGTCTAATTTGAATTCAAGAGAAGTAGCACGAACAATTATCACTTGGTACAATTATATTGCATAATTGCCTACTCTCCCTACATTTGAGGACTGTGTCTGATCAAGAGGCCTTTACGTGTCTCAATAATCATTTCGATAACTTTTGCTTTAGATACAACACTCACCTATAAATATGAGAAAGAAATGATATAAGAGACATTTGATAACTCTTTACCATTCACTTAACTTTTTCTATGTTCGCTTACTAACTTAAGCATCAGAGTAGCCATACTGGATTAGCCCCGATATCAAAAGTTTTCCTTTCTTTACAGGACAAAGTTTAAATCCAAAACCCGTTAACAACATGTAGTGTTCATCGATGTGTCATATTTGATGAGTAGCTTCCTGAAGCTACTTTTTGTGCATGTTTATTTGTCCGTTTGTGTTTTCTTCAATATCTCGAGGGACCCACTATTGACCTTATGGTAAGCCCTAGTGATAACTTAGCTCCTAGGCACATCAAGCTTGGATTAGTCCTAAGTTAAACCAAAAGGATAAACCGGCTTGTCATCTAGAATATAAGCAAACATGGGAAGATAAAGGATGGTAACGCAACACCATAGGTACACTATAGGAGAGAAACCTCCCATCTTGTGACAAGTTAATGTCATAGTCTATGAGTTTGAAGTTAAGAGGGGACGTATAACTTAGGCTTACAGTAGAGTAAGTGGCACTAGTAGGCAATTCATTCATTGAGTGGGGTATTCTCTAAAGGTAGGTTTAGCTTCACATGAGTAAACTAGTTGGGAGCTAATGCATCTCTCCTAATGATGGCTATGACAAGCTAAAACTAGTTACATAGTTAAGCTTCCTAAACACATGGGGCCCTTTATACTAGAGAGCACTCCTTAAGAAGGATGAACTATGAATATTCATGGGTTAAATAAGAAGGGAAGGCTGACTCGTGATCCAGAATACAAGTGAATATTGTTGGTCCCGTATAAGATATCAAGAAGGAGGTGGGGGGGAGGGGGTGGTGTGAATTGATATCTTTGGACTTTTTAAAACTTTTTCGATATAAGAAAAATTACCCCTCTTAATAACTTAATTTGGTGAACAGTGATATTATAATAATTCAACACATAACAAATAATAAAGCAAATTAAAAGAGTGTAAGGAAGGAGAAAATCAAGTTGTGATTTTATAGAGCTTAGGCCTTTTGCTTACTACTCTCTTCCAACTCCATTGCTGGGGACTCAGTCTACTTCACCGGTGTCATTCCACTTAATCCACTAAATCAAATCATAAAAAGATTACAAGCACTTGTCACACATGGACTTTACAACACTCTACTCTGCCTATTTAGCCACTCAACAATCTAAGCTAATATAAAACTACAGAGTACAAATGTACTTATCTCAACACTCAAACAGCAAAATAATAACTTCAAATTACAAATGAGAATAAAAATATAAATCTCAAATAATTTCACCTAAGAAGAAGTAACAATTGTTGTAAAGTTTCCTTCGGTGGAGCTTTCTGAAGAAGTATCTGAAGGACATTCTATGACTTTTCAGAAGGTAAAATCTGATCAAAACTTTTTGTTTTGTGAGACCTTTTTTAGAGTAGTCTCTAGATGTTTTGAATCCTTCTTCTTTTTATATTGAAATCTTTTAATGGCTAATATGTTTGAAGATTAACTTTTTTGTATCTATCCAACCGTTAGTTTGTTAAAGATAATCTATGGATATTTTGAGAAGATCTTGATCATTTGAATTTAAAAAACAACTCTCCTTTTTTCGTTTAGATAAGATAAACTTCAATCCGTAACCACTAGATAATCTTTTTATTTGAATTTTTCGAGGAGAAATGCCTTATCAGAAACTTCTAGATAAAATTCATATTCAAGATTTAAATTTCCATAAAATCTTATTTAACCTTATCCTTATCCATATTTTTGTCTATCTTGATCTTTCAAGAATTAATTCACTTAAAAATCCCCATAGATCTTAATTCCATCTTGAGTGAAATGAGATTAAGTATATTTTCCTAGTATACCCAATCTAGTGGAGCTAAGTCTTGTTAAATTCGAATTAAAAACTAATGTCATATGTTTCTAGATCAACCTTCTGAAGAGTATCAATTTTTCCTTTCTTTGAGGCTTTTAAAGCCGTTTCTGAATGATGTGTTATACCACTTATGCTTATAAAGCTTCTAAAATTCTTTCTGAAGAATTTCAGACTAGTCAATTTTTAATCAATTCAAACCTTCTAAATAAGTTTCTGAATACAACCCAATTTTGCAAAATTAAACCTTTTGAAAACCTTTCTGAATACTTGCATTCTTAATGATTCATTAGCATTTATCCCTTTTTGTTATCATCAAAACATGTGAGAGATATCTAATAAATATGATGGAATGTCGACCACTGGACCTCTCACTTATGCATGCCACTGAGGCCTTTAGTCACTCACCTTAAGAATTTTCTCTCATCAACCTGCCGAAGATGAGAAAAAATATACCACAAAATGATAACTGAACTCCTTGAGAGCTCCGGGTAGGTACACCCTACTCTGCTCTAACTCTTATGTCAATGCTGACTTCTCCCTTGCTAAGAACTCTCTATCAAGTGATGAGGACCTAAGCCCTACATACCAAGTCTTACTCGAACCTTCAATTGCTGAGAGCTTCCTAATGAGTGCCAAGACATAGGCTCCTTGCATACACTCTTACTTAGTCTTTTTGAATAGCTTAAGATTAGTGCTGGGTGGACCTTGGCATTAGCTTGTATGTTACATCAATTGAAGTGCCAAGTCATGTTGTGTTCATAGGTGAGTCATATCTTCCAAGTAGCTTCACGTCAACTACTACATTCAATTATCGACCTTACTGTTATATTTTCTTTGATATTTTAGAGGAGCCATTGGTTCTAATCTCCTATGGTAAGTCCTAATGATAACTGAGCTCCTAGGCACATTATATAATTCCTAGTATTAGAGCTTGAGGTTGTGATTGAAAGTTGTGTTGTAATAGTTCATACTAGTATGCTGTTTAATATACTTTGTTTTCATTTAGAAGAAAAGAGCTAGTTCGCAGTTCATTATTCGTTTGGTATTTTCTATGGGTGTAAGAGTTTCTTGTGTGAAGAGTATTTTTGAAGCTTTGTTTTGAGAATGTCAAATCCTAGTGTTTAAGGAGAGATTAATGATGCTGAGAGTGATACTCATGGTTGTGGTTATGTCACCCAACAAACACTACATACTACTAATGAGCAAATACAGGACCTTATCGCTATTGTAGCTAATCTAGCTCTCTGGATACAAAGGGTCTTAAAAATTGGGCTGCAAGAGAGAGTTGTTGTTGAATAAGGCTAAGAAATGGGAGATAGGTCGAGACAACAAATGAATGAGTAGCAAGCTCCCGAACCCATTCCTATGAACCAAGCACCACCCTATCATACCAATAAAGTTACGAGAAAGAGACTCTAGTTGGATGAAGTCAAGGAGTATGAGGAGGAGGAGCCATATGTTAGGATAGATGAATGTAAGCTTAGAGCTACTAAGGGAGCTGAGCATCTTAAAGTACAGATTCTGAGCATTGATGGGTCTAGTAGTGCTGTTGACTACCTGGATTAGGAAGAGAAGATTGAAAAGATCTTTGACTTTTATGACTATGAAGATACTGTTCATATTCAAGTAGCTGTATTGAAATTTTTTAGATATGTAGTGTTGTGGTGGAAGAAGTTACAAAACGTTCACCTGAAAGCTAGATGAGAAGTTCAAACATGGAATGTGATGAAAAGAGTCCTAAGAAGTAAGTTCATTCTCAAACACTATGAGTAAGACACTTCCCAACGTCTCTAGGACTTAAGGCAAGGTAACAGATCAGTAGACGACTATGTTTGAAAGTTTCAATTGCTCATGATTCAATGTGATGTTGATGAGCTTGAGACATAAACTATAGCATGGTTCATTTCTAGCCTAAGAACTGAGATTGGTAACATAGTAGAGCTACAGAGTCTTGAGACTTTAGATGAAACCATTAGAGTAGAATAGAGAGTTAAAAGGTAGAGGTAGAATTAGATTAGCCTAATGCTAAATATTTGACCAATGTTATCAAATAAAAGCGGCATGCCAAGCTGACCAAGAAACGAGTAAGCACCAAATACTTCGAAGTGGAAAGTATTGGTAAGGGAGAGGAAGAAGCAAAAGTTGACTAGATGCCAGAAGAGTTTGAGGAAGACCCCAATGCCCTAACGCTTTTGTAGCTAACGAGAATGAGCAAAAGGAGAACCTCTTCCATATGAACTATCGAGTGAATGGCAAACTATGAACCTTAATCATTGATGGAGGAAGCTGTACCAATGTCGTAGCACAAGGGGTAGTTAAGGCCATGAAATTACCAACCATTCCACACCCTATGCCGTACCAAATTCACTAACTAAACAAGAAAGGAGGTTTTCCTGCTGCTAAGCAAGTTAGAGTATCGATTACCATTGGTGATAGATACAAGGATGTAGTGTTGTGTGACATCCTTCCTATGTGTGCTTCACACATCTTACTCGACTGACTTTGGCTGTTTGACTTGATAGTATTACACAATGGGTATAAGAACACCTACATGTTCTAGAAGGATGGGAAGAAGGTTATATTAACCCCCATGAGTCCTAAAGAGGTGCAAGAGTCACAATAGAAGGTTGTTAGATCACTATAGCAAAAGTCCTTAATGATTTCCTGTGCTCAATTTTCCTATGAAGTTAAGGGGGAGGAGTATGTGCTCTTTTTAGTTAGGAAACTTTTGGAGTTAAGAGAAGTCGAAAGCTTACCTGTCGAAGTATAGATATTACTGTAGGAGTATGATGACCTATTTCCTGCTGAGAAGTCGAGAGGCTCACCACCTTTAAGAGGCATTGAATATTGCATTGACCTTTAGCTAAGAGTTATGCTACCGAACCGACCTACTAGTAGGCTCAATCTCGAGTAGGTAACTAAGCTAAAGAAGCAAGTAGACGAGTTAGTAGATCGATAATATGTTCGTAAGAGCATGAGTCCCTGTACCATACCAACTGTGCTAGTGCTGAAAAATGATAGATGGTAAAGAATGTGCATTAACTGTCGAGCCATCAATAAGATCACTATCAAATCCAATACCCAATCCTGCGACTTGATGATATGCTTAACGAGTTACATGGTGCTTGCATCTTTTCTAAGATTGACCTTAAGAGTGGCTATCACCAAATCCAAATGAGGCTTGGTGATGAGTAGAAAATGGCCTTCAAGACAAGGGATGGTCTATTTGAATGGATGGTGATGCCATTTGGTCTGATGAATGCGCCAAATACTTTTATGTAGCTCATGAATCATATACTGAGGGCACTGATTGGAAAATGTGTTGTAGTTTATTTCGATGACATTGTGGTCTACAGTACCGACCTCACTTCTCATGTTAGCCATTTAAGATCTATGTTTGATATTCTTCGAGCCATGAGATTATTCATCAACTTGAAGAAATGTGTATTCTACCAAAGCAAGGTTGTATTCCTTGGATATGTTGTTTTGGAAGGAGGAGTTTGAGTAGATGATGAGAAAGTTAGAGCTATACTTAAGTGGCCTACATTGACTAATGTTGCAAAGGTTAGGAGTTCCATGGTTTAGCTTCATTCAATCAAAGATTCATTTGGAGCTTCAATTCCATAACTACACCATTAGTCGAATTGACTAAGAAGAATTGTGAGTTTAAATGGACGAAGAAAGCTGAGAAGAGCTTTGAAGACATAAAATCTAAGTTGACATCGACCCTCATACTCACCTTGTCAAGCTTCGAGAAAGTTTTTGAGGTTAAATGTGACACATCTAGAGTTGACATTAGTGCTGTCCTTATGCAGGAGCACCTACCCATTGCATACTTTAGTAAGAAACTCAAAGGAGCTACCCTGAGTTACTCGGCATATAATAAGGAGTTCTACACCCTTATCTAAACACTACAAAACTGGCAGCATTACTTGTTGCTGAGAGAATTCATCATCTATTCAAATTATGAATCTCTCAAGCACCTCTACGGGTAACAAAAACTTTCTCGATGTCATGCCAAATGGGTCAAGTTTTTAGAGTCGTTTTGCTACGTCATCTAATATAAAAAGGGGAGCATAAACACTATAGCTAATAGTCTTTCTCATTATCATACCCTCATTACAACCATACAAGCCAAGGTACATAGGTTTGGTACCCCACCCAATCAATATGAGCATGATCCATATCTTGGGCCCTTACTGACTAAGTGCAATGTTGGAAGGGTAGTAGATAGGTTCTACTCGAGTCAAGGGTTCCTTATGAGGGGTAAGTAAGTTTATATGCCAAGTGGTTCGGTTAAAGAACTACTCATACGAGAAGCCTATGTTGGAGGCTTAGCTAGCCATTTTAGGGAAAAGAAGACGACCAAAATATTAAAAGAACATTTCTACTAGCCTGGTAAAATAAAGGATGTGTACCAAATCCTTAAGAAATGCGAGGTGTGTAAACATGCAAAAGGAAGAAGAGAGCTGTATGAGAGTATACACCCCTGCTTATACCCAAGCGACCGTGGACTAACCTAAGCATAGATTTCATGCTTGGTTTTCCTCAAACACCAAGAAGACATGACTCAATCATGGTGGTGGTCGATCAATTCAACAAGATGAGCTACTTCATTCCCTGTTACAGAACTAATGATGCTTTATTTGTTACTAACCACTTTTTGTAAGAAATTGTGCGACTACATGGAGTGCCGAGAAGTATTGTATCCAATCGTGACTTAAAGTTCATGAGCTTCTTTTAGAGGACCTTCCAAAAGAAGCTTAGTACTAAACTCATGTTTAGTACTTGCCACCCTCAGACAGACGGTTAGGCCAAAGTTGTGAACATAACAGTCGGCATCCTCCTATGAGCAGCTATAGAGAAGAATTTACAAGAGTAGGATTTATGCTTACCTGTGATAGGGGCTAAGTTTTGTAACATTGAAGGTGTTAGAGACTCCATAATCTCTGAGTAGTTCTAGTTTATAGGCATTATCATTAATCCTTTGAAGTATTATGAATGGACCTTTGACACGGGTCGATAACTTGTTATTTCTTTTGTTTGAGAACCTCTCCTTACTTAAATGTAGCTATACTAAATCACTAGGCTGAAATTGTGCTAACTTTCTTCCTTTACTCTTATCTCACATTCTCTTAGCAATTTAATCAACTTGCCAAGTAACTTTCTTGTAAATCTGCTATAGAGATTGTGCTCGAGCTCTTATGTTAAGATTTTCTTGTTAAAACATGGGTATAGGGGTATTATCAAGGGGTAGCTCTGAGTTTAAGCCATAGACAATTTCAAAAGGTGTCTACTTGATGGTATTGTGTATAGTTCGATTGTAAGTGAATTCCACAACAGGCAAACGTACATCCCAATGGGCTAAGTTCTTCCCCATTGCAACTTAGAGCAATGATCCTAAAATACGATTGACTATCTCTATTTGGCCATCGGTTTAGGGGTGATAGGAAGTACCAAATAGCAGTTTAGTTCCCATACAATGCTAAAAAGTCCTCTAGAAATGGCTCAAAAACTTTAAATCTCTGTCTAAGAATACACTCCCTAACACATCATGTTGCCAAACAATTTCTTGCAAAAAGAAGCAATAGTGCAACATTAGTTTTGGAGCAAGGCACAAAATGTGCCGTCTTACTAAATCTATCCACAACGACCATCATAGAGTCTTTGCTTCAGGCAATTCTTGGTAATCCAAGAACAAAGTCCATGCTCAGCTTAGTCCAAGGTCAAGCCAGGACAAGCAAAGGCATTCCTTTCTCTTATTCGGCTCGACATTTGGCCCTTTTGCAGGTAACACAACCCTCAATAATTCAATGCACATCTTATCTCATTCTTGGCCAAAAAAATTGACCACTCAACAGTTCATATGTTCTTCTTTCTCCAAAGTGGCTGAAGAGTCCTCCACTGTATTCTTCTCTTACTAATAGCTCTCTGATTGAACAGAATAGCACAAATAACTTTCCACTTTGGAACAAATAACCATCCTCCATAGGGTACTTGTCAACTGTTCTTCTGTTGGTACATTGCCTAAATATAGGACCAAAGTAGGGGTCTCTAGGATATAGCTCTTTGATGCTCGCAAACCCCTAATAAGCTGCTCTGCAATTCAGTGAGGAGAACATGCCTTCTCGAAAGAACATGAACAAATGCATTGCTTTTGCCTTATTTATATTTGATTATAAAGTTGAATCCCTCTAAGAATTCAACCTACCGTGCTTGCCTATTTGATAGTTTGGTCCAACTTCTAAGGTGCCTTAAGGATTCATAATCCATATAAATGACAAACTCTCTGAAGTTCAATGGCTTGTTCGGGTTTCATCCGATAAGTTATTTTGTTCAACAAGACAACACCGAGTATCAAGTCATTGCATTGTTCAATGTCTCTAAGAAAGGGTAATCCCTCAAGTAACTATTCAAGAAATAGGTTGACATACTCATCTAATAGGTCCCTGACCTCTCCCACTTCTTTCTCCTCCTCAAGTTCCTCATATGTGTATTCCACTTCAATCTTGGGACATCTCCCTTGATGATCATGGTCCTTCTGTTTAAATACTGAGTAGCCATATGCCCAAACCCTTAGCATTTGAAGCACTTGATCTAACTTGTCTTCCTTTTAAATCCTTATCCCTTCTCATGTGTTCTTGTAGGCACGTCACCATCTAGTTGGCCCTTTTTCTTTACTCTGACTTCTACTCTTTTAGTTGGCTTAGTACTTGATTGAGCTCGTATTCCTTTAGCAGGTCAGCTTGACTAACTAGGTCAACTCATTAGGGTTTAGGCCAACATTCTATTCCTTCTCTATCTTTCCATTCGTTAGGCTATTCATATATCCTCATCCATTGTAGTGAACTGCTAAAGTTCCACAATGTTTCAAATGTCATTTCTTAATCTTGTAAGAAACCTTAACACTATTTAGGCTGACAGCTCTTCTACTTCACAGCGAGTCATGAACATTTGGAACTCCTAAACATACTCATCAATGGTTCAAGCTTCTTGCCTCAGCTCTTGAAGCCGAGCAAAAGTGTCTTGTAAATATGTATCCAGCACAAATCTTTTCCGAGTACCCTTTTTGATATGCCATACCAAGAACCAATAAGGGAAACGATATTAGGGTGGGTTTGATCCTACTGAAGGAACATAAATAGAATAGGTTTAGTGAATTCGTAAGCCACATAACTAGATATGACACACTAACTAGACCCTATATGACATAATCATCACTTTAATATGAGTACAAAAAGATGACTAAAGTTGCCTGCCATAATCCTTCCTAAAGGGATTTGTAAGAGCTAATAATAGAGAGTTTTTCAAGAGAAAAAACTCAAAGGGTTTTTCTTTAATGTGCAAATCTATCTAAAACCCTACAAGTGCATTCTATTTATACATAATGGAAAACTTGTAAATAAAAGGACTAAATGGGTGCCCTAGTAGCATTCCTATAAATACAAAATAAAGATGAAGATAATTTAGGAAAAATATAGGAAATAGGAAGTCTAAATAACATAAGCAAAAATAAGTAATCAAATGAGATTTTGGATGAGGAGCGGATAAGCTGGACTTTGGCATTTGGTTGGGTCGATACCCCAAATCCTATTGTCCCCTCTCCCTTAGAGAAGTTTCAACTTGAAACTTGGTAATTGGTAGCTCCACATCCCACTAAGGTCAAATACCAACCTATAAAAATAAAATATAAATACTAATAGTATTCAAGCTCCTCCACTAATTTCATCACCAACCAATGCTCCTTCCATTCATCATGGACCCAATCAATCAAACTCTTCTTTAAGGACCTTCCCTTCCATTTGCCATGTATGTAGTCAATTTCACTTAGGTAGCCCCAACAACTATCATTCAAAGGGAATAACTCAACTCCTAGCTCAAACATCATGTCATGAGCTCGAGGAATTTGAACATATGAGACCTCAAACTGCTCTTCTACTTCAAGTAGCTTCAAAGCTTCATGCCTTTCTACTATTGTCTTTACCACATCATCCTCAGTAACTATCACCTCCTCCACTTCCTCATAGTTCAACTCTTCTTGTCCTTTCTTACCCATTTTCTTCTCATCTTCAATTCTTACTTCTTTTCCTTCAGTTTCCTCCCCTTCAATATCCTCTAAATGAATAAGCCTTCATTGTCTTCTTCCTTCTCTAATCTCTTTGAGCTTAGCAAATATGATATCTAATTATTCCTGTACACTAGAGAGGTCAGCTTCATATGTGAATTTTCTATCATACAATTTGTCTTGACGATCTCAGGGCACAAATTTTCTTGGCATCAATCATGTTATTGCTTTCCATGTACTGATCTCAATGTTTCCTTTATCAATTCTTTGATTTATCATTCTCTTCCACCAAGTAGCTACAAAGCCAATCATCGAATTCTTTATAACATAGGCTCTCTTATGTTTAAGATAAGAATAATTTTCAAAAACTTGATTGACTTAAAATTCCTAATTCAAATATTCATCCGGAATGCCATATCCATCAAATTTCAGGATTCATGATATCACATCCTTAAAATAATACTCATAATCATATCCAACTTCAAATGCCATACTCACATAGTTTAATGGCACACAACTCGATGGCTTGGTAAAAGTCTTTTAACTACTACTTGGCATCATAGTCACTCTATTGACAACACACTTGTCACAGCTAGGGCACACACATACAAAAGTTTGTCACTTACAAAAGTTCTCCACACCCTACACTCATTTCACCTCAGCAAACTTACAAGAAGTAACCTTGGATACCTCATATAGTGTAGTCTCCATAACTGCATAATTCTCAATTCATCACAATCACTTGCTTACCTCTTTTATTGAATCAAGCACATACTTCATCACATAACAATTCGAAAAATTTAAAGGATAGCAAGGTAAACTAATTAACAATTAGAGCAACATACTAGCACGCAAATAATGGCACAGTTAGGCACATGTTCACTACTACTACAATACGACCAACGACTTAAATTTTGTTTCTTAAAGACAATAGCTTCCAACCACAACCACAGCTTGGTAAATTGAAATTTAGTAGCACGAATCTTAATTGCTTAATCAAGCAATTGCGTAGCTTGGCAATGGATCTAATTCACAATAGTTCAATACATCGTAAGGGCTTCAGAAACTACACAAAACAACTTGAAAATTTACTTGCACTTGTAGTAGTTTAGCTCGAACATGCAAGCGTCAATAGCTTGGTTCAACTCTGTATGTAAGACAACACCACCTTAACCGAACTTCACCTCAACAATTTATGAATTACAGCAGCTCGAAAATACATTCAGCTCAGCAATTGCTTAAAATGTAAACATAGTAACTCAAATCACGTTCAAAGGATGGCAGCTAGGCGACACAACACTACATACAATTGAACTTTAACAGCAGCTCAGCATCCTATACTATAGATTAGTGACAACTCGGTAGTTTTACACAATAACTCGAATATGACAATTCTACAGCTCAAACTTCTAGAAGCTCGAATCTACACTTTAGGCAGCTCAGCACAAGTTCAACAACACTTAAATCAACTTGGACAACAATTAGTTTAGCAACTCTAAGAACAGAATAGCTCGGTAATAGTTCTCTATAGTTTGGTCATGTAAGCTTGGCAACTTGCAATTCAATTCAATTCTACAATTTAATTTAGTAACACGCGATAGTTCGATATGCAAATAGCTTAGATTGGTGTACTGAAGTTAGCTCAAATCACATCTTCAATTTTTGTTCAACAAACTTAAGATATAACTTGACAAGACAACACAACTTCTTTTAGCTCAACGAGTGCTTAATGGAAGCAACTTAACACATCATAAGAGCTCGATAAATTTAGTGTAGTAATTAGCCTAGATATACTTTCAATTCAATAGCTTGGATTACTACTACAAATTAGCTCGGCCAACCTATAGAGCAGTAACTCGGTAGCACAACTTAATCTTAACACAATTGCAAATTAAACATTAACTACAATACTCCTTTGTTAATCACTTTGGTTCGACACTAGCTCACCCCTCACAATAGTACCTTATCTAATGTGCCAATAGACACCAACCACCATACACAAGACAGTCCACTAAGAATACATAACGCATTTCATTATCACACACATGGGTACAACCAACATACGATTCAAGAAGGAAAGAAATGGTGACACTACCACTCTCAGCCACTACAATGCCGCAGAACATACACAGTAGTAAACACTCAATCATGGCCACAATACCACTACTAGCTCACATAACCACCATCACCAACTCAACTCCAACAACCACAATACCTAAACTCATAAACCTAGTTGTACACTAACCATTACTTACACGAACAAACACCAATCCACCAACAAGCCAACACTCACTGCTATACAAGCTACACCCACAAGCAATTGTTTACAATACTCCTAAAACAGCACACATATATGATTTACTACTACAATTTAACACCACATAGCTGCAATATTCAAATCCACACACGAAAACACCATAGTTCCAACACTAATACAGTAGCTGCAATTTTGTACACACTATAAAACCACCGATAACCATACATAACTCCAAAGTTACTAATCTCTCAGTTCTACATATAACCCATTCACGGCCCGCAACTTCGTGCCCAATACAAAATACACCTCAATGGACTACTCTATAACCACTTGTTATACCCAAAATCAAAAGCTATGGTGCCTACTGCACAAGTCAAGTACACCTAATCAAACACGATAGCAATTTTCTACAGCTATTGATTCTTGCAATTTCAAAACCTAATGAATTAATACCTAGAATAAACTTCGAGTGATGAAACCTTTACCAAACAGGTACAGGGAAACTCCATAGTGGGGTCGACATTTTGGGGTTTCCTTTTCAAAGTATAGGGTTGCCTTAAACTACATGTTAGATTGTGTTACAACATAGAATACAGTAAACGAGATTCAATCATGGGAAATTCCAAATACTCAACTAAAAAATGTTTAGGTTTCTTGAAGATACGATGGTATAACTAAGAAGACAAAGTCTTCCCATTATTGTACCTTCGCTCTGATACCTAAATGATACGCCACACTAAGAACCGACAAGGACAGCGGTATCGAGGTGGGTTCGATCCTGTCGAAGGAACAAAAATAGAATAGGTTTGTGAGGGGTTTAGCGAATCTATGAGCTACCTAGCCAAATATGATGCACCAACTAGATCCTATGTGGCCTAACCATCACTTTGATATGACGCACAAAGAGATAACTAGAGTTTCCCACCATAATCCTTACTAAAGGGATTAATAAGAGCTAATAAGAGAGAGTTTTTCAAAAGAAAAGACTAAAAGGGTCTTTCATTAATGTGCAAATCTGTCTAAAACCTTACACATGCATTCTATTTATATATAATGGCAAACTTGTAAATAAAAGCACTAAAAGGATGCCTTAGTGGTATTCTTGTAAATACAAAATAAAGATGAAGATAATTTAGGAAAAATACAAGAAATAGGAAGTCTAAATAACATAAGAAAAAATAAGTAATTAAATAAGATATCTGGATGAGGAGCAGATGAGCTAGACTCTAGCATTTGATTAGGTCGGTACCTTAGATCCCATCAATTTTCATTTCAGGCTAAGACCTCTCTATATCCTTCTCGCCTTCTCATGATTTGAAAGTTCTTCCATCACATGGTGGCATATCCTAAGAATTCAACAACATCAGTCTTCACCTTCTCTCAATCCTTATACTGGTAATAATTAAAAGCACGCTCAACCTTCTCCTCCTAATCTAAATAATCATCCATACTCCTAGATCCATCGAAGCTCAAAATCTGAAGCTTCACATGGTCAATAGGTCGGGGTGCTCTAGTTCGCTCTTCATATTCTTATTCTTTGCCATTATCCATATTACCCAAATCAATCCTTCGTCATACTTATCCTCCTACTCCTCTATCTCGAACTTGCTAAGCTGGGTTCTATCCCTTAGTAGGTCGAGTAGTGATATGAGGCAAGTGCACCTATCAATTTTAATATAGCGAATGTGAGTCCGAGTCGATCCCTCAAAGATTTTGAGTACTAATATTAACCTTAGCTCTATTATCTAACCGGAAAATTGTAATGGGTTGAATGAATTAAAAATATTGAAATTAACAAACTAAACTAATTATGAGACTTGATTAAGCAAATTAGAAAGCAATAAACTACGAACAACTTTAAGAAATTAATAACGTATTTAGGAATTATTTCCCCTAGTGTTTAACATGTAACCACTTAAAATATATTTAATTCAGTTTCTATTATTCTTGACCGGAGGAATTCACAATTAAAGCTAATATCTTTCTCAAGCATATTAACCCTAATCCTAAATTATTTACCGGAATCTCTTCACTTAGTAATATAACTTAGAATTGCATTAATGTATAATGAATTCCCACACAAACAATCAACTTTCCGGAAGAAACATGTATCTTATCTCTAAGTATACATGTAATTCTCTCCAATTATGCTAAAATCTAATTACACATGCAATTTCTCAATCAACATGCATAATATCATATATTGATATTCTAGAATCATCAATCAATAATTAAACAACATAATTGAATCAAGAAAAGATAGAAACTTTATTGAAATTTATAAATCAACCTAAGAGTCACATGAAACCCTAGGTTCCATAATCCTAAATATACGAATTCTAAGCTATCATAATAAATGTAAAAACGAGTTCTATCAAAAACGTAAAATAAAACATGGAAAACCCCTTTAATTGATGAACAATCTCTCTAATCTTGAAGTCGGTGTTGCTCTCCTTTTTCTTCTCCTTCTCCTTAAGTCTCTTCTCTTCTCTCGTGTCTCGTTTGTTTTTTCTAATGTCTCTCCATTGTCTAAACCCTCAAATATCCTTTTATATATGTATTATAAGGATTCTGTTTTCGTCACCAGACACGGCCTGGGACATGGCCGTGTCCCCAGGTCGTGTAACTTTCTGCACCTGGCAAATTGTTCTAGATGGACACAGCCTGGGGACATGGCCATGTCCCAAACTATGTAACTTCATAACTTCTTCATTTGAACTCCTAATTGAGTGAAACTTGATTCCTTTTCTTCGTTTTCGATCCTAAAATGCGTTCAAACTTTGAAATCAAAATTTTACTCAATTAAGTATCAATTTCTTTAAAGAAAACCAAAAATGTAAAGAAAATACTATAAAATCACTATGTGAAATATGTTTAAAATCAGAGTTATCAAGTAGCTTGTGGGGTATTCTACACAGTCTAAGTAGGTCAATAGGTCATCACATGAATAGCTCTGGTTAATTCAACTAAGAGGTTAGCCACATCATCAAACCTTTCATCTATACTCTTGGGGGTACTCTAAGGTTGTCGACCATGGTGGATAACACCACTATTGTCATCTCCATTACTAGCATTAACACTCAAGTCTATCATTTTCTTCGATAAATTTGGTTTCAAACTTCAAATCAAAGATACAACTGACATTATCCCTTAATACTAAACAATATATACACTCTCCACACAAATGTCCAGTTAACTTGTAAACACAGTAACTACTCCACTGAATAATAAATTCAACTGAAATTTACTCTATTTTTGTATACTCGAAATAAAGAAAAACAGAGTATGCACAAAAACAAACCACTACACTCTTTTACTTACTCGAACATTGCAATGAATCTTTATACAGCTTCGACACACTCCAACAACAAATATTACTTCATAAAGATCCTAGTGCAACTTATCCAAATGAAACCCCCGCTTTGATACCAAGATGATGTGAACTAGTAGCTAAGAACGGACAAGGTCGATCACAAGGGTAAGTCCAAGCTTACCGAAAACTTGAAGAACGAGATGGAAGTTACGTGAAAGAATAAGAAAAGTAAAATCAAGTAAACCCACAAACAGCTCTAAAAGATATGACACACTAGTGGAACTTTCAAAAACTAATGACATAACTCAATATGACGTACAAGATAGTCCAGTGAGGTTACTTGCTACTCAACCTTACTTAAGGATTAGGATAAGAGTGAAGGAAATAAGTAAAGAAGCTACTAAGAGTAGTGTTCACGAAAAAGAAGAATATTCAGCATATTGATGATGATAAAGATGATGCGACTCTATGTAAAAGGGGGTATTTATACCCAAAAAATTAAGGCAACCTACCTAAAATGAAAAAAAAAAAAAACTAAAAGGGTAATGTCCAAAAAGAAGTAATGTACAAGGAATAACAAAGGGTATAAACGAAAATTTAAGTAAGTAATGATTAGTGCAGCAAAATCCTTTCACTTAGGTCTAGACATGTGGCAACAACATATTAAAGACGCTTATGGTGGAAACTAGTAAATGGTAAGGTTAAGATGGAGGCTGCCAAGCAAACTTAGGTCTATCTGATAAGAAGTGACTGTAGGTGTACGGGAGCTCTTGGCTTCTAATCACCAGACTTGTTGAGTTGTAGATCTGCTCAATCATAGCTATCGAGCCTAATTTTTTATTTCTTATTTTTTAATTCAATTTTCCATCTTCCGATTAATACTAAACTCAAACCTATTTAATATTAATCTTCGATTAGAAAAATTGGAAAATTTTGGTTTTTTATTTAGAAAAAATTTTTAGAGTCACCACCTGACTAAAGTCGAGAAAAAGAAAAGAAATCATAATTAATTTAATGGATTAACTACGATTTAGCTACCAATCTTTGATTTCAATTTAAATGAAAAGAAAAAAAAAAAAACCAGATGGTTCCAAATTTGAAGGCTAACCTATTAAACTCTAACAAATACTACTATCTATTTTCCAAAATTAAGATTATTCTTCAAATTATAATATTTTTAAAGGAAAAAAATAAAAACTAAAAGAAAAGAGAACCTAAATTTCTACAAATTTTATTATCACCCCTAAGATACTTACGTACCCGCTAGCTAGAATCAAACGACTATAGTTCTTTTCAAAAACTTTAGTGTATTAGTTGATTTTATTTATTTATTTTTTTTTTTTTTTGAAAAACCGACCGAGTTTATGTTTTAATTTATTTAATTTATTTTAAAAACAAATCTAAAAGAGTCCTAACTATTGAGTGTTTTTGTTTTATAAAGAAATGCTCTAAAAATCTTATTTTTAAAAGGGTTTTTTTTTTTTTGAAAAATAGTTTTCTATGTGACCAGTTTTAAAAAACTTAGCCCTAAAAAAAATCTAATCCTGACAATCCCCAAACGAACATATATATATATATAACAATTATCTACCTAAGTGAATTAATAATATCAGGAGATATACTTAATATAAAAAACTAATACTAAATGTTTCCTAAACTAAAATGGTTATATATATATATATATATTAAATAACTAAGGAACTAATAACATAATAATAATAATTAAACAAAAAAAAAATTTGAGGAACTGCACCTGAACTTTCAGTTATGTGTGAATGGACAGAGGAAGTTGATTTGTAGAGTACATTCGTTGGCATGTGCTATGGGATGGCTATTGCAAGGTTGACTGGAGTTGCTGTCGACTCAGTCAGGCGTGCGGTTTGGACGAGGACGTAACTGTTACAGTAATCAGAGTTGTAGTGTTTCACATCGAGGGTGGCTTGGTCGTGCTACTATTTTGCATTGAGTGCAGTGAACCAAGCAATGTAACCGTGGACTGTACTAGAGATCAGGCAAGGCTGAATGTGTGTAGTGAGTGCTGTTCAAAGTTATGTAGATGGCAATGTTGCGTGTGTGCACGGTGCAATGCGCATGACCACTGCTATCCATGTTCTGCCATGGCAACATGTGTGCTAATGTTTAGCGTGCTGATCAGTGGAGTGAAGCAGAGTGTGGGCTAACAACAGTTGTGTTTGTGCGTGTGACGATGGAGTTGGATCAATGGAGTGCTGCTGTCGGTAGAGGACAATGCATGGCTCGGGTAGATCACTAGTGTTAGGGCTATGATGTTCTGTATGGGAGTGTACTCCTGGATGGTCAAGGGATTGTCCAGGCACTCGTCTAGATTGGTGCCTCGTGCATGTATTGTGCTGTGAGTTAGTTCTACAGTAGAGGGCTATGGACAGCAACTGTGCATGTGGTAAGCAGTGGCATACGATGTGCAGTGCTTGTAAGAAGTGTAGTGGCATTCATAAAGACGTTGAGCGTGTGAGTCTGTTGCTTAATCATGAACAGCAGTGGAGAATTGGATTGATTAAAAAAATTTCTTTCTTTTGGGGAATGTATTCCCATTTATAAAACTTGGTCTAAAGATTCGAATTTATGACTTCAAACTAAATCCAATACAATACTCCAATGCTTATCCGCTAGATCATTGACCTGTGCCTTAATTTTTAATACAATTGAATTATATTTAAAACACGTAACTCTCTAAAATAATTATTTGAGCTAAGCTAAAACTATTTATCCCTAAAATAATTTATTTCCTAAAAAATCTAAAAAAATCTTCATAATTTTTTTCTTTTCTCATTTCATTTTTTTTTTTTTTGTATTTTCATCATTTGTCAATTTTTATTTATTTCATTTATATTTTTATTATTTTTTCATTATTTTTAAGTTAGGACCCTAAAACTAAACTATAGCTACTAAGGAGCAAAAATTGAATGTCTACAGCTACCTCTCTTTGTAGTGAAGTTTAAATAAAACTTTACCACAAAGACAAAAGAGACACAACTTTTGCCTTAGGATTGACTCTATTCTAAGGAATGCTATAACTAACTAGTTGAAGATTTGATGACGATAAGCTTGAATAGAAGTAAGGGTAGTGCTCTTATGGGCTGGCGAGAACCCTAAAGAGAATAATGAGAACTTGATCATGCCCACTATGGGCTGACTAACCAAGGCGAGCAAAGAGCTCCTTGAGCTGACTAAGGCCTTAAACTGAATGAGATGGGTAAGTGCTCCTAGAGTTGGCTAATCCCTAAAAGATATGAAAAGTTGGTCGTACCCGTCATAGGCTAACTAACTAAGGCGGTTAAAACGCTCCTTGAGCTGACTAAAACCTAAAATGAATTGAGAAAGCTTAGTTGTACCCTAATCCTTAAGCTAGCTGAGACCTAAAGATAAGAAAACTTGGTCATGTCCTAATGAGCTGACTAACCAGAGTAGTCAAAGCGCTCCTTGAGTTGGCTAAGACCTAAAGATATGAAAAGTTGGTCATATCCCTCATGGGTTGACTAACCAAAGCAATCAAAGCGCTCCTTCAACTGGCTAAGACCTAAAATGAATTAGAAAACTTAGTCATGACCTAATGAGCTGACTAACCAAAGCGGTCAAAGTGGTCTTTGAGTTGGCTGAGACCTAAATATAAGAAAATTTAGTCATGCCCTAATGAGCTGACTAACTAAGGCAGTCAAAGCGCTCCTTGAGCTGGCTGAGACCTAAAAATAAGAAAACTTGGTCGTGCCCTAATGAGCTGACTAACCAAGGCAGTCAAAGTACTCCTTCAGCTAGCTAAGACCTAAAATGAATGAGAAAATTTAGTCATGCCCTAATGAGCTGACTAACCAAGGTAGTCAAAGCGCTCCTTAAGCTAACTAAGACCTAAAGATAAGAAAAGTTGAATCGAGATCGAGATAACGCTCTATGAGCTAGCTCGAAGCCTAAGAAACTATGGATTGGGACTGCACTCTATGAGTTGGCTAAATCCCTAAGAGACTATGATTTAAGAGAAACAACTAGAATCCTGAGAAACTTTAGATTGGGACTACGTTCTATGAGCTGACTAGATCCCAAGAGCTTAAGAATTAAATCAAACTATCATCCTTAAGGAGCGAATAAATGCAAATGCAATGTTTTGTAAAGCTCAAAACCACTTACCTGGCTTTAACGATAGTTCCCAAACAGTCAAATCTTTTCTTGAGCAATCCGATTAGAACCAACGGTTTTAACCCTTTCTTTTTGCTCTTCTTCTTCTATCTTCTTCTAATTTTATTTTCTTTTTCCTTTTTTTTCTTCTTTTCTCTTTTTTTTTTTTTTTTTTGGCAAGCAATTTAAGCGTAAAACAAATACACATACTCTATACTTAAAGACACATTCAAGAAGATAACTTTAACAAATGAAACATCTTCATCTCTTGAGCAAAGATGTTACGTCTTAAATTTCCAGCCTAACTTAATCGATTTTCCGTGCAAACCTCCATCCTAAAGCAAGTTTCTACTTATGTGCTACCCCTTACTCTTTCTAAGCATGCCCCTATCGTGAAAAATAGAAAACAAATCTCCCTTTTTCAGAGGGTAAACCATAATAAAATATTAAAAGAATTTTTGTCAATAGACATCGTTCCAAATTAAGTGTTTATTTTTTTCTTATGTTTCTTGTGTATAAGGTTTATTTATATTGAGTGAGAAGTAGGGACTTTTATCGGAACAAGAAAGGATCTAGAGATATTACCCAATGTCGACGACCACTAAGAATACCAGCTTTGCATGTAAAAAATGAAAATGAGACCATAGTAATATTAAGATTATTTGCATTTTATAATTTGAGCAAAAATTCTATTGATCTTTTAAGGATAGTACATCTTCAATGCATCAGCGTTTGCTAGGTCCCTCAAATCTGGACCATCCATTTGGGATAAAATCAATGCTCCCCCAGGCAATACTTTCTTCACAATGTAAGGTCCTCTATAGTTTGGAGCAAACTTCCCTCTCGAGTCTTGTACATTAGGCAAAGTTTTCCTCAATACCATGTCTCCTTCTTTAAAACTTTGGAGCCGTACTTTCTTATTAGCCATTTGTTGCTGATAGTAGATGCTGTGGCACAAAGTTACTAACCTCTTTTCGTCAATCAAATTCTACTGCTCCATTTGCTTCTGTATCCAATCAACCTCATCTACCTAGGTTTCTGATAATATCTTGAGAGATGGGATTTCAACTTCTACTAGTAGTACAGCCTCCATCCCATATAACAACGAGTAAGGGGTTGCCCCTGTTGATGTCTTGATAAAAGTTTGGTATGCCATGAGTGCAAACAGTAACATCTCATGCCAATCTCAATATGTGACAGCCATCTTCTCAATAATTCTTTTGATATTCTTGTTGGCCACTTCCACGGCTCCATTCATTTGAGGCTGATAAGGAGTGGAATTTCTATGAATGATCCTGAACTGCCGACACAACTCTAACATTAATTTATTGTTCAAGTTCGTACCATTATCGGTAATAATTGTCTTTGGTGTACCATATCGAGCCAATATGTCTCTCTTAATGAACTTGACCACTACTCCCTTCATTACACTAAAGTAGGATAAGGCTTCAACCCACTTAATGAAATAATCAATAGTTATGAGTATAAATTAGTGCCTGTTAGATGCCTTTAAAGTGATTGGGCCAATGATGTTTATTCCCCACATAAAAAATGGCCATAGTACAGATAATGTATGCAATTCTTGAGGTGGGGCATTTACTTTATTAGCATATATTTGGTACAAATGGCAATGTCTAACATGCTTAATGCAATCCCCTTTTATAGTTAACCAATAATATCTCATCCTCATAATTTTCTTGGCAAGCATATAGCCATTCATGTAGGGGCCACATACTCCCTCATGCACTTCTTTCATTAGCAACTCTATCTCTTTCTTGTCTACACATCGTAAAAGTGTACGATCGAACGATTGTCGGTACAAATTAGACTCGCTGATCAAGTACTAAGTAGCCAATCTTCTAATCATCTTCTTATCCTTCTTCTCGGCTTCTTCAAGGTACGTTTCATGTTGCAAAAATGTTTTAATATCATGATACCAAGGCTTTTCGTCACATGAACTTTCCATTGCCAAACAGAAAGCGAGCTTTTCTTCAACTTCAATTTTAAGTAGCTGAATCTTCACTCCTCCCGATATCTGGATCATGGATGCCAAAGTAGCGAAAGCATCAGCGAATTGGTTCTGAACCCTTGGCACATATGTGAATATAATCTTTTCAAACTTGGCTATCAACTCAGCCAAGTGTTGGTGGTAAGGTACTAATTTGGGGTATTTCGTCTTATACTCACCCTAAGCTTGGCCTATAATCAACGAAGAATCTCCATACACCTCTAATTCCCGTATCTCCTTAAACAATGCAATTTTGAATCCCAAAATACATACCTCGTATTCTGCAATATTATTAGTACACAAGAGAGCTAGTCTCACAACCATCGGGAATTGTGTACCTTCAGGAGATACTAGAAATGCCCCAACTCTACATCCAAACACATTAGTTGCTCGGTCAAAGAACATTTTCCACCTTGAAGGCTTCTCAACTACTTCGCTATCAGAATCATTTTCTGCTACTAGGATACTTTCATTAGGAAACTCAACTTATGCTTCTTAAGAGATATCCTCAGAGGGAATTTTTGCTAATTGATTTGCTAAGGCTTACCCTTTAATTGAGCTTTAGGTCACATACTTGATGTCTAATTCTAACAACAACAGTTGCTACTTTGAAACTCTTCCAATGAGGACCGGTTTTTCTGCTAAAGACTTCAAGGGGTCATGTTGTGTTATTAACTCGATTTGGTAGTAAAGAGTGTATTGTTTGAGTCAATGCATGACCCAAACTAATGTACAATAGGTACTTTGGGCTTCTGAGTATTTTTGCTCCCCTTCTATGAACTTCTTACTCAAATAATAAATGGCCCGCTCCTTCCCTTCTTCATCCTTCTAACCAAGCATGGACCTTATGGAATCAGGAAATACGGTCAGGTATAAGTACAATGGTTTTCCGGGCTTAGGAGTAACCAACATTGGTGGATTCATAAGGTATTCTTTAATTTTTGTGAAAGCCTCTTCACATTCCTCATCCCAATTGATCCTCGCATTCCTTTTCAATAACTTGAATAGAGAGTAGCATTTTTCTATTAGCTATAATATGAATCAAGCTATATAATTTAAACGCCCCAATAACCCTCATATTTCCTTGAGTGTGCAAAGAGGAGGCATGCCAATTATGTCTCTGGCTTTATCAAGATCGACTTCAATACCCCTTTAGCTAATTGTGAAACCCAACAATTTTCCTGATGTCACTCCAAAATGTCACTCCAAAAGTACACTTCTTTGGATTCAACTTCAATTGGAACTTCCTCAATCTGTTAAACAACTTCCTTAGGTTTTCTAAGTGATCTTCCTCTTCCCTGGATTTCGCAATCATATCATCAACATATACTTCTATCTCTTTATGCATCATATCATAAAAGATTGCAACCATGGCCTTCTGATACGTTGCCCCCACATTTTTTAGCCCAAACGGTATCACTTTATAGCAAGATGTACCCTAAGTTGTAACAAAAGTTTTCTTAGTCTTATCCTCTTCGGACATCCGAATCTGATTATATCTCGAAAAACCATTCATGAATGAGAATAATTGATTTTCGACCATGTTATCCACCAAGACATCAACGTAAGGCAATGGAAAGTTATCTTTTGGTGTTGCCTGGTTAAGATCCCGAAAGTCTACACATACTCTAACTTTCCCATTCTTCTTCATCACTGGAGCAATATTAGCTACCCATTCTAAGTAATTGGACACCTCAATGGATCCAACTTCTAGTAGTTTCTTAACCTTCTCCTTGATTTTTAACAAGATATCGGGTCGAAATCTCCTTAACTTTTTCTTTTCTGGTACGATTGACATGGCATCACGTCAGCCCACTTTTCCCTCCCCTTCTTTCCTTTTCTCTTCTTTTTCTTCTCTTTCCCTTCTCTTTTCCCTTCCTTCCTTCATTTTCTCCAGATTCCCAGCACCTTCCTCTTTAGACCTCCTACTTCAGCATGATTTTTAGACTCTTTCTTGTTCCAATTTCACTAAATCAATAGCAAAATTGCAAACTAGACATAGCCTACTATGAATAGGTACAGAAAATGCATCTAAGTTCGGTCAATTATGCATTCAAATCAAGTTTCAAAGATTGGGAAAAAACTGAAAATTCAACCATTCCCATTAACTTCGATCCAAGCTTTCCTTTGTTACTGGGTTGAAATTCAAGTATAAATAGGGGCTTAGGGATGTCAATGAGTACAGACAACCAACAGAATCAACTCCCATACTCTCTCTATCCACTCCCGATCACTTCCTCTCTTTACCAATCTCTTTATCCCCAAGTTTCTCTTTCTAGCGAATTCCAAGCTCGACCACCACCACGGTCGTAACCCCCACTCCATCAACTCTTGAATGCGACCACCCTTGACCACTGCCGTAGCCCCTAGCCCCTCAACCAAAGCCCCACCCATAAACCCTAACCACCAAAGCTCACCCCCCTTGAACCACCACTTTTAGTCACCCTCGACCCAAACTAATCCTATGGCCGAACTCCCTATACTCCAAAACCCCTACCGCAATCGACCATTCATGACTAGCAACTCCCTCCAAAGCCACCCGAGCTCCAACACTAACCACTACCTCCGACAACCCTCTCAACCACCACCAAACACCACGGCACTCGACCTACCCCCCCTAATGTCTAATCCAAAACTCACAATTTTGCCCTTACCCTCAAGAAAATCCATTTGAATTAACTTGAATCGCTCCCACCAGCTGCCACTGCTATTGAAATCAGTAAAGCCCAACCCGACTAATTCGACCAGATGACCCAAACCCGACCCGACCAACCCAAGTCCGTCCCAAGTATCCAATTGCATCCATCTGGAGTTCTTTTTTTTTTTCTTTTATTTAGTTAAATATTTGTTTTATTTATGTAAATGTAATAATGAAGAAAGAAAAGAAAAAAAAAAGAGGAAGAAAAGGAAAAAGTAATTTTTTTTATTTTTTTATTTTATTAGTTTAATAAAAATAAATAAATATAATAGCTAATAAATAAATTAGTGATAAATAAACAGAAAAAAAGAAAAATAAAATAAGAATAAATATTTGTTTTTATCACTTAGAAAAATTTAGTTTCTAAAAATGATAAAAATAAATCGTCTGTTTTCAAATTAAGACTCTTTTTAGAATTTTTTTCAAAAAATAAAATTTCTATTTAGAACTTTCATTTTTTAGAAATTTCTTCAGATAAATCTAATTGAATTAAAAACGTAAATTTGACACGTTTTCAAAATTAAAATCAATTTAACCCACTAAAATTTCAATACATACATCTTATCCCAAATAGCGGGTACGTAGGCACTTACGAGACAACGATAAAAAATAAAAAAATATAATTTTCCTTTTTTAGATTATTTCATTTGTCCAATTAAAATAGTTAAATTGAGTTCCATCTTATAAAATAAAAAGATGATTTTTAAAGATTAAAGTTAATTTTGAAAAGTCAATAGTACTCGTAAAGGTTTAAAAGTCCTAACCCTCGGATCCAGATTCTCTAGTTTTCAAAAAGTCATTTTATAACTTGGTTTTTTTTTTTTTTTAATCAAGAGACCGGTAACTAAGTTATAACCAATCCACCCAATTGATTATAACTTAACCCCTTTTACCAACTCCGGTCGGGTGGCGACTCTAAATCTTTTTAAGTTAAAAAATGGTTTTCTTTAAACCCTAATGGAAGGCCAATATTAAATAGGTAAGGATTTAATACTGATCGATTTAAAGAAGAACTAATTTTATAAAAAAAAATAAAAATAAAAAACCAAGAGGGTGAAAAACCAAGCTCAATAAGGAGTATAGTACCATGTCCTCATTTGTAGAGTACATCATCAATCGGTGTATAGTTGGCTGCGGTGTAGGCTAGCTTCTTTGCCTCGGCTTTTTCTTCAAGTAATGCTCTAGTCTTGAGGTATTACACAAGGGAGTCTATCTAGGAGGGCTCAGGAGCTACTTTTGTCATTTTAGTGACTTGTTGATGTTATACCTCTATACTTCTTTCGAGATGATATTATATGAAGAGTGGCTTATCGTAGTCATATGATATAGGGATAGCGGACCAAGCAATCCTAGATAGTCTATTTGCTTCTGCATTTTCTATTCAGGTTGACTTCCCAAGAAGCGAATTCCGCGATAAGACCCTGTACGAAATGTAAGTACTTAGCCATCATTTTACACTTGTTCTCGTACTCTCCCTTGACCTATTATACAACCAACCTGGAGTATAAATGTATGTTGAGTTTTTCTACTCCGATATCCTTGGCAATCTTTAGGCTAGCAATAAGTGTCTCATATTTGGCTTCATTATTGCTCGTTGGGAAACCAACTTCAAGGCATAGAGGATCTTTGTTTCGTGCAAGCCTTATAACATAATATGAACCCCACTCTCCCCCTTACTAAAGGAGCCATCAACATGAAGTGTCTAGACGAGTATGGTAAGCTCAAGGTGAAGCTCATCCACTCTAGTATATTCTATTATGAAGTCTGCAAGCACCTATGCTTTTATTACTTGTCTTAGGCAGAATTGGACTCCATGGGCACTAAGCTCAAGGGAGCACTTCATCATTCAACTTGAAGTATGGAGCCTTTATAGAGTAGTCCTAAGCGATATATTTGTTAGTATAACAATCGAATGTGACTAAAAGTAGGGCTTGAGCTTATGAGCAGCAATTACTATGGCAAAGGTGAACTTTTCTATCTTAGTGTATCTAAGCTCGAGCCCTTGGAAGATATGGTTGACGTAGTAACTAGTCAGTGTTCATGACCGTCATCTTGGATGAGTATTGAAGATAATGCTTTATCACTAACCATAAGGTATAAGTACAAGTCCTCTCTAAATATTAGTTTTGGAGAGTATGGGTGGGGTTGTTAGGAAGTCCTTTAGCTCCTAGATAACTTACTGGTGTCCATTTAAACTTTGTGGGGTGTTTAAGTAGTTGAAAAATTTAACAGATATGTCTGCACTTTAAGATACGAAGCGGTCAAGGGCAGCTATCCTTCTTGTCAATTGTTGGATTGCTTTGACCTTGGTTAGGGCTTGCATGTCCTGGACTACTTTAATCTTATCAGGGCTAGCCTCTCTCCCTCACTCTATGACCATGAAACCAAGAAACTTACCCAAAGCAACTCTAAAGATGTACTTCTAGGAGTTGAGTTTCATTTGGAGTTTGTAGAGGGTCTAGAAGATTTCTCGGAGGTTATCGATATAACCTCTTTTGGTGTTACTCTTGGCAATCGTGTCATTGACTTAAACTTCGATGTTCCTACCTATTTGTGGTTTGAAGATGTAGGTAACCAACCTTTGATATGTGGCTCCAGCGTTCTTTAGGCCGAAAGGCATTACTTTATAGTAATAAGTCTCGAAGTCTGTGATAAAAGATGTGTGGACTTTGTCACCAAGAGCCATCCTGATTTAGTTGTACCCAAAATAGGCATCTATGAAACTGAGAAGTGCATAACCGGATGTCGATTCAACAAGTTGGTCTACACACAATAGGGGGAAATAGTCCTTTAGGCATGCTTTATTAAGGTCAGTGTAATCGATATACATGCACCATTTTCCATTTGCTTTCTTGATGAGCACTGTGTTAGTGAGCCAAGTAAGGTACTTCTCATGTCGAATGAAGCCTACATAGAGTAACTTCTATACTTCTTCCTAAATCGAGGCCTAACGTTCAAGTGCGACATGCAACTTCTTTTGCTTAACAAGTTGGATGGCAGGATTGACATTGAGGTGGTGAGTAACCTCAAGAATACGGATGATCCCTAGCATATCTTTTAAGGTAGACGCAAAGACATCTAAGTTTTTCTTAGGGAATTCTGTTAGTTCGAGCATGTCATTATCTAGCAGCTTAACCCTTATTCTAGTTATCATTCCTAAGGCATCAAATATCTGGACTTCGAGGGTCTTTTCTACAAGTTCGCCTTGTAATGCTAAGGTAGGGGGGTTGGTTGACTAAATGTTCATGACGTTGTTTCTAGATTGCGCTTTAAGGGAAAGTGTCTTAAACAGAGCCTAGTCGCCTCTGTTTCGCCAACTCTAACATGGGTCATGAACTCTGCTTTAAGGCACTTTTGGCTGATAAGCATGTCAAATTTTGTTATGCTTGTTTTGCTAAGGATGGCATTGTATGGTGATCATATGTCAACAATGATAAAGCATATTGACTAAGTGGCAACGTATTTGCTATTGCCTAATCGAACAAGTAAGGTGATGACCCCCTTTGCAAGCATTAGTCTACCTCCTCCAAACCTTATGAGGCCATGTTTATATGGTTAAAGGGGTTCGTCGAGCTATTCTTTCATTTGCTTGAAGCTATTATAAAAGAGTATATTTGTTAAACTTCCACTATTGAAGAATGTCTTTAGAATGTTAAAGTAGCCGATTTTGGTGTTTATGATAGTGCATTGCTATAAGGTAAGTTGATTCCCTGCTCATCTTCTTTAGTAAAGGTTACTACTGTATCAGTCTTTAGCATGTTATTTCTAATGATGTGCACCTCATGGTTAGAAGTGAAGGTGGTGTGGCTTGAGAGGAAGCCAGGTACGCTGAATATGGTGTTAACCTAATCGCATCATCCCCTTTGGTTTTACTCGTCCGTAAGGGGATTGGCCTATTGATTGTAGGGTTATTGTTAGTTATCTACTTAGCAACATTGGGTGGGTCATTGAATTTGATTTTTTCTCATCTGCTACGAAGTGGTCGATGCAACCTTTGCCAATAAGGCCTTCGATTACATTCTTGAGATTGCGACACTCATCGGTGTTGTGTCTATGTGCTCTATGGTAATAGTAGTATTTTCCTATGTTTGCTACGTCTAACATCTTGTGATTGCTTGGTGGTCTTGAGAGCTACTCTCAGACCTCATATATGATTTCGCCGAGTTGATCAAGTTAAAAGTGTATACGAGGTAGTCTTTAAACTTATGCTTTTGCTTCTCACGCTTTTCTCATAGAGGGGGTTATAGTTTGGGATCGCAAAGCCCCAAACGATCCTTTGCTGAGATGTAGGTGTTGTTTTCCACCTTAAAGTGAGCTTTAATAGTATCTTTTGGAGCTATGTATTTTTCAACGACTTTCATAAGCTCATCCAAGGATTCAGGCTTATCTAATGACTCTGTGTTAAAGAGCCTCCCATTTAGATCTATGCCTGTTAGGAGTGCTTGTAGAGTTGTTCCTATGTCTAGCTTGGAAACTTATAGCGTCATTCTATTAAAGCACTCAAGATATGCTCACAAGGTTTTATTGGGGCATTGCTTAATGTTATAAATGATGGGGGAATCTCTTCATGGGACTTAAGAATTGAGGAAGTATTATTGGAACTTCCTTCTTAGGTCGTCCAACGGACTAATGGATGCTTCAAGGAAGGTGTTAAACTAGAGTTAGGCAACTTTCGCTATTGTACTAAGGAAAGCCTTGCACATGATGGCATTTAATCATTGTCCGAAAGTAGATGAGGTAGTTGTCTGAATCGGTAATACCATTGTAAGTGTTGAGATGCAGTAGTCTTGAGCCTATGGAAAGCATTTCTTTAAGGATTGAAGAGATGAATGAGCTCTTTGTCTATGTAGAGTATGACGCCTGAGTGAACGACTTGACTTTCTTTTCATCACACACATTAAAGGCATAGAGGATGTATTCATTGAGCTCGTCCATGTTCATGTCTTTGTAATCTTTTGGTGATAGCCTTGGTAAAAGGCCATCGACTGGTTTTCTTGTCGCTATATGCTCACCCTCCGCATGTATTTTACTACAGTTGCGGTTCAGTCACCTATGCAAGTCTTCGTATGGTTAGTGATTATGCTAAATGTGCTACGTAAGTGCGTAAGGCGTATGTAGCACTGGTTGTCATTTTTGCTTAGTTGTGAGGAGGATTCAACGATTGCCTCCTCATTTGTATGCTTTTGAGATGTATTTTTTAGCAATGTTACATTTTTGTGCAAAGCTATAGTAGACTTATGGTATTTTCTATTTTCTTTCAGCATTTGTTGGACGAGTAACCTAAGCTGCTGAACTTTGGTACTTTCTTTTTTAGGTGGAAGTGTCTTATCACCTTCACCTTATTGGGAGGCATTGGTGTCCTCTACAAGGAAGCTTGTAGGTTATTGTTTTTTCTTTTAGCCTTGTTATCGTAGTGGCCTAAAAAGTAGGTACCAAAATGTTAATTGTGTGGAGACCAACTAAGATGTATGGAGTCAAATGGGCTTAGGCTTCAACCCCCTAGTTCTCGATACCTACAAAAAAACGCCTTATGGGTGAGGTTACGGGAGCCCTTCGATGCTCAAGTCAGTAAGGAAGATTAAGAAAAGAGGAAATAAGCACTAAAGACCTAGAGGACTATGTTCGTCTAGTGTGTATGTGATGGCCGTTCAACTTCTGCTCTTTAAAGAGAGGGAGAAGAAGAAGTCTTAGAGAATAAGAGAGGAAAAAATCTGTCTTACTTATTGGCGCTTAGTGCCTTTTATACAAGTTACTTAAACACGTAGTGATCAAGGATTCGCTTGTACTAGCTGCCGGCAGACAATGTGCTCTGCGATAGGAGTTGCGCTTCACTTCGGGCAGCATGTCATGGCTGATCAAGCCACTAAATCTGCAGCTTAGTGATCTAGCAAGAGCAAAGGTACCAAGTACACTAACCATACTATGAATGTTAGATGCTCATTAATGAGTAGGAGAGAGTTGTAGACGCTAAAAACAAATGCCAAGTTGCAATGCTAAAAAGGAAGTCAGTCAATACTCGATGGGGGCAAGTTGCACCCCAAGCTTACGTCAAATAGTCAATGAATGCTAGCTTGGTGGTCAGTGTCAATCGGCTCGAACGATTGTTATTTAGCTCACCAAGTAAGTCACAAAGTGAAGGGCATACTCGCCATTGGTTCGCAATCTTCATTAGCACAAGCTTATAGATTCACAAGAGGGTCGTAGCGTGATATGTGAGCTCACTGTTCGCTTAAGTGCCACTTACTGCTCCTTGTGATAGGCTTTACTCATTGGGTCTTAGTTCAAGCAAAAATTAAATATCAACAATGAGAAAAATAATACTAATAACATTCTTAAAACAATTTACATTTGTCTTCTCAAATTCAATAAGAATGGAACTTTCTTATCTCATGAATATTCTTAAAATAGCACAACACATTTTAGGTCTTCACTTGTTGCGATAGTTATTGAGTTTTAAAGATAATCTCCAATATGAAGAGAAAAAAAAAAAAAAAAGGAAAAGAAAACTTGACACAGATAATCAAAATCTTAGCTGGTATTTTCTTTTAATACTATGAATAAAATCTAGCAAACCAAAAGCATGAAAGAAAATAACAATGCATATCAAACAGTGTAATGTAAGTCCAATTTATTATAGCATAACCCTTACTCAATCTTAAAAGTAAAGAGTCTCTCCTAGTCTCTCCTTGTGAATGGTATATTATCACGCTATTACGGTGTAATCAGTTTTGAGATTTTTTCCTTTCTTTGTTGATTGTGTCGATTGTGATCTTTCTTTTATTCTTCTTTATCTTTTATCTTTTTGTCTATGCTCATATCATTTTCTTTATCTTTCTGTGTGATCTATGCTCCCTTATTGGTCTTTTTCTGATAAACCATCCTTTGCTTTTGCTGTTTTCTTTTTGTACCATATGGCTTCGTCATCACAGCTGCACACCATAACGTATGAAGGATTGGAAGACGAAATTGATATGATCATATTAGATTCTCAAAGAACAGGTGCGGAATTTTATTTGATGGGGAAAGTTTATTCTCAAAAAAGCACCAATAAGATGGCAGTAACTAATATTTTGAAAAAGTTTGGTCAAATTATGAAGTTACTGATATATTGATTCCAGGGAATGATTTATTTTTGTGTCGTTTCAATAACAAGGATCGATTATTTAAGATTATGCAGATGGAACCGTGGTTTGTAACAAGCCATCCACTTCTCTTATAACGGGACACTAGAAATAAGCTTAAAGAGCCTGATTTTTCTCATGTACATTTTTGGGTTCAGATTAGTGGCCTACCTCTAGGTACGATGACTAAAGCGAATGCAGAAATATTAGCATCATGTATGGGGACTGTAGTGGAAATTGAAGATTGTTAGATTGTTTGTAGAGAGTTTTTAAGAGCTAGAGTCTGTATGGATGTGTCAAAGCCTCTTTAAGGTGGGAAATGGATTAGAGATGCGGGTGGTAAAAACAGTTGGGTAAATTTTAAGTCTGAAACACTGGTGGATTTCTATTATTTTTTGTAGGCGCTTAGACCATTTGGAGTCTATATGTCATGAGACGTCCTCTGCGAATGTTGCAAGTAAGAAACTAGGTAAGCACCGTCGGCGAGGAAATTGGTCGATGACTACCACCGTATGGGAGAAGATATTCCTATTAGGAAAGTTCGTATATTTTTGGAAAGCAATAGAGATGATAAGCTGAAGCAAATAAGGAACGGTGTCATGGAGAGTTAATTATGATAGATGAAAATCAGGAATTGTCTAGTGAGAATTCCCAAATTGGGTTAACAACTGACAGGGAAGTTAAGAAGGGAATGTCGTCTTCGGTAAATCAAGGACAAGTGTAGGAGTGTGGAGCAAATAACGATACAAATTGGTCAGTTGGAAATATAACTATGGGTGTGAAGTGGATTCTTTTAGTGTAGATAAACTTTCCTATGATGGGTCGAACTTTGTTTTAAAAGGCCTTTATACTTTTTTGTTTAAATCCACATAAACCATTTCCTCCTCACGATAGGCCAACTACGTTTTCAACATCCCAACCTTCTATCGTACCCTCTTCTCCGGAAAGTGTCAGTCTCCAACCAAGTTCCAATATAACAGTGCATAAGTCATATTGCAACGTTATTGATACTAGTGTTTAGTCGGAAGTGGATATGTCGAAGTCAAAATTTCGGAGGTATATGCACCTCCGATTTTTTAAGATAGAATCTACTTCTGGGATCAGGTAGTTATGTTGTCGAGAAGAGGAAGGCAACCATGGTTATGTGCTGGAGATTAGAATGATATCCTAAGTTAGGATGAATAATCAGGAAGACGACATAAACCATGGAGAAACATTAATGCCGTCTAGCAGATGGTTTCAAACTTAAATTTGATGGAATTGCAGTGTCATGGGCAAAATTTTACATGGTGTAATGACCAAAAAGGAAAGGGAAGAGTGTTGGAAAAGTTGGATAGGGCATTTAGTAATGGCGAATAGATTGATTTGATGTAGAATTCATAAGTTTCTACGCCACCAAACGTGGGGTCGGATCACAAACTTACTGTGGTGTTGCTGGAGAAAAATAAGGCATTTGGTCCAAAACCTTTTAGGTTTAACCAGATTTGGCTATGAGTGGATGGTTGTAGAGAAACTATAGAAGAAGTGTGGCAATAGGGTGATGTAGCAAGAAATTTGAAACTGTAGTAGGGAAATTGATTAAATATCAGGGTGCACTCACAAGATGGAGTAAAGGGAAAGTTCCGAATTATGGGAAGGAGATGGACATATTTCTAAATTTGTTGGCTAAGGTTCAAGAAAAAAGAGTGGAGGAACATAATGATTTTGAGGAAGAGGAAATCCTCAAAGCCCTGGAATTAGCGTCAGAAAATGAGCAGATTTATTAGAGATAGAAGTCAAGAATAAAGTGGTTAAAAGGAGGTGGCCGCAACATAAAGTTTTTTCATCAGTCAACATCATTAGAAGAGCTCGCAATAGAATTAAAAGATTAAAAATGAATAGGGAGTTTGGGTTAATCGAGAAAATGAGCTCCAAAGAATCTTTCTTGAATTCTACAAAAGGATTTACTAGGAGGAGTCAATTAGAGATGTGGATGAGGTGTTGCAAAAGATACCGGTTCTTGTTTCTGATTAAGCTAACAGGTAAAGGAGGAAGAGATTTTCTGAGGAAGAGGCGAGAGCTGCTGCCTTTCAACTAGGTGCAAACAAAGCACTTGGTCCAAATGGTTTTATGGTTTCGTTCTTCCAATCCTTTTGGGGAGTGGTGGATCAATCTAATATGCGAATCCATTTATCATTTTTGGGATGCAGGTACTTTTCCTTCCCAACTTAAAGAAACAAATTTGGTTCTGAACCCGAAAGCTAGCAATCCATCTCTTCTTTCCCACTTTTAACCAATCAGCCTATGCAATTTTTCGTATAAAATTCTGTCCAAAGTTTTTGCCAATAGATTGAAACCTTTTTCTAAACAACATCATAAGTCCTTACCAAAGTGCTTTCCTATGAAACAGATTTATCCACGATAATGTGATAATAGCTCATGAGATCTTCCATTTCCTTAAAATTAAAAGGAAATAGAATTATTCTGCAATCAAGTTAGATCTAACCAAAGTTTATGATAGGGTGAACCAGAGTTTTCTTAGAAAAACTTTAGAAAAAATGGGCTTTGACAATAAATGCATAACAAGGATCATGTGTTGTGTGGAATTTTTTTCTTATAATCTTGTCATGGATGGACAAAAGTTTTGAAAGATTTTTCCTTCTAAAGGGATTTGTCAAGGAGATCCACTCCCTCCTTATTTACTTTTAATAGTCTCTGATGTAATGTCAAGGTTGCCGATGCACGAGGTTGAATCTAGGAGATTAAAGGGATTAAAATGAGAAGAAGGTGTCCAAAACTAATACACTTACTTTTTACAGATGACTCATTAGTGTTCATGGAGGCTGATTGGGATAATTTGGAAAAAAAATGAAGTTTTAGGAAAGTTTTGCAAGGCTTTTGGTCAGGCTATCAACCTGCAAAAACCAAACGTATTTTTTTTGCAGGAACTACTCTGATAACTTGAAGAGACAATTGTGTAGTCTACTCAACATGACGGCAGTAGATAATTCTGGTCAGTATTTAGGACTTCCTACAGTGTGGGGCAAGTCTAAATGTGCGGCTCTTTTGGCAGTGAAGGAAAAGCTAGTGAAGATGCAGGGGTGGAAAAGTTCTATGTTTTCACATGGAGGCAAAGAGGTAATGATCAAATCCGTAGCATATGCTCTACCAACGTACTCAATGTCTATTTTTGAATTTCCATCAAAATGATGCTCACAGGTAGCATCAACGATGGCAAGGTCTTGGTTGGGGTGGGGGTGTGGGGGTGTTGGTTGGAGGAAATTGAGAGATCTTGAGTTACCAAAGAAGTTAGGAGGCATTGATTTAAAAGACTTGAAGAAAATCAATGATGCTTTTGTTAGCGAAACTGGCATGGAAAGCATTTAAAAATCCTGACTAGTTATGGGTTAGGGTGATCAAAAGCATTTATTTCCCTAAATGCAAGTTTGTAGAAGCAAAGAAGGGGGGTTGTGCTTCTTGGTTTTAGCGGAGTTTGTTGGTTGGAAGAAAAGAAATTAAAGATAAATTATTATGGAGGGTTGGAGATGGAAAGGACATAGAATGTTTTCAGGATCTTTGGATTCCTTAGGGAAATTACAAAACTCCTCCATTTATCCATATGATCTATTGGTAGATAAGGATTGCAGGTTGGAAGCTTTTATTAAGCAAGAGACTAAATGTTGGGATGTAGAGAAAATTAGAGCATGTTTTGATGAAGAAATTGCCACTGGCATTTTAAAGGTAAATTTATATGGCCTTTTAACGAGGATGGGGAGTATTCTGTTAAGAGTGGATATAAGAGATTCATGAAGGAAGCCATGCATACTTCAAGTTTAAATGTTTCTGATCTCCAGAGCAATGAACCATTATGGAAGCTTGTTTGGTCATTGGACACTATTCCTATATACAAACGCTTACTATGGAGGAGTTGTGCTAATGCTCTTAAGCACAAATTGGAATCTTTTCAATAGGAGAATTCGAAGTAGCCCTTGCTGTAATTTCTGCAGTAAAGAAGAGTCTATTGAACATATGTTCCTGCATTGTAGCTGGACAATACCCCTATAGTTTGAGGTGTTAGGAATTCGTTTGGACTTTTATGTTGTCAATAGTTGGGCAAGTTGGATTAAGGAGTTGGGGATGTCAGGAGTTCCTGTGTAACAAGATGCTAAACTACTATTGTCGAAGGTGGTTGTTTGTGCTTGGTTTATTTGGAAGCTTTGCCGTCATGGGGTTTTTAATGGTACTTTGCCGAACCAATACAGCTATTCTGGCTTATTAAGACATATATATCAGATTTTCTAAAGGCTAAGGAAAGTGCAACAAGTTTAGGAGGAAATCAACAGTGAGTCAGGGAGATTTCAATATGGAAAGCTCTAGATAATGGTGTGGTGAAAATATATTCAGATGGAGCTTGAGATGCCGAGAGTGGTGTTGCAGGGCTCGGGTTTGTTTCGTGGAACTATAGCAACCATCTTGTAGCGGGTATGAGTGACAATCTTCTTGCAGAAAGTGTAGAGACTGTAGAAGCTTCGACTGCTCTTGAGGGATTGAAGTTAACTAAGCGTTGTGGATGCAGTGGAGTTATTCTCGAACTAGACACCTCGTTGGTTTATTGGAAGTTGAAGAACAAATATCTTAGTTGGCTTATATAGCCTTGGATTGATGAAGTGCTTCTTATCATTTCTTCTTTTGTTTCTTTTGCCTTTGTCTCTTGTTAGTAGGAAGACTAATAAATATGCCCATTAGGCGACGATAATTAGTAAAAATGGGATGGGTGCTAATTATTGGGGTTTTAACTCCCCACTCCCCTTAAGATATCTTTTGTCTAAAGACAATGCTATGAGGCACCCAGAGTCGTCCTCAAGTTAGCTTTTTACTATAAAGTTCTCTTTTGCCAAAAAAAAAAAAAAAATGAAAGTAAAGATGTTTTTAGCAAGGATTTTTGGTTCTAAATCATAACAAAACCATTCAATGAAAAGAAATTACGGAGAATTTGCCAAACTTAATTTTGTAAAGGAAAAAGAAAAAAAGAAATGATCGAAATTCCTTAATTTTAGAATTTTTGAGAGACATCCCTTTTTCCCTATAGTTTGCCAAGGGAGAAAAAGAGTAATTGAATAATGGACATAGTCAAATATTTACTAAACAAAATTGTTATTTATTAAAATAATGATCCATCAATAAATAAAGGCTAAACCGAAGCTTATTTTTTCGTTTAACAAAATTTGCGGCATGGAAATGCAAAAAAAATTCTTTGAATCCAAAACGCTTAATCTTGATGTAAGAAAAAAGGGAAAAATTAATTTCGTAATTGGAATAATCGAGTTTGTGTTGAGAACTGTATTCCCATTTAAACTTCTTGATTCTGTATATTTTACAATCGTGAAGTCCCTAAGTCTAACTATGATCTAATATCACCTATAAGATCTTTGTACTTTCTTCAAATATTATAGAAAATCCTTGCAATAATGAAAAAAAAAATTCTATTTTCATTTATTACTCATTGAAAATGCATATATTTTAGTTGATAGAGATTACAGTCAGGAACACAAAAGAAAATTGTAAATGTGTTTTAACAAGAGTAGAAGAGGAATATAAACAGAAAAAAAAAAAAAAAAAGGAATTTGATAGTCATTTTACATTATCATTATATTAATATGTTTTATTATAGTTTGATTATATAAGCTATATTAATTTATGTTACTATATTTTGACTATAGAGAAAGGGGTCTATTTTTAGAATGTTGTATTCCGGAGCAAGTAAGTATAGAGGAAAAAAAGAAGATGGGTGCCACATATTCAAGGAATAAATTGAGGAATATCATGAGTAGAAATAAAGATGACAAACTCTAACTTAACCAATCTTTAGGACAATTGTATACCTTTTATCTCGTGGGCTCTATGCAATTCTTCAATCAAGATTAATTAATTTTATCTTGTAATGAAATAAAAAAGATGTTGAAATAGTGATAAAAAATGCAATTCTTCATGTTATATGAACATTACATCACTTGTTGCCTTATTCGAGACGCAACAACCATTATGTTTGCTTTAATTATAAAGGTAATCATAATGGTTCTAACTTAACACACAATCCATTAAATAATCTATAAGAATAAAATATTAATACATGTATTCAGAAAAATATTACGAGGCATTTATCTATTCTCACTTGAACCATCGAGACTGCATCGAACTAAAATCACTTACCAAACAATAAAATGGACAGTCAAGTAATTCTAGTAGTTTATTTTATAATAACTTACGTTCGCATCCTAGCATAAGTTCCCTTGTTTGGTTTTTAGAAACTCTCCTACATTCAGGATCTTAGCCCATCCAATGCTTTTAGCTTCAATAACCTACAAAAAACTATAGGGGAATAAGATAAAAAACCACGAGAGCTCAGTAAAGGTATGAGACAAAAAGCATATACAAGCTGAGCAAAACAACCAAGTTATCAAACAATTATTACGTGTAATGTATGAACAAGTGATGTGTCATTCACATAACGTTATTTGGTTCATCGTGAGGTTAAAAAAATTACACCCTCTCTAACTCGAGTTGAGAACTCGTGATATGATGGTTATAATGCCAATCATAAAGGCCACAAAGCTCTTTCACGACTAATTTTAAGCTTGTGCAATAGAGACTCTTGTTTCATCTGCAATTACCTTCGAACCCAATGCCTCAACCTCACCACAGTCTCTTTTAGGAAAAGACCAAATCATTGAAACCTCACCGAAGGCATCAAAATTTAGCTAGTGAAACTTAACTGTCCTCTAATGGGATGCAATGCATGTCTAATTATAATTTTAATTCATGTTTTAATTAGTCTAATTAAAAGTGATCAACCAATTCATAACACACTAAGTAAGTTCAATCAACACAGCAAAGCATGTAACTTAGTTACCAATCAACATCTCAGTAACCAAGCATAGGCGTAACATGCACACAAACAACTATTTACAACCACAAGCAAATATATACTCTAGTCTGTACATATCCTACTTACTTAGTACCTATCTTACTCTCATCATTGTAGTGTAGCATTGTTTCTAAAGCTCAAATTCCCTATATTATTTATAATGAAGACTTTACTTTAGTTTTCTGGAGATTATGAAAACATTATGGCTTACTAACATTTACATATGTTTGCTTAATCTTGTGGATTGGCATCAAAGTTTTTCAATGATTTAACGTTGTACATAAAGATACGTTATATAATAATGTAAGGAATATTCTATATATTAAGGTTGTAAAAAATATGTATATATTATTAGACCTTACAAATGCAAAAAGAAAGATGTGTACGTGTATGTATGTGTGTGTCTTGTAATTTCACATAGTTAGTCAAGCAAGTAATTTATGACGTTATCTGAATAATCTAAAAATTTATAAGTAAACTCAAAACATTAGTCAAAAACACCTCATAGACTTAGATTTCTAAAATATAACGTATTATTTATCGAAAAAGCGTAGAATAAATTTTGTTAATTCATAAACTTTTAAAGATAAATAATATTTGTAATAAAATTATTATGGGATATAAAATAACATATAGAATAAACTGTATCATATATAATTTTCAAGTATATGCATATACCTGTAATTAACTAAAATACTTGAATAATAGCATTTTGAGCTAGATTAAGTAAAATAAATTCATAGAAATTAATAAAAAAAATAACAAAAACACTTAAGGTGGCTAGATTTAACTAAATATAGGCTTATGGAACCATGTTGGACAAGTGATGGGGAGTAGATAAAGATTAACATGCAATTTTCCTTAGGTATTTAAGGTGAAATTGTGAAGGGAGGAGAGACAAATTTGCTTAATGCATCCAAATGCTCTCAAAAATTTTGGAAATCACGGCACATCTATTCTATAAGTAAAGCAAGATCTAGGAAAAATAATCTTGAGTTTAAAGGAATGGAGAAATAAACTTGAAAAATTATACAAAAATCAGGTGTGAATCTGAGCAATTGAGAGTTTGTGGGTGGAAGCAGTTCACCACCACAAGGAGTGGCCTACATCCAGCCTAGCCGACCAACAAGTGGCCGCCATTGATGGCCAAAGCTCGAGTTTTTGGTGAGGATCTTACTTTAGTCTGAATTTTATTAAATTATTAAAAATATAAACATTGCCTAGAATATTCTTCAAAAAATTATTCTTAAGTATTTTTAAGTATAGAGTTTAAGAAAAATATTAATTTGTATAAATTTAGAAGTTATAATATATATCCTTAAGAAATAGAAGAAATAGAACAATTTTCGATACTGAAATAAATACAGCTAATAATATAGTTTCCACTTCAAAAATTTTTTTATAAACTATCTTAAACCAATATTTAATTACTATGTGAAAGTTTTTCATAAAACTATTTTACAAAATTTTATTTGATTATTTAGCCCTAAATTATGATTAAAATGGTGTTTTTGGTAAAAATTAGTGTATTTTTCCTAAAGACCTCACTTGAATTCTAAGTTTGGGAGATTAATAGAGTAATTATTGTATATTAGAGCTGTTGGATTAGGTTTTGCAGTCAATATAGAAAAATCAATTATACACCCTTAAATGTATAGTTTAATGGAGTGTAAACTTGAGGAAATAGTAGATGATGATGGGTTATATGAAGAGTTGGGATATAATGAGGCTATGAAGTAATGATTGAAGTGTTACTTAGGAAATTTTTAATGGAGTTTAAGGCAAAAGTGAATAAATCAATTAGGGGAATGTAATTTGAAATTAGGTAGAGGATAACTCAGAAGAAGTTGAAAGCAAATGTTATACTAAATATTTACTCAGAAGCTAAATCAGAGCCTTGATTATGAATGAGTAGTGAAACAAGGGAATTTCAAAGACTAAGTCAAAGAGAATATTCTTAAGAGCTCCAATGTTGTCGGTCTCGAAGAAAAATTCAAAGGGTAAATTCCTTGAAAGTATGAAGCTGACTGAACTGAGATAATAACTCAGAGGGTTTTCTATAAGAAATTTAAATTTTAGTAGATGCAACAATTTAGTTAGAAGGTAACTCGAAGTATTATTTGGGGTAATTATAGATATGTGACCACTCAAAAGTTATATTAGAGAATGTTTATTAAAGAATCTAAGATACTTATCAAACTAAGAAGTTGACTTAGAGGTTGAATTTGTTGTGAACTTCAACACTCATATGGTTTAGAGGGTAGCTCAAAGGATAATCCTACCAAAAAGATCTAAAACTGAGTAAACTATACAGTCGATTTAACAAGTGACTCAAAAGGTACTTAAAGTGAAAATACATGAAAGTGAGCACTTAGAAGTTGCCTTAGATGGTAATCCATAGGAAGTATCTGGTCTTTATTAGACTTAAATGTTGATTTAAAAGTTAACCATGCTAAAACCTTAACTCCAATATGGCTTAGAGGATAACTTAGAAGCTTTCCAATTTAAGAACTTAAAGAGTAACCTAACTTAGAACTTAGCTCAGAGAGTATTAAAGGTAAGGTTCATGTATGAAACAACTCTAATTTCCTACACTTATGTAAACGTAACCTATAAATTGAATTCCAAATCAATTTAATCCTTAAGAAAAACAAATTAACAGAATCTCATGTCTTATATACAATAACTAAAATAATTGATTAGATAAACAAATAAGGATATTTGAAGAAGGACAAGCTCAACAACTAAGTTAGCAAGTAACCAAACACAAGGTAAGTGAAATTAGTACTTCATTGTACTTGGAAGTATTGTTTAAGAATACTTAAAAGCCTTAGTATATGTCTTATTTGTCGTTACAAGTTAGTGGCTTGTGCATATGCAACGTGTGTGCTTAAATATGGTTGTGCTGCTTTGAGTGCTAAACTTATGTAATGACTACCCCATGATATTTCCTACTTTGGACTATCTAAAATTGCTCAATCATCCTCGAAAGCAATGTAACACAAACTTGACCTAACTTTTAACTAGATCAGCATCACAACTCACTAGGGGAAACAACTAAGATTTAAGAGCCAAATAAGACTCTTCGATGAGGATAGTTAAAATGGTTATCTCTACACCCTTTGTCGAACTAAGTGACAAAAGAGAAGATCACGACAAAGCTAAGGATTGTGATTCAAAGTAAAGTCTCAAGTAGAGCGTGTTTCTCCATTGCATAAGCCCCGATTTAGTTCCAATTCACGAAGTGCACAGCGTCAAACTCCTTAACCCGAATTAGAGTATACACAATTTCTTCAATCTCACAACGAACCGGATAACATCATATGATGGCACTTGCTTGTTCATGCATGGTATTTAACTAAACTTGCTTAAAAACCTTGATTACTCTATAATAGATATGTGTTATTGTTTCCATTGCACTTACTGAATAAGTTGTTACTTATTCTCCTATAACTGTTTTGCAGGTTTCCCAATAGAATCACTAGTATTACTTTAAGTTATAGAAGACTAGAGAACGAGATCAAAGAGTGAGATTTAAGACTAATGGGATAAATTATTATTTACTTGTCTGTTTCACTAACTTATAGAGATATTAATAGGGCCTATACTAATAACCCTCTAATTTTCAACTATTGATATTGCTACTATGTTTTATAAACCTATGAACTTTTATAAATCATTTATTAATTGCTTTATTTTCTCATATCAATTTACTTCTTAGAACTCCTTGTTAAAAATTGAAATTTTGTATTTCATATGATTTATAAAGCTTGATTTTCTCGGTCATTTAGGCCACAAAATTATTTTCCAATGCTATTTTCAAAAGGTACATTATAAGTTAACATCTATTAGACTCAGAATTGAATAGCTCAGAATTGAATAGCTCAGAATAGTAAAGTAGCAAATGCCTTATGTGGCTAACTTCTAATTTAAGTTAATTTACATGATGAAACTATTACAACTCTCTAGTTTGGGGAGATAACAATATATATGTATATGTATGTATATATAGGGGGAGAATGTATTTTAGATAAACAACTACTTGCTTTTATTGAGAAATAAATTATATTATATACTTCGTTTGAAATTAAAATTACATAACCGATCCAAGGTCATAGCCATAGATTTGTTATTGTAAGGTACATATATTGCAATGGAATGCATCTTATATTTGTTATCTTATATTTACACATATCCTAGTTATCATATATAGCATGGACTCATAGAATCATATATAACATGGACTCATAGATAATTGTATTTATACGTTATTCACAGGTGTTTTATTACTTATTATATTCTATATGTGAAGTAAATATACATATCCAACTAATGCCTCCGAAAATGCATTTAGTTACATATTATAGTTATGTTAATATAAATGATTGTATGTATACATATAAAATATCATTTGTATACTACAAAAATTATATCAGGAGACTATATATATATATATGGAGAGACGGACATGGAACCTATCATAACAAAGAGAAATCATCGTACAAATGTTTCGATGGAGCATAATAAATGAAAGTTGGGTTTCTAATCTAACCTCATTTTATCTACTACAAAAAATCTACTACAAAAATAAATATGTCCATAATTTGTTCATGAGGAAATGTGTGCTTTAAATTTAATTTCTAGAGTAAAACTATTGTTTTCATCCCTGCACCACACATGGTCAATTTCATTCATAAAAGCAACTTATAGAAGTAATATTATCACACTAAACTTACTGGAATTTTAATAAATCAGATAAACATTTAGGAATTTAACTATTTCATTATTTATTTGAACTACATCATGTTACGTGTTAATAATATAAAATTATAATCTCTAATCGCATCATACGATCAACAATGGCTCTATTTTCTTAGGATCCCTAAAAGAAAGCTTTACTCTTGGGGAATTTTCATAATAATTGCTAAATTTCTACTTTACTCATTAAGTAGCTAATCTACTCTTATAATATCAATAGATTATGATTCACTTACTTTATTCGTGCCAAAATTCATAGGGTAATCTTGCTACAAATATGCTTCCTCTTATATGTTAAATTTTAAAATCCCAAAAGTTGAAGTGGATCTTATGATCTTTATTACTTTAAATATTGCATTTGTAACCAACCTAAAATGCTCAAGCTTTTACCATAGAACATGATTCGTAAATCTTTTGCTAAAAATGTGTTGACTAACCTTTTTCAGTTCTGGAAACTGCAGTTTATAGCCAGAAGTCCTAAGCTTAAGCAATAACACTCTGTTATCAAATCAACCCAAATTTAGGAACAAAATTGTTGAACAATATCATTAAGCCTTGAGCATACTTTTACTTCATTCTTAACCAAATTACAAGGGAGGACATATATATCTTGCATGCGCATGCATACACATATATATTAATTATCAAATTTTATTTGTTACTATTTTTTCCTAAAATTTAATGTTGTGATTACCGAATTTAGACACTTAAAATATTACGAATAGGAGTTTGAAGTCAGAGGCACTTAATTATATTTTCTAAACAATCCTACCATCCCTTTTTATTTACAAAGCAATAAGAAGAAAAAAAATTATGAGGCCTATTTATATCAAGGATAAAGAATTATCACCTTGAAGTGTGGTCTCTCTCTTCCTCTTTTCCTTTTCCTTTCCTTTTCATATATATGCATGTATATATGTATTTGGGAAATATATGCGCTCGAAATGGCTCTAATGAGCTGATATTTATATTCCCCCTTGACCGCCTTGGCCGAGACAGTGCCAAAGGTTTATATATATATTGTTTTTTTATTAAGTTTTTGCTGTCATTTCTAATTTTCCCCCAGGTGTTCAGGTGATGCTTTGGTTACATCACAACATGCCACCGCAATTTATGGGATAAGGATGTTTTGCATTTCCCAGTTAGCTGAGATTAAATAAAAGTAATATTATTATGCTAAACTTACTAAAGAAGTTATTCAATCTCATTTTGGATTGGTCCAGTTGTCTCCATATTTTTCCTCAGTTTGAATTTTGTTTCGGCCGCAATTCGTATGCTTTTCCTTATTTATTGTCGTCCCATATTATTTTTAACATAATTATTAGTAAAAATATTAGTAACGTGATATATATATATATATATATATATAAGTTTCATTAATTATTTGGAACTTTTTCATTTACATGCGATACATCATTTTATCCCACTAATATCAATAATTAAGATTACATAATTAATTCTAAAACATTTGTTATAAGCTACATCTAAAATTATGGAATTCCATTGTATAGTGATCAAACTCAACAAATTTAATAGTTTTAAGAAAATTGTATATAAATGAACTAAATTCAAGATAATAAAGTAATACAATTATTTATTTTAATTTTTGTTTATTACCTGGTCATAAGGATTTAACTTAATTCTAAGAATATTGTTACAAGTCATAATTTCTACAGTAGGCGTCCCCAATACTAAATTTTTACAAGGCTCATAATTCCAATTTGATTTTGCTATCTTAAGGGTTTTTTTTTTTTTTTAAATGAATCCCCTCCATTTACTTCCCTCAATTTTTCTCTATTTACCTTATTAAGATATTATTACTTATAATCAATAATTAAGATTATAAAAAATATAATAAAGTAATGATAACAATACATGATATTTCAAAAATCTAAAAAATTTCAACTATTAATTTGTAAATTGAAGGAAAGATAAATAGAGAGGATCCAAATCCTTTTTATTTTTCTTTTTTCTTTCCCAATTCTTTTTTGGTCTTATCCTTTAGCATTATAGAGGAAGATTGCACACTTCCCAAAATAGCCAAACAAAAGGGACAAAAAAAAGGAAGAAGAAAAATAAAGTCAAGATAAAATAATTCCATTTAAAAAGATTTTTAAATTTGAATAGAACTGAACTAAACTAATTTTTTAATTTGAAAATTTCAACTCAATGGAATCATTTTGATATAATAACAAAATGACATGGTGATTGAGATTGTACTTCATAGGAATAGAAAAAAGCACTTATGATAGGCTATTTTAACGACAAGGTAACTTAACTCATTATAAATTGTTATAACTGAAAATTTTCTATTCTAAATAAGGTCTATACATGTATTATTTAATTATATAATGTCCTATTTAAAAATCTTTAAAGTGGTTTGCTTTTAAAAGGATGCAATTAATGTACATTTGCCTACTTTAAAAGGCTAAATCAAATTTAAAAAAAAAAATAGAATTTTTCTTTTAAGTATTTGGAAGAAGAAGGTATTTTTAATATAGGTGGCAAAATATTAAGTCTTGGGGTTTCCTAGCATTGAATCCAAAATGAGATGTATTTGCTTTGTTTTAAAAGGCTAAAAATTAAAAAAAAAAAAAAAAAAAAAAAAGCCTTGAAAAAACCGTAGGATTTTTCTTTAAAGTATTTGTAAGAAAAAGATATTTTTTTGCTTAAAGGGTAATTAGAGGAATACGAGTGGCGAAAGATTGATTCTTGGAATGTAGAGTTTGTATTTGCTAGATTAAACACTTTTACCACCAACCATATAAATTTGCTAGTAATTGTTTTTTCATATTTTACAACAATTAAACTATTTAACTATATTTGATGTACTTTTACCAATATCAATAAAAGAAGTTAACAATAGCCCATTTACTTCCAGAATGTAATAAATAGGAACTATAAAAGTTACACTTGACATTAAGAATTGTCCATTGTTTACTTTGTCTACTACTAAGAATTAAATAGAAATTTATATTCCATTATTTACTTTATTTAATTTTTTATTATAGCGAATACTTATTCTAATGTTTATTTCTTCTCATTTATTACAATATTAAATTAGGAATATAATCAAAGGTACCAATATGCCCTTATTTAGTCTTCTTAAAAAATTCGGTAAGTTAAAGTTAAGATATCTGTGTTTCTTGACATTTTCACCTTAGGTACTGTTATTTTATTTTTAACACATTAGATACCTGCGTTTTATAAAATTGAGAAAAACTAACAGTGTTAGCATCTGTTAATTATTATTAAAAAAAAAAAAAGCCGTGAAGGCAATGAGATTATACATGCTTTGAGAATGCATTAACCGCCAAGTTCTACAATCTCTTCGATCCATTGATTTAATTTTGGATTTGGGGATCTTTTTTAAAACTTTTTTCTACAAGGAAATACGAACTAATTCATAAATCATTTTAAAAGAACAGACCACACCTAAAACCAAAATGCCAAAAGCACTTCATATAATCCCCAAAAGTACTTCTTTGTATATAAAGAGGCAAGAATTTTCTTCAATCCAATCCATTCTACGAATTCAGAACATAAATTAATGTAAAAGAAGACAAAGCAATACTTGTCCAATTCTCTTCCAATAGGTCACCAAACTTCTTCAGCTCGCATCTTCTCGGGCCAACCACAAGTAATGTCCTAACCTAAAATCTTTATCCCTTTTCTGGTATATAAAGCAATCAAAGTCTCAACCATACTATGTCTAATAGCACAGAACTGAGAAGTGTGACCACCTACTTTCACTCTAATCCTCATGTCGACTTTGCAAAATGGTGTTGTCTAAGGAGGAGAATTGGCTCGTAAGCCTCGAAACGAAAGATTTTAGGCTCAACTAGTTCGATAGGAACTCTGATGATCTTGATCAAACAACGACCAAGACAACAGTTTTGTTGCATCTAAAGTACTCTTAAGCATTGTACTAATTGAATTCGGGGATAGGGATGAGCTTTATTCCTTCCCCACCCCCCACCCCAAAAAAATAAAGAATTAGCAGGGCTATTAACCACTGGACGTTAGTGGAATGTTAATGTTCACGGCCAAGTAAAATACACGAGCCCAAAATGATAAAATTAAAATCACAGGCAGGTACCCAAAGTCAAAAAGTAGAAAAACACAAATACCCTTATATGTAATTTATCCTTTAGGATTATATTCATAAAGAAAATTATGTGCAAGTTCCATTCAATTCCACCAGTAACCAGATCTAAGAGTGCCATTCTTTCCTGTCAAATGTAGCAACTAGAATAGTCATCACATCCTAGTACTTTTCTGGCACTTCTAGTATGTTCAACTATATCAAACGGGTAAACAAATGTACTGTCACATAAAGCTCACAAATAAAGTTTACCATATTATCTCCCAATTTTTTTTTTTTTTAAGAGAGAATTAAATGGCAATCTAGGAGATTGATCCTTATCACAGACCAATAACAGCATCATAAAGAAAGCTGATAATATGGTTTCCATTAAAAATTTCATAGTCAGCAAATGACAGACAACAAAATGAAAAGGATAACCAGGATCAAATTTCATTTCTTTGTTCACGTACCAACCATTGCTTAATAAAAGGAAACCTATGGAAAGTAAACAGGCCAATTGAAATAGTAAGAATCCCGATGATCCCTGTCCATGTACTGATTCCACTGGAAGAAGAAAAAGGAACCAAATCAAAACTTTTAACATTCACAAAATATGCTGAAAAAGATAGCAGAGTTCTCCTGGCTCTCATTAAGAACCATGCAATTTTACCTAAAATAAGCCAGAAACTGTACCTTAAATTGGTAAGGCTGCCCCTTTGCCCTTGCTTTCTTCCAGTGGTAATGCTCAAATAGCATTGCTTTGTCATGCCAACTGAAAGTACATACAAATTATTAAGTGTCATAAGCAATTGTCATTGCAAACAAAAGGAGTATTTTAGCGTTACTAACAATGCAAAGTAGGAGTCAGATGCTTTGTTAACCATGTAGAGAGAGAAAACCCTCCCTAGCCTTCCAATCCCCCTTGTTTTCTCACCTCTCACCCTCAGATCTCACTGTTTCCCCCCTCCATATCCCTCCTCCATCCTAACCTCCTATCCCCTTCCCCCATTCCAACTTTGTCTTGTTCCTTTTCAGTTTCCAAACCTTTTCTCCCGCTTCAGTTCTTTTTAGTTTTTTCTAGTTTTCATTGTTTAGTTTTAAGTTTCTTTTAGTTCCAGTTTGCTACCTGGGGTCCCCCACGAGGACTTTTGTGCGAAGGAACAAAAAAGTTGCTTTCAGAGTAGTTGCAGCCGCATCCATGGCCAGGTCTTCGGCGTCCAAAGAATGCAAAGGTAAGCTTAGGAAGAAGGGTCCTTCTCCTGCAGCATCTAGTGGTTCTCCCGATGACAAAGCTGAAGTGGTTTCTGGTATTAGAGGTAAGAAAACCAAGAGGGATTCCAACCCCAAGAAAAGTGCAAATGATGTGACTTCTCATGGTCAAGTTGCTTTTTTTTTCTGACGATGGGGTAAAGGTGTCTAATTTGTCAGCTGGAGGTCAAATTAAGAATTCCATTCCTAATACTAAGGCACTTCCTAATGAGAAAAGACGAGGAAAAGTTTACCTTTTTGGTTGATAGTCAAAGCTCTACTTCTGACTTTACTATTAGGGCTATAACAAAAGTTGCTGATGAGGTTGAGACTTCTACAGTCCAAAGCAAAAAAGCATCCGAAAATTTTGCCATTTCCACAAAACGGTTGTCTTTCATTCAAGTGGTTTCGCAAAACATCCCTTCACCTACTACTACCCTGGTGGATGTGTCACTTGACTTCTATACCCTACCAAATAAGGTGATCTCATCTATGTGAAGCCCTCTCTCTCGATCTCTCGTTTTGGAGAAAAACTTTGGAAAAACACCATTATGGGTTCTTTCCTAGGTCAAGTTCTTTTCTTTTTGTCCATCCAGAAATTGGCAAATAACTTCTAGAAAGACGAGGGTTTAATAGAAGTGTTAGCTCATGGACGAGGTTTTTTCTTTTTCAAGTTCAAGGAAGAAGCCGTTTTGTCTAAGATCTTAAGTCAAGCTTGGTTGTGCACTAATCAACCAATAATTTTGGAACGTTGGTCCTTAACAACGGACCATGACAAGATCTTGCCTAAAGAGTTACCTTTTTAGGTAAAATTGTGGGGTGTACCTATGGAATTCCCACATAAAAATGGAATTGGTCACATAGCTAGTGCTATTAAGCAACCCCTCTAGGTGGATTTGGTTTCACAAGGAATGAAAGAATCAAGCTTGCAAAGGCATTGGTTGAAATAGCAACGAATACAACCTTTCCCCTCTCGTTCGCAATGAGAAGAGCAAGTAGGAAATTAGCCATGGTGGATGTAGAACCAACACGTGCGATCTCGTTACCATTTCTATAGGGTGTTTGGTCATTCACCTAATCAGTGTGAAGATAACAAGGTCATCAATTGTGTAAATTCGGATAAGCAAGAGGAGAACGACAAACTTTCTAATGCAATGATGGGGGAAGTAGCTTGGGGGCTTGACAAATTAGGTCACAAACCTTGTACAAAAGGTGTAATTATAAATGAAGCCAACCAAACCATTGTCCCCAAACCAACAACACCAAATAAATGTAAAGACAAACATGTTGCAATGGACCATGATTCCTCGAACAGCTCTTCGTCGGACCACCTCACCAGCTCGAAGACTACTCCCATGCTGCTCCTAATGAGCTTGTAGTGAAGGTGCCAAATGAAAAAGAGGCAAAAAAGAGTGATTCAAAACCTAATGAGACATGTAAATTGTCCGTATCTATAGTTGCTGAGATGTAAGATGAACACAAGGAGGATTCAAATAAGAATAGTTCTCAGCGGAACTCGATTAGGAAGAAAAAGTCGAGGAGAAGAAGGAAGTAAGAAGCTAAAGGTAACTTCGGCCCGTCCACATCTTAGCTAACTTTGGCCTTTATCTTGTTTCCTCTCCTCTTTTGAATAAATGTTAGTCATTTAGAATATCAAAAGCAATGAGGTTTTTTTATGAGTCCAATCATATTTCTTTATTAGGTTTAGTTGAGATTAAAATAAAAGCAAATAAAGCAACCTCCCTCTAGTTGTGGATCTTTCCAAATTGGAACTTGGATTACCACAATAGTGATTGTGGTTATGGTTGGATTGCTTAGAATCCATTGTTGTGGCAGGTGAATATATGTTCCTCTAACACACAATTCATTCACTGCCGGTGCCTAAGAGTTGGTCATAATTCCTAGTTTTGTGCTCATGTGTATATAGTGCAAACTCTGATAGGGATTGGAAGCCTCTTTGAGCGGAATTGCTAAACATCAAGTCTACTTGTCAAGGGCCTTGAGTAGTGCGTGGGGACTTCAATGAGAGCTGCAATGTGGAAGAGACATTAGGTGGTAATGAAATTATTACATCTGGGATGGAAGATTTTAACAATTTTTGCTTAGAAGCAAAAGTGGAGAAAGCGAGAACCAACGGCCTACTTTACGCCTAGTTAAATAGGTGCAATAATAATCTCATTATGTGAAAACTTGATAGGATTTTAGTGAATTTTGACTGGTTACAAGTCTTCCCTAGAACGGATATTTCAGTTGGTCCTTCGAGCATCTTGGACCATTGCCCACTCATTGCTAATCTCCACATTGATAGTCCAAAAAGGAGCACCCCCTTCCACTTCTATGATTTTTGGAGTTCCAATCCCCTATTCCTTCAGATTGTGGAGAGGGTATGGCAGACAAAGGTTGCTAATCCCTGATGTTCAAAGTATTTTCCAAACTGAAGTTACTCAAGCAAGAGTTGAAATAGTTGAATAAGAAATATTACCTTGACATTTCTAACAAAGTAACTAGAGCACATGAGGCTTTGGTGAATATCCAACTTCGCAACCGTCAAGACCTAGATAAAGTTGATTGGGAGTTAGAGAAGAAGACTTTTAAGGATTATTACTACCTTACAGCAGCTAAAGAATCTTTCTTTAGGTAAAAATCAAGACAAACATTGTTAAAATTAGGTGATCGGAATTTTGCTTTTTTCCATCGATCTTTAAAGCAAAAACTTAATAGAGATGGTATTTATTCTATCACTCTCGAAAATGGCTCTAACACCTCTGATGAGCGATGCATTAAGGATGCTATTGTTTCTTATTTTCGTAACCTTTTGGATCCTCCTCCGTCCATTCCATCAAGCCTAGATATCACACCTTTTCTGGTGGAGAGGAAAATCTTAAGGAAAGATTGGCTACTTTTGGTTAGTCCAGTGGATAACCAGGAAACTAAGGAGGCTTTGTGGTCCATTAATAAAAACAAAACTCTAAGCCTAAATGGCCCTAAATGGCTTTAATGAAAACTTCTTTATGTTAACATGGCATATTGTAGGGGACGATGTTTGCACAGTCATTAAGGACTTCTTTGCTTCTGGAAAACTTCTAAAGGCAATCAACTCTACCTATTTGGCTCTCATCCCTAAGATAAGTATTCCTTTAACCTTTGCAAATTTTAAGCCTATTTCCTATTGCAATATCTTTTATAAATGTATCTAAAAGATTATTGCAAACCGTAAACAAAGTGTATTGCCTAAGCTTGTAAGGAAGGAACAATCGCCCTTCATTAAAGGAAGGAGAATAACGGATAACATCTTAATAGCCCAAAAACTTACGTAAGGCTATCACAAAAATTCTCATGCGACAAGATATGTAATGAAGATTGATATCATAAAAACCTATGACCGTATCAATTGATTTTTTCTAGAGAACCTTTTACGTGTTCTTAACTTTCCCCCAAAGTTTTGTTCATTAGATTGTGAAATGTATGACATCTCCAAAGATCCCAATCAACTTCAATGGAGAATTGGAGGGTTATTTTGCTAGCCCTAGAGGTCTAAGGCAAGAGGACCCTATATCCCCTTACCTTTTTGTATTGGTAATGGAGCATGCTTTCTAAGGAAGCTAAATCTGCAAAATATCTTCAAGCATCACTAACATTACAAGAAAGCAAAAATAAATCATCTCACCTTTGCAGACAAACTCCTTATTTTTTCCAAAGGGAGGATGCCATCAGTTGCCCTCATCAACTAGTGCTTACACGATTTTTTCTCCCTCTTGAGTTTTAGGGGTAGCTCTTCTAAGAGCTAAATCTTTTTCAGTGTTGTCAACCTACAGGCAAAGTCCAATATTGTAGCTTTGGTGGGTTTCAAAGAAGGAGTTCTACTAGTTAAGTACTTAAGTGTTCCCCTTATTTCCTCTCACTTATCCAAAGACCATTGTCGTATTTTAGTCGATGGATTTGCTTTCAAGATTAATAGTTGGATTGCTAAGCACATTTTCTATGCGAGTCAAGCCCAATTTATTAAGAGTGTCCTCTTCTCCTTGTAGGTATATTAGGTGTTGACCTTTATACTTCTGAAGAGCATTCTTAAGGAACTCACCATGAAAATAAAGCACTTCCTTTGGAATGGCTTGAATGAATCCAAGGCCAAAGCAAAAGTGTCATAGAAAGAAGTTTGTCTTCCTAAAAGTGAAGGTAGTTTAGGCATTATGGATATCAACTTAAGGAATAAAGTAGCTCAATTGAAACATGTGTGGCATTTAATGGTAGACTCGTCCAACCTTTAGTCTAGTTGGGTAAAGGATGAGCCTTTGAAGGATAAAAACTTTTGGGCAGTTCCAAACTCATCCCAGGGCTCTTAGTCTTAGCATAAAATTCTCCAAGCAAGGAAGTGGTCATGTCCGCTTTTTGGTTGGCAAATAAAGGATGGAAGCAACATATCCTTATGTTACGACAATTAGCATCCTAACGGTCCACTAACGGATTGTATAGGGGAGAGAGCAAGATGTTTGATGGGATACACTAAGGAGGCAAAACTAAACCAAATCATTAGTGGTAATAGCTAGTTGTCGCTCAATAGAAGAACTTAGAATGCGGTGTTGTCTACTCTTCCCCATAACATTGCACCAAGAATAGGTTCCACTGATACATTTGTGTGAGGAATTGATCCTAGTAAGGGATTCAGCATCCAATCTGCTTACAACTTATTGAGAATAGAAAAACAAGCAGTTCCATGGTATGGAACTATCAAGTGCAAAAACATTATCCCAAGACACTCTTTTATTTTGTAGTTAGCTACTAAGAAGAGACTACTAACACAAGACAAATTATTGTAATGGGATATCATATTAGAGAACCGTTGTCTCCTATGCTCAAAATCAGAGGAGGATCATAGTCATCTCTTCATTAGGTGTCAATATACAAGATCAATCTAGGAGGTTCTCCATCGTTCCTAAGTACCAACTCCCTCTAATAACCTCTCATCCAACACCATGTTTGCCTTTTGTTGAAGGTTTTAAATCGTGTCACCCTATCAAGTGGAGGAAAACCCCAACAGTCGTGGTTTATCATGTGTGGAAAGAGAGGAACGCAAAACGAATGGGGGTGCAACCAACTGCTGCTGCTATTTTATCTAAGATTATTTTGTCTTATTTTGATGTTTAATACTACAAGCTATAGGGCCAACCAAGTTTGCCATTCACAAATCCTTTTATTTTTGTAATTGTGGATTGCTAACTTAGTCTTTTGCTTTGTACATCCTAGCTTCTTTTCGATATATATATATATATATATATATATATATACACAAAAGTCTCAACTTACCCAAAAAAACCAATGCAAAGTAGGTAAGTACAAACTGAGTTGAACAAAAGCATTAGTACAAACCAATCACTTCTCACCAATGATGTAAAAGGAAGAGGAGAAAGAAACTTATTGGCCTTTTACTCTAGAGACCAATCTCCTGCATATCTTAGACTACAGAATCAGTGACAGAATAATTTGCAGCATCTTTTTAGTTACAGCCTTATCCAATGATATATTTAATGAATTTTTTATGTAATTCACAATTTTAAATTGGTTGTGCCACATCATCCACTTGTTTGATTGTATTCTTCATGGTATAATGCATATCACTGTTAACCATTAAAATTCTGAAAAAAGGAAGTCCATGAAAATAACCATTTTAAGTTTCACCCATGTTACCCCCTTGAGTTCTTCAGAAAAGGAATATATATATATATATAATTGATGGAGGAACATATCAGTTAAACAATCAATAGAGCAACACTCCTTTAGAGCATTAAGATTGAAGTTGCTGGAAAGGATGAGAACAAGAGAATCCTACCAGTTACATGCTCAACAATAACATCATACATAGAGCTGACACATGAGCCAAAATTTATCTTTGCACATCTATCAAACATTATAATTGCTCTATAACATGGGAATGTAGACTTTCTAAATGATAATAATTGATAGGGAGAAAAGAGCACTGCTTTCCTCTCCATTCAAACTGTAAATAGGCACAAGAAAACATAACTGCACAGTATCTGCTACTGTATAGCTGCATGAGGGTGTTTTGTGTGATGGGTATGGGAAATTCATCATTACTATGCTAAATTTTCCCAATGTATAAAAAGTTCAAAACTGATGGCTATCTGTAAGGGGCTTGATTATGTATACAGAGAACATTAAGAGGTGGAAGTAGAATAAATTTGCCATTAGTGGTTCACCGATTGGAATAGAGCTCCACTATGTGGGACTTGATCTATCAAGTAGAGTATACTCAGTGGCTGCTCTTTGCATCTGGTAAAGCTTATACCTAGTGGATGTCAATGATAATCAAGCTAGGTCTAGTCAAAAGAGTTTTATTTTGAATAATCATACCTCTGTTTATAAGAGAGTCTTATCAATTTGGATTGTTTTCTCACTTAATATTCGTAATTTATTTTCCACTATTGCAATGAAAGTTGGAAGGGTAGCCTTCGCTTTCCCCAATTTTCGCAAAATTTAAAAGCTAAAGGCATAATGTACATAAACACTATTCTGTTTCTTGAAGCCAGCAACAAGGATTGTACATATACGAATAGAGATGAAACCAAATATTAAGCAAATGGAAGCAATTTAAGCGTAATCTCAGAACTCTAGCACTAACCCTAACCTAAATTACACAGAGAGACAGAGAGAAAGAGAGAGTAAAGGAGTTACTTGAATTGATTGGAGAGGTGCCACATGTAGGGATTGAACCAGGTGAGGGCAGAGAAGGCGGCGGAGCCTATCCATATGTTAACAAAACGCTCTGGGTCGGCATGAGGGACTCCTGGGTCACCCCGATATGCATTCCCGAAGTACTTCTCCATTACTTTATACTTCTTCCCTCCTCTGTCAGGCTTGTCTCTGCCTTATCGTTACAGTTTACGTTCTATATAGATAGAGGTATGTGAAAGGGCTGTCCTGCCTTGGTTCTTCAGCCTAGGTAAAGGACAAAGGGAAGGTAGAGGACAAAGGGGATGCGCTGTTGAGTTTGATTTTTCATTTTTTTTGTTATTTATTTAATTTTTATTTTTCTGGATAAAGTAATCATTAAAAAAAGTATAAATGGGATTTAAGAACTCAATCTTAAAGATAAACTATTAGGATTATATAAGAAAATATAAGAGAATATTATTTACAATTTAACCTAAGTTGTGGATCTTATTTTTTTTCTTTTTTTAATTTATTTCCTTTTATAAAAATAATTTGCAATTAATCTATACTATTAAGAGTAAAAGGAAGTTAATATTGTATTTAAATAAAAAAGGATCCTTATAACCCTTTTAATTGATAAAGTGCAGAGGAAAATAGGTGGTGGAAGGCAAAGCAAGCTAGTATGGCAAAGAGCATTATCTTAATCTAGCACGTTCTTGATGCTTCCACACCATACTATATGAAAGTTTTTAAGTTGCCTAAAAAGTAATTCATCATAATGAATAGATAAAAGGATCTTCTTTGGAATGGCTTTTATCTGAAGGAGGGAGCATACTCGATTTCTTGAGAAAAGATAACAAACTCTAAAGAGCTTGATGGTTTGCCTATTACAAATCTATGCTAGAAACAGGGTATTATGCTATAAAGAGATCATGGAAGTTTTAGATTATGAAAGTTAAATGGGTTGATTTAGTAAAGGCCAAACATAAAAAGAACTCATAAAGAAACAAAATCTATCCTTGAGCTTCTTTCTCCTATGCATTTAAGGAAATAGATTGTAGTAAGAGGTGGATTCTAGAAAAAAAGCTTATCCTCTTTTAGCAATCGTAGAAACACAAACTTTTAGTTGGGGTAAAAAACAATTAGACATACGATTGAAGCCATATAACTAGAAGTGTAGTTAATCTAATAATAAGAGATTGTTCAAACTAAAATGAGATGAAAGTAAAATTGGTTTTCAAATTTCACATTCATTCATAGATTGGGTGAGGCTAGTAGTACCTTTCGACATAAACTTTTAATTGAGTAGAGATGGATTGAAATTCACTTCTTATACCAAAGATTTTTTTCTTTTTTTTTTAAATATATCTTAATAGTTTTCATACTGTAGGTGATTTGAGGCGTAAAAACATGATTAGTATCCTAAGTGTAGGATCCAATTGAAAACCTAGATCATGCTTTGAGGAAGTGTCCAAGATTAATAGCCATTATAGACCATTAGGATGAATTCTTTTAATTTAATCAAAAATTGGATTTGTTGCTATGGATTAAAATGGAGGGCTAAATTAGAAAGAGAGAGCTATCAAATATATATAGCCAAAAGCTTTATTATTTGTTTTTTTCTATGGATACTTCAGTTTGTGAGGATGACGTTTTATTTCAAAATAGCACATTTAGTCTCTCACTTATTTAATAAATCAAGTGTAGATCCCATGAAGATTATGTAGATGTAAGAAAACAAAAAACTACGTATTCTATCATGAAGTAAATGGGCTCATGGAACCCACCAATTGAAGTTTGGATAAAGCTAAATGTTGATGGGTTGGCTATTTAACCTTCTAGTTGTATATCAATAGGGGATTAATTAGAGATAATGGAGGGAGTTGGATTGATGTTTATGGGAAAAAAAAAAAAAAAAAGGAGAACCATTAATACTCTTTCAATTAATGTATGGGATATATACTAGTATACAAGAATCGAAATAAATTTGGACTCTTTAGTAGTAGTCCCTTTGCTCACAAGATGCTAACTTTAAGAGTAAATTTGGTAATATTCTTTTAGCTTGGAACGAAAAGGCACAGCTGCTTCAAGATTGCAAGATTGAAGCATTCCAAAGGAGAGTAATACCATTGCTAATTGGTTGATGAGGTTTGTATAGAAGGAGAAGGAGAATGGCTATGTTTTTTATTATTATTGTCATTTTTGTTCCATTGGTGGTGGTTTAAAATTATTAAGACTCGATGCTTGTAAGTTAATATTGTTAAGGAGAATGAGACTTCAATTTGAACTATATAGATGTTAAAGGCCTCTTTATGTTGTGATGGGTAGTTGAATTACTTCTTTTATTGATTTATTAATGAGTGTTTTTGCAATTTTATTTTTAAAAAATTAAATAAAATATTCTATTACCCTCCATAAGTCTTGGAATTCAATTCTCAAAAAGCAATAAAATTGGCTTGGATATGGGCAAAGTGTGCAATAGGTATGCCGTACTAATATTCAAACTCCAAACTTCAACTTATTTTCATATGATTCTCTAGCAATTGAATTCTTTTCATACAAATTCCTTTATCAAAGTCTAAAAATGAAATATAAGCAAATTAAATACCAAAATCTACTTAAATTATGCACAAAACTTATAAAAGCATTGTAAAAATTAACTTATAAACATTATTTAGCTCTATCAACTAACAAGTTAGACATGAGACTTGTTGCTCATCTATACTTCTATAGCCTCTTCTAATTTTGAAGAGAGTACGAGAGATACAAGTGTAGATTTCACTACTTCAATTTTAGATTCAAATAGAATTTCAGTCTAACTAGTAGTTATTGTCACATGTTTAAGTATTACCACTTATACAGTTGCTAAAATTATGCGTATTTTATGAGATGGTGGTGAAATTGCATGGTTTTCTTTAAAATGTTGTTTTGGAAAAGGATCTCATGCTTCTTAGTTCTTTTCAAAAGAAGCTTTTCAATTAAGTAGTACTAAGTTTTGTATGTATTTGATCTATCATTCGCAAATTAATCGAGATTTCCAATTAGGTGTTGGAGCAATACCTAAGATGTCCTACAATAGGTCATCAACTAGCCATATTTAGATGCTTCCTTAGGTAGGATTTTCTTGTAATGTTTCTTATTAGAAAAATGCACCTATTTTAGCTTGTAATTTACCACAACCATCAATGGCTTCATATGTAAAGAGTGTCAGCAAATTAGAAGCAATTGATGTGGAGCTCATTGATGCACTGCTGACCAACGGTTCCATTACTCGCAAGCACCTCCGAGGCTTCCAATCTCTCTCCTGAAAAATTCTCTCTCGTTAATCTACTAATGACGAGAAACTGTACATCGAAAGAAGGTAATTGAACTCTCTAAGCTCCCCACATTGTCATACATTAATTTGTACACTCGGCAATGATGATACCGACCATTCCCTTGCTAAGGGCCCTATGCCGAGTAATCCGATCAACTACTACTGAGAATCTCTTACTAAGTGATAAGAGACTCACTTAAAATGGTTGAGTAGTTTTCTCTCAACATACCACCATCTCTCTCGTCTTAGCCTTCCCTTAGTGCCGCAATATTTCAGACCCTTCCTTCTTGTAATGCTTAAAAAATATTCGTACAAGATCAATATTGCACTGCTAGCTGTCCATCTCATTTGACATTTAACTACTTTTTCATTTCTTGCTTTGTTATCATTTTTACCCTTTTTGTATGTCCTAAGAATCCACATTTTGTAAATATTTTTTTATAATTTCTTTATTTGTAATGCTGCTGTAGGGGCTTGCTATAAATAGTCATTTTCTCTTGTAAGCCGAAGATAACTTACATCTTAATACTAAATACTCTGTTTTTGTGAAACAATTATCTCTAAGTCCATACCCCTTACACTCTTATCTAATCTTGCCAAGTAGCTCAAGATTAGTGGCGAGTGGACCTTGACATCAACTTGTGCATCATATCAAGTGAGGTGTTAAGTCGTGTTATATTCGTTGGTGAGTCACGTCCTCCGAATAACTTCACGTCAATATTCTTGTTCAATTGTGGACCGTTTTCCTCTAATTTTTTTCAATATCTTAAAAGACCCATTTCATTTCAAATTTGCCCCGATAAGTCTTAGTGATAATTGAGTTCTTAGGCACACTACTCATGGAGAGGGATGAGAATAAAAAATGTTTGTACACTTATTTATTAGTGTATAAAATAAAATGAAGATAATAGCCGACTAATATAGGAATGATAGTGCGTTTGAGGAGGGTAACATGGTTTTATGTGCCTATAATAGGTAAGCATTACTTACTTAAAGTTTGAGTGAGAACTATGAAAACTTAAAGAGCCCTTGACCTTCTTGGGGTTTACTAAGTGCCTTAGATTTGCCTCACACTATTGTAGTCCTTTGTTTATTCTTAACTACAAACATGTTTTGAATAGGTGTTACCAGTTAAGCAAATCTTAATATAGAGGAAGGTTTGCTACTTGAAGACACTAATTAGGAAACCTAAATGATTTTGAAAGATCTTATTCAAGTTTTGACCATAAAGATAAGGTTGATTTCCAACTTTAAAGGA